>PYXC01000452.1:6167500-6310000 GCA_015244755.2 Tenualosa ilisha
CAATGTCCAATTTAAACTGGAATGGTGTCTGGGTCTCTCTCCCCTGCAAATAGATCTTAACTTAGTTTCCTTTTCCAAAAATAACACCTGAAAGGACTTTCATGGAGTTCAATTATGAAGCAGCCCCGTCGTCCAGACATTTCAATCCAAACACAATCCAGTTCGGCTGGAATCATCATCTAAGTCCTCCCTGAATAAAACAGATTTCACTCTGAGCTCAGAGAGAAGCTTGCGTTCACAATTGAAAGCAATGGACCACTGAGATCTGAGAGCTCTTATCCTACAAGACAGTACCAAAGGTGCAAAACTTTCAGCAAGACATTAAAGTGGTTCAGAAACAGAAACAAAGAAAACAGCAGCGCTCAAACTATCTTGGTAAAGTTACAGTCTCTGCTACTTGACAGCTCTGCTCATATTAAACTCTTAGACACTATAAACTCATAGCATCTGACTATGCTCATGGATTTAAAGCAACACAATGGAGTGTTTGGTATAAAACTAGAGGACTAACTACCTAAAAGGCGCACAGAGCCTTCCAGACATTTTCCAGAGCCTTATGGATGTTTTTGATGGCAATACAATCAGGAATATCATTCTGTAAAAGTTTTTTCTTTTATTTTGTGGTGGTTTCCTAATCTTTCAGAACTGTTCAGTGCATATCCTGGATGGCTGATGGGAATTACATTTGTGTAATTCTATATGGCACGCAAATGAATTTGGAAACGGTATCAAAATGAATTGTCTTATAAAAGGATACCTAAAATAGTGGTAGACTACTCTACTGGATAGCAAACAGAGGGAGGCTAAATTGCTGAATCTTGAGAGTAGTTTTAGCCTTTTGGAAAACGTGGCTAATTCTGAGAGGGGTGAGTGTGCTTTAAAATTCAACAGGCAGAACAGTGAGAAAGCAGCAGCACATAAAGGACCCTGAGGGGGGTGGGGTTGTTGTTGAGAGTAATTGGGGCAGAGCAGCTTTGGCCACTTCTGGACGTTGGGATGAAAAGGACCCTGTCCAGCGTTGAGTCTTTTTCCCTGGCCTACTTTCACACCTTTGCCCCTGTTGTGTGTGTTGTGTGGTTTCTTGAGAGGAAGGAGATGGTTGCCCTGATTATAGAAAAATAGGGTTCCTGAGGTAAAGTATGTATTTGTGCGCGCAACTGTGTGTTTGTGTTTGTGTGTGTGTGTTGTTTGTATATGCATGTGCATAAGTGTGTGTACCTGCATTTGTTTGTTTGTGTTTTGTTTGTGTGTGTGTGTGTGTGTCTGTTTGTTTGTTTGCTGGCAGTTTGAGCGTAGCGTGATCAGTAGCCCAGTGTAGAGGCTGCAGCTTTGCCCCCCTCTATTCTGTCCCTGCCATCTATGTTCCGACGGTGTTTAGGTTGTTGCCACAGTAACGTGAATGCAGCAACACATGGCTGCGTCGGAAGTGGACGCTCTGGCCGGAGGGATATCACTGTGCCGTTTCCACAGTTACCACACCTTCCACACCGTCTTCCCATTCTGTAGCAGGCCACTCTGGCAATAACAACAAAAAAACTTTGAGAACTTGGTGAACTTGGTGAACTTTCCCAAACATTAGCGATGCTGCTTACAAGTAATGTCACTTTCACTTTCAAATGGATATATGCAATGCATCTCTCCGATCGAAATCTGAACATTTCACACACTCACAGGTTATGCCATCAGGTTTTAGGGAGTTTAACAGCCTAAAATCTTTAAGGCCTGAAGTACAAAGTGTATATCTCCATCTCTTCATTCTGTTACAGTTTTTAACCTCTCTAACATCTCTCTCTCTCTATGTCCATGAGTATTTATACAGTAAGTACACAGTATGTTGATGTTAGGAGTTAAAAATGGAATGCTCCAACTCTAAGATGGTTCAGAGCAGAAATGCTATGTTCTTATCCAGGTGTTCCAAATCCTCTCCCCTAAATCGTTACTGGTTCGGCTATATGAGAATATAGAAGAGTGGTTCTTTTAAAAATGACATTTTCTTCACAAATTGATTTATGGAAAATAACAACTATTTTTGTCTGATAAATAAGATTTTAGGATCTTGCCTATTGTGTAGAACTAAGGAGAAGTGGAGTGATCCAATCAAATTAAGCAATATTGGGTCTGGAGAATAAGCTTCTTCTTGGACAAGTGATTCTCTAGCAGTTGGTATTTGAATAATATTTCAAGATGACTTTGTGTGTACATAGGATGCACATGCATGTGTGCATGTGAGAGGCCATCTCTAGTGGTGGCCCACACGCATTGGAGTCACAGCGAGGTCAGGGAAAGAGGAAACTAACTGCTCGGGGCCCTGTGTGCCCTCTGAGGGCAGCCCGGCCTAGGCCTGGTAACTAGGCCTGGAAACTCAGCACCATCAGTGCCAACATAGCTAACCCCAGCACAGGGAGGACCAAACAGGCATCCAACCCAACTGTCACTCACCCTCCTCCTTCCCTGACAACCAGAGGAGACGATTCCCACTCATGGACCACGTTACTTGTACCTCCACCACCAGACCCATCTCAGCACTGAGGAGACCTGACACTCGAGCCAGTGGGTGCAATCCGTCAAGCACACTCAGCCTCCTGTGGTTCCCGTCTGAGAGCGAGGGCCCATTTGTCATCCTGGCATCTAGGTGCCATATTGGCTCCCAGAAGTCTACTCGTGAGGGAATAGTTTCATCTGGCTTCATACGCAGACCTTATACAGAACTGCAGATATAAAGCCTTATCCTCTCAATCTCCAGTCGAATATGAATTATATTCCCAATGCAAAGGGAAAAAAAACACTTTTCTCAGCATGTAGTACAGGGAGTTCTCTTGATGCCGCTTTTCTCCACAGGGAGGTGAATTACAATGCACTTAGTTGACCTGCAACAAAGTACCAAACTGACTAAAATAGAAGACCATCCATTCTGGTTCAGGTTGTATTAGCCAGAGAAAATAAATGCTGAAAGACCTACATTCATTTCTGTATTCATTTAAAGGAAGGACAGCTAGCAGGCTAAATTTACAAAATAAACAATCAAAAAGCGCCCTTCTTTCAGATTTACCTCCAAGCACACAAACAACCATGCTTGTTTATATTTTCATAGACCTATCACACAGTTTCATAGACATACCACCGTCCATTTGAAGTGCACAGGTTTACATTTACATTTACATTTATGCACTTAGCAGACGCTTTTATCCAAAGAGACTTACAAAAGACGATAACATTCAAGCTGCAACACAAAGAAAGAAACTAACAAAGAGTGCATATTGCTAACATAAGAACTGCACTATTTTAAGTAGAAAGTGCAATAGTGTAATAAAAAGTGCAGTATAAAACAGAAAAGGTTATTTGTGTGAGGTTTCTACAGCCTGACAAACTCCACAGGTGACTGACATTTTAATTTAATGTGACAGCATTTCATGAATTGACTGTGATTAGGCTTGTGAGGCAGATTTAACATAATTTCCCTCCTTAAAGGTGTCTCATGAGCAGAGAGTTGTTTCTCCCATATCTAAAGGTGCTCCAAATGGAGGGCGGTTGATGAAGAGTGGTCCTTCAATGCTGACCTTTCGAATTCGTCATTAGGGTAATGTGGTGGTAAATCACCACTGAAGGGCTACGTAAGGAAAATACACAACCTACTTTATGATGCTACAGGCTGCTTGAACGAATGCTCTAGTCTAGGCAGGGCTGGTTAGCATGGGTTAGAGGAAAATGTAGTAATCGATTGATTGATAGGAAACTCCACACAACTGTGCACACAGTTGGTCAGACAAAGGTCAGAGCAAGGGAGTGATGGTAACCCATACACAAAGAAGGAAATAAGCACAAGCCAATCAGCCAGAAGAGTTTAGTAGACCACACATGCACATAATGGTTTCTAATGAAGAGCTAGTGAGCTCAAACCTATCTGCCAGTTACAGGTGCATAACATTCACAGTTATTAATGTGAATTCATTTGTCATGATGACACACACACACACACACACACACACGTACAGACACGGCTTCAGAAAAGGTCATACTGGACTTTGCGTGTGTGTGTGTATGTGTGTGTGTGTGTGTGTGTGTGTGTTGTGTGTGTGTATGTGTGTGTGTGTATGTGTGTGTGTGTGTATGTATGTGTGTGTGTGTGTGTGTATGTGTGTGTGTATGTGTGTGTGTGTGTGTGTGTGTGTGTGTATGCCACGTGGCATGCATGACTTCTGCTCCACTCCAGCAGTCACAAGTGATCAATACATGACATGAAAGCTCAGCACACACACACACACACACACACACACACACACACACACACACACACACACACACACACACACACACACACATCCCCACATGATGAAGTGCCAGCATGTTGCTTAGAGTCGTTAATAACATCATGCACCTCCGGTGTCGCTTATGGTTCAGGGTTTAAGAGAATGCAAAACACTTTCTTTCTTTCTTTGTCTTTTCGTCTTTCTTTTTCTCTTTTCTCTCTACTCTCTATTCTGATCTATCTCTGTTTCACTCTCCCATTTATATACTGTATATTTATTAATGGTATAATGTAAACAACTTTATAATATGCAATTATGTACATGATTTTATAATATACAAGTGATGTCATTCTGTGTTACATGTATTGTAATTCTTTTACACAACTGATGTAAATCCTACTAGATATAACGACTACTTATATTTCTGAAAGCCCATAATCCATAATGTACTATTGACACAGAGGTGGCCCCTGTCTGTCAAGGTCAGTGAGTGGGTACAGGCAACTCATAGCAGAATAGGGACATGGACTCTCCACATGGCAAGCCTGCCCTGGCTGAGCCCTGCTGCTTTTCCATCCCTGAGTGGAGACTGCAGCTCAGAGGAGCTTGTGACCTTTGGCCTGATAAGCACACAGACCTCCATCCACAACACCCACCTCCCCATCTGCCTGCCTGCCTCACACACGCAACACACAGTAGGGCTTTTGCACACAGACTAGCATGCACACGATAAACATGAGGACTGAAAAACAGTCTCTCTCTCTCTCTCTCCCTCACATTCACACACTCACACACCCCAATCAATTTACCCACCCACCCATTTACAAGCACAAACACATTTCGCCCACCCACATGCACAAAACACACACACACACACACACACACACACACACAAACAGAAAGATCCACACAAACACACCAATGCTCCAGCCTTTACTGTAATGGGTCATCTAACACATAACCAATACACACACTCTCACAACACACACACATAGACACTCACAACACACACACACACACACACAGTAGACACACTCACTGGGACACCCCCCCTCTACACACACACACAAACACCCACACACACATACACAAAGAGCCAAGCACAAAGGGCCTGTAGCGTTTACGCGTGAGCGGAGCACTGGCCAAACACAGAACAGCGCACTGGCAGTGGCAGAAGCTGAGCGGCTCCGGGCCTGCAGGATTCACCCGGGCGGCCTCCACAGTGCCTGCCTGAAAAAACAGCCATTGTTTGTGTGAGTGGCTCGCTAGTGAAGAACAGGCATTACCGCCCGGTCCCGCCCCATCACATAGCACCTCCGTGTCACAACACAGCCCTCTAGTCATGCACTACCCATCAATAATATACAGCTCTTTTCAACACACATTGTCACACTTTTATTTCCTCATAGCAATAAGACTAAACACACCAATAACACACAGGGGCTCAGTAAGTCAAATATACTGTACAGTATGGTATCACTGTTAAATCATTTTTTAAAAAATGCTTTTGTGGTGTTTTGTGCTGTTATTTACACTGTAAACTGCTATCACTGTGTTGTGTATCCCATCTGTGAACTGATTAGGATGCACAGAAGGAGACCTTTTTGTTGTTATCGCAGACTGGCCAATGTAAACAGACACAGAGATGGCTTAGAAAATGTGTTGATCACAGAGGCGAGCTGTGGAGAGAAAACAACTAAAACTAAGCACACACACATTTCAGATTTCAAGGACACTAACAAAGGCCAGGGAAATATTTTTAGTTTTTGATGCATTCTGACTGAGAAAGATGCATGTAAAATGTATTTCTTATTTAATGTATTTCAAATTAATTTACGAAATGGTTATTAATTTGACTAACTATACAATAAAAAAAAATTTAAGCAAATTACTAAGTGCAAAATCTAATAACTACTTCATTATTAAATAACTGCATGTCATCAAAGATCCCATGCAACAACTTCATCAGTTTCAAAGTAAACAACAAACCAACTGACGTCATTTGGCGGGCCACTGCTTGCCCAGTGTCAGTTCTACAGTCCAAATGTCAATTTAATTATAAATCCAAGTCGAGACATAGGCCAAGCCTTCTCTTGTCCCTCACTACTTCTGTGCAGCATTACACATGTAAACTGCTATTCAACAACAGTGATTAGTCATGCGTCGGTAACAAAGAGGAACCGACTGAATCAAGGCGGTGCGGTGGTGAACCCCTGAAGTGCATTCATTTTCTCTAATCACCTAAGTCAACCTCATAAGCTCAATGGCTTTCCTGTTCTGTGTTGGGATTATTCCTGTTTGTCCATATGAACAGAGAGATCATGTGCTGCTCTCAGGACATTGCAGACATTACAGAGTGATTATGCCATGTAACAGATAACTATGATGAGTGCACCCTATACCAGGAAGAGTGCTAGAGATATACTGAGAGAGGATGAGTGCACTGGAGGGCTGGAGAGAGAGAGAGAGAGAGAGAGAGAGAGAGAGAGAGAGAGAGAGAGAGAGAAGGGGATAAAGCCCCAAGGGAAATTAGTGACAAAAGAAGTTGATGAATAGAGAGAGACCATCAGGGAATGGAGAGAGAGAGAGAGGGAGAGAGAAGATAGAGATGCAGGGAGAGAGAGAAAGAGAGAGAGAAAGAGAGAGAGAGTAGAGAGAAGGGATGAGAAAGAGTCATCCAGCCATTTTCAAAAGAAACCCCTGCTGTGTTCCTGGACACTCTGCTCTATGATTTCCTTATGAGACTGCAGTTTAATAAGCAGAAACAAAATCAGCGCATTATACAGAGGAGAGTAAAACGGAGTAAGAAGGGAAGAGAGAGAAGGTGTGTATATGTGTGTGTGTGTGTGGTGTGTGTGTGTGAGAGAGAGAGAGAAAGAGAAGAGAGAGAGAGAAATTAATGAGTGTGAATGTGCCATTTCTAAATTTCTGGCGGGTACATTTTGACACTGAGCCCTCTCTTCTCTCTCTCTCTCTCTCTCTCTCCTTTTCCTTGTCTCACTTTCCCTTTCCCTTTTTTGAATGAGGAGGGGGGGGGGTGTTGTTGGTGGTGGGGGGTGCACTCTCACGTGTCGGAGGCTGCTATCAGAACCAGACACTGTTGGTGTGACAACGTGTCGGCATCTTAAGTAGGACACCGTGCCTTGACGACGCCAACAGCAACGTCATGCTTTCCCTCATCCTCATTCCCCCGTCTCTATCCCTGCCACTACAGAATCACAATGGAGTGCCATCACTTGTCTATTAGTATATTTTAGTAAAAGGACCTCCCTTACTGCCTTATTAATGGAGTGTGTGGGATATCCACCACAGTGTTTAGCTTCCTGGGCTTTTGGCACAGTGATTTTTCCTTCAGCACTAAAAGCTCATCAGGTTGAGGATGGTATATATCATCAAGGTAATTTAGCCTAGCCACAAGAGGGACCACCTAAGCTACAGCCTCCATCCATCCTGCTTGGACATGGTACATTTAACCACGGCATACTCACACACACACACACACACACACACACACACACACACGGCATACACACACCACACACACACACACACACACACAAGACACGAAATGAGAATATGGTGTTTCACAGGACACATACATATAATATATTCACAGACAGACACACACATAGACACACAAACACCAACACACACACATACACATAACCACACACACACATACACACACACACACACACTGTGGCACTAGGGAGAGGAGCTGGGAGCATGGAGTGGTTCCAGCCCCTGCATCCTGAGTGCTGGCTGCAGTCCCTGTCCTGCTGCATGGATCTCTCAGTATCGGAGCATATTGCCAACATGCCTTCCTCTCTACAGACACGCACTTGGAGAAATACGGCCTGGTCTCCAGCAACAAACCAACAACAACAACAACAACAATTCATACGTATGTATGCATAACCTGCCCTCAGCCATCCAAACACCACACACAAACACTATGTGGATCCAGTTTATTTGGTGTAAAATGCTGCTTCAAATGAGTTAAGTAAATGTAACTAGTCTCTTTCAATTACAGCTTACTTGTAAAAAAGTGGTGGAAACTCATTGCTTGCATTGAGTTAGGTAAACATAGCTAGTCTCTTTTAAGTTATGTTTAGAGAGTAGTTATAATTACTTAAGCCTTTTGAGGCAATGAGTTTCCACCAATTTTTCAAGTAAGCTTCCCTCTTCCAGTGAACATAACTTGAAAGAGACAAGTCATGTTTACTCAAAGACTAATTATGTTTACTGAAGTCGCTTGAAGCAAAAAGTTTCCGCCAATTTTCAAGTAAGATTTACTTTTTCCTCTTTACAGTGTAGGTGTGTATGTGTGTGTGTGTGTTATATGCATTGGTGGGGGGCTGAAGATGTTATGTGTATCTTATGATGTTATGTGTTATCTGCTTGTGAGGCATTGTACTGATTATGATAACAAATTTCCAGTATGGATAATAAAGACTATCTATCTATCTATGTGAGCAAACATTTCACAAACACACACACACACACACACACACACACACACACACAGTGTAAGCCCTCTGCACACAGATCCACTAAGATATTAACCAAACATCAAAAGACATTCAGGGACACCATTTTACAGTAATACGGACAGGAAAACACAAACTGAGAAACAGAGATTGAGTTCAGTTAAACATACAGATAGAAAAAAAATATTCTGTCGCGTGGTTTTTGCTTGTCGCTGCTTAGTCCTTCCTGTTTGCGACAAATCATGCGCAGAGACTAGACAACATTATGTAATGTCCTTTACAGTAGTAATGTAATTATGATGGATTGCCAACCAATGTGTTGCTACAATAAATTGAGTAATTAAGAGGGAATCATCCCTTGCTAGTAATTGCTGAACCGATCTTGGCTAATCACCTATAGGATTGCCATGGCAGAAGAGGTCAGTGTAGTGGGCTGTCAGATGGTCATCTATAGTCATCCACAGAGACAACACACACGACTTGTGTCTCCATTTTTGATAAGACACCATTTGCCATCAATGGACTTCAGAAACAAAGGATTGCATTATGTAGTGTGTAGTTGTTTGTGACCCCTGATTCCCCCCCTTCCCCAAAGAAAAACTCTGCCATAAGCTGAGTTGAGATTGATATGCCTGGTCCCAGAATCACCACGCCTCGGACAGCAGCAGACCATCAGCATGTGAGCCTTGGATGCAGCAGTAAGCTGCTCTAAGCCTGACTACACTACGCTAAGCTCCGCAGAGGTCCACACAGTCCTGGTTCACTTTCAGCAGGATAAAACATGTTATGAAACACCTGAAAAACAACAACAAAAAATCCTATTTTCCCCACTGATGCTCGTCTCGTCCTTGTATTAAACTTCTGGAACTGGAGCCGCTGTCATACTCATAATACAACATGCACATTACATTTGAGTAGTACTTCAGAAAGATCAGTGAAGGCCAGTAGTTTACTCTCTGACAGGATGCTTCAGTAACATTTAGAACCAGCCCTTTTTTTTACTGGTTCAAAAAGGTGGTGAAATAAGGTGTGTGTGTGTGACCCCACTTGTGTGAGTGTGTGTGTTTGTGTGTGTGTATGTGTTTTTGTGTGCCTTTGTCACCTTCATCGGTGACCCTCCCATGAGCTTGTGTAACAAACCCAGTGTTTACAACAAAGAGACGGAGTGATAGAGAGATAGAAGATGTAGAGAGAAAGAAGAGAAGGAGTGAGAGAGGGAGCTGAGTCATTGACAGCTTGATTCCTCTCCTCAACCACCCACCACTTGGGATTAATATAAACACTGCTAGAGATGTTTCCCCTTGCTGCCTATCCAAACACTATAGTTCACATGACGCCAAACCACCATTACCTGTTATATCATCTTGGGGAAAAAAAAACTTCTGTGTTTTTGCACACAGAGTTTCAATTTAGGGCAGTTAAGCTTGAAGTGTCACGTGGAAGTTTCATAATCAAAATAATACGAAAGTGGGAATAAAATTATAAATGTATAAAATTAGCCTGTTTGTGTCTGCCCACACACTCACTTGCGCACACGCACACACACAAAAACACACACACAGGCACACACACACACACACACACTTACAGACACGTACACAGACAAATAAACAACCACTGAGAAGCATCTGATAAATCTTACAGAACCCTGCTCAGCTCCAGGGTGGAATGAAACCTGAGACATTGCGGTAAAAGATAGAAGGCGATGGAGAAAGTGAGTGAGAGTGACAGAGACGGAGGAAAGAAAGAGCGAAAGAGAGAGAGAGAGAGAGAGAGAGATAGAGAGAAAGAGAGAGAGATGCAACGGATAAAAAGAGAAAAAAGCATTACAAAAAAAAAACAAGAAAGACATACAGTAGGAAAGAGTAAAAAAAAAAAGGTATGAATGCAAAAGAGATGAGCGTTTGGTTACAGATCTAGCTGCGAGATGGCACAGAGTTAAGGTAGAGAGAGATGGAGTGGAAGAGGGGAAGAAGAGAAGGGGAGATGAGAAGAGGAGAGCACAGCGGAGAGGAGAGGAGAGGAGAGGAGAGGAGAGGAGAGGAGAGGTGGGGTGGCACACACAGCACGTTGCTGCTACTGCTGCTGCTGCTGCCGCTGTTGATGCTGCTGCTTTTTTTCCCTCCCTGCAGTACGCTGTAATTCGCCACTAAAAATATCCAACAGAGGAGGAGGAGGAGGAGGAGGTGCACAAACAAACGCATACTGAGAGAGGAGAGATAGGGAGAGAGAGAAAGAGAGAGACAGAAGGAGAGAGGAAGAGAGAGCGAAAATAAGACACTAAGAGAGAAAGAGAGAGAGAGAGAGAGAGAGAGAGAGAGGTACTGCAGTCATCTGGAGGGTCTCTGCTTGACAGCCGACCCCACGTGACTGAGAGCGCAGAGGGAGAGGAGGCTCACGGGGGACCGCCAGACACACCAGGGGTGAGACGTGTCAAGAGTCAAGACACTGGGGCCACGAGATACACCAGCGCCGACTACTGTAACACGGCTCCGAGAGGCAGTACACACACACACACACACACACACGCGCGCGCGCATGCACAGATCACATGTTTCACCTGACTTCCCCTCTCTACTCCTGGCCATCCCTCTCCCTACATACATACGCATGCACGCAAACACACACACACACATACACTGACACACACACACACACTCACCGCACACACACACCTCGCAGGTAGACTCACCAGGCGAGCTTGAAGCCTCTCATTAGTGCGGTACGGGTGCGGAGGCCATGGCGTGTGGGGAGCACGGCGCAGTGCAGCGCTCGGTCCGGGGCATGCTGTCGCAGCGCGAGACGACGAGGACGAGGAAGAACAAGAAGTAGAAAAGGAGGAGGAAGAGGAGGAGAGGAGGGAGCCCGGCCGCCTTGGCTGGCCCATGCGGAGGTCCTCACGGCCGGGGACCGAAGAAATAGACTGCTGCTGTCGGGGTGGCGAAAGAGGGACGTGGATGCTGATGAGGAGGTGGTCGGTGGTCGGTAGTCGGTGCTGGGGCTGGGGCTGGGGTTAGCGCTAGTGCTACAATGCTCCCCAACTCCAGCCTACTGCGGAGGAAGCAGCAGCCTGCTCAGCCATCCAGCCTGATGTCTCTGTCTCCCGCGCTCGCTCGCTCGCTCTGCTAGTCCCACTGGCCCAGCCAGGCATCAGGCTTAGCGTGCACCGTTTCTGTGTGTGTGTGCGTGCCTGTGTGTGTGTGTGTGTATGTGTGTGTGTGTAACAGGAGATAGATCCTCATGCACCAGAGATGCTCCCTTGGTCCTTCTCACGTGAACCCAAACAGACTGATACACACACATACACACACATACACACACTAGTGTGTATATATACACACACACACAGTTGCAAATAGACAGAGAGCTTCAGTTTCTTTGCTTCTCCCTGCCTTCCTCTGCCAGCGCTTCTTTCTTTCTTATTCTATTCTATCTGTCTCTCTGGCAGTTGTGCTTCTATGTCATGCCGGTCAAAGTCTTGCACTCATCCTCTGAAACTGGACTGTATCATCTCTCCGTTCCTTGCTCTGTCTCTGCCTCTGGATCGCTCTCGTTCTCTCACATACACTCTCACACACACAGTCTCTCTCACTCTCTGGTCTTGCTGCAGAGGAAAAACGGCACTTGCTGAGCCCTCGGCTCCACTGAGCATGCTCAAACGCTCTCAATCCCTCCCTCCCTCTCTCTCTCCCCCCTCTTTCTCTCTCTTTCGTCCTATCTCTCCCTCCCTCCCTCTCCATTTCTCTCTCTCTCTCTCACTGTCCTCCTCCTCCTCTCTCTCTTTCTCTCTCTCTCTCTGTGCCGCTGTGAGGGACAGACTGTGCGCTCGGCTGAGTGCCTGCTGCTCCCTGTCGCGAGGTGCACAGCTCCAGCTAAACACAGGGAAAAATGGGGGCAGAGCTGCCAGCCTTGCCCAGGTGAGGGCACCTCTCGCTGGGGGAGCGGAAAATCAAGGGCTTGGGAGAGAGCGGGGCCCCAGATGGGTCTGAATGTATGTCTATGTTTGTGTGTTAGAGGGGGATGGAAGTTGGGGGTGGGGTGGTGGGGATTACGAGGGACCTGTTGCCACACCCCTCATGTCAGACTCAATCAGTAATCAGTGTCAGCAGCTGGGGCTTCTAATCTTCTAATGCAGGACACACACACACACACACACACACACACACAAACAAAGCAGACTAACTGAAAAAAAAAAAAAACAATGTCAATCTCACCAAAGAGAGTGAGTTTGTGGGAGAAACTGTTGGTGTGAATGTCTGTGTGTTTATGAATGAGAGAATGACAGGAAGAGTCTATACATAGAGTGAGTGCATAATGTTGTAAGTGAGAGTGTGTCAATGCATGTGACAGCATTTGTGTGTGTGTGTGTGTGTGTGTGTGTGACTGTGTCTGAGAGAGAGAAAGAGAGAGAGAGAGAGAGTGAGAAAGCTCATTGACATGTTTTCATGCATGCGCTGTGGGGTTGACACTTGCGTGTGTGTGTGCGTGCCTGCGTGTATGTGTTTGAGAGAGTGTTACAGCCTTTCACAAGACCTGACGAATAAGCGGATAATTCGTTTTAAGTTGAAGCCATTTCATTCTAATGCATTCTTTCAGTCAATGTTGACATGTTGAATCTTAAGTAGCTTAATTTCACTGCAGCTAGTTGTTTCTTTAATGCCACTGAAATGCACTAAAGTAGGTAGGGCCTATATACATTAAATGGGCTAGAGTTATTGTCATTTGAGTATTGTATAGTGTGTGTGTGTGTGTGTGTGTGTGTGAGCCAGAGAAAAAGGGAGGGAATGGGGAGGATGAGGGTTGGACACACACACACACACACACTCACACACAATTAAAAGCATTAGCCTCACTGAGCCTTTCGTTAGCCTTTGGTCTTTGTGAATCACCACTGGAAAACTGAGAACACGCAGAGCCCAGGGCTCTGACCTCAAACGGACTGTGAATGGTAGTGCCCAATAGCCTCTAATAGTACCTCAAGCCCCATTGTAGGAAGATGCTTCAGACATGGTCCACTGTCATCCATATTATCTGTGGGAACAACTTCACTTAATAGTGGGGGGTTGGGAGCAGATCTGAGGCTAAGAGGTAGACCTTATGCCATGTATATTCCAAGAAACAGGATATGTTCCAATGCAGTTTGTATGAAGAATTGTGTACACTATAAACTATAGAGTTACTGATGTAGAAGGCTTTTAAAATTAGCTTTCGAGCCTTGGGAAAGACACACACACACACACACACACACACACACACAATCACACTAACACAAAAACAGCATGATGAAATAAGCCAACACACACACACATACACACAAACACACACACACAAGCACACACATTCTGTCATGCTCTGGGCATATTACATATGTCATATCCCATACGCCCTGTGAGGGGGGTGCTTTTGTTAAAGCCTTGCCTGGAGCAGTGGCATATTTCAACACCCTCTAGGGACAAGAACAGGACCCTGGCTCACTCCAGAAATATCCTCCTCCACTCTGCTCCGAGGTGAGTGTCCAGGGAGTGGTGAGAATAGATCTGGCTCTCTCCTGATGTGCTGAGAGGCCGTGAGACACACACAGCGTCACACAGGCACCTTGGGTGTCCAGGTGAAGATGTGCAAAGGAGGTGCATATTTCCTCATCCTTACGTAAGATAGCACAATGACCATGAGACAAACACTGATCTAGTGTCAGTGTGCAACATACATGATATTGTACACTTTTACTTAACTTAAATGACTCCAAGTGCTTAGAACAGCTGCTTAAGTTCCACTTGTGCTTTGTGTGGTTGTCCAGACCAAGACTGTCAGCATTAGAACCAATAACTGCGTGTTTCTAAAAAAAGAACCAACAACATGGTTGGCTCTAAAAAGGCAGTGCAGTAATTACACCGCTACACAGGCTAAGTTACGAAAGCGTTTCATTGCGATTCTTCTGTGCAATGGGCTAATATAGCCCAGTGAGAGTCCAGTACAGTCTTGGCTTGGGTAGGGTACCAGATGAGGTCCAGGCATAGGGCATGGGGTCACTGTGTGGGGTAGAATCAAGCAGAGCTTGTCTATGCCACTCCTCTTCTGTGTGGCGGTGTAGCCCTATAGTACACCAGCTGCTCCAGCAACAGCTCCTTGACCAGAGAGATCAGCTAATTGTGAAATCTCCTGCAAAGGTAAAACTAGTACATTGCTTTAAGACTTTTATTTCGTGGAGCCAGAATGGTAGGAGACTGGCTTTGTGTCTGTGTGAGTGGGTGCTGTCTGTGGTGCTGAGAGGACAGCTCCATCCACCAGCAGTGCGGCCTCGGCCTCTCCTCCCCTCAGCCTCTGTGCTCTGTGTACTGTCAGTCCCAGCGGGTGCACTCCAGACGCAGAGCATCGTGACCGCCTCAAAGCCCTCTGGCCCCCTTTGAAAAATGCAGTGCGCTGTCTCACGCACGACTAGTCTAAGGCTCCATTGATCCCTGTCTCCTGTTACACGTTTCTGACCAGATGGATGTAAACCTTTCCTTGCCACACAAAGTAAAGGCACAATACATATAAACTGGTCTGATGACTGGTCTTCTAGAACTTTTTTGAAAAAAAAAAACCCTAACTAGCAACTAACTAGCTAGTGTCACAACAGAAGTCGCTAGACTAGTAACTAGACTAGAAATTTAATTAAAATCAACTCCCTTTATTTTAAGCATAAAAGAATTTAGCATTAAATTAAATTGTAAATAAATATTAAATATTCAAAAGTCCTTACAAACAGTTTGTAATAAAGCACATTTCATGTTAATAAAAACATGTGCATGTTGCATGTATACATATTACAGACTACTGCATATTACAGACCATTGAGCTGAACTGTAAATCAGGACCCCGTGGGGAGCCTGATCTGATTGTGATGAAGTCTGAAACATGTCTATCCTAAATGGATGCTGGGGGGTACTAATAAAGCCCCGCCCTGCTGCATGGACTGGAGCAGATTATTTTTAGAGGCACATAGTTTGATCTCGGCCAACCAATGAGAGGTAGGCATAGGCGATCAGGTGACTGTGTGGATATCACACTGGTTCAGCGTCAGAGTGGGGATATGTGGCCATAGTCAGTAATCCCACCCTACAGCCACGGAGAGACAGCTCTCCCCCGATAACTGTCTGCATAACCACACACACACACACACACACACACACAAACACACAGACCAAAACTCATATATATATATACACACATATACGCACACCTATACTACGCACACTCATATACAAAGAGACTCATATACAGTGTATGTGTGTGTCTGTGTGCACATATGTACATACACATGTACATATGTACAATTAAACAAACAAAAGCACACAAGCTGGCACTTACAAACACACTGCCTCAAACACAGACGCGCAGAGCAGATGCACGTGCATGCATGCGGACATGCAAGCACAAACAAACACACTAATCCGTAAAAGAAAATCCCCTCGCGGTACAAAAGTGGCGCAAGTGACACAAGAACAGTCCAGGGGACTTTCGCCTTGCAGTGGCAGGGCAGAACAAAAGAGGATAAAAGGGACAGGAGAGTTTTAGGGCAGAGAGTCATTAATTCACAGCCATTTTCCTCCATCTTTAGCCGGGATGCAGAATCCGTTGGCAGCCGAGGCAAGGTTTTCATACTGAACACGAGCATACCTAACAGGGCCTATGCACGCTGTCTCTGGCCCTGACATTTACACAGGCCGCAGCCCACTTTGACATTCCATTAACTTCAGTTTGTGTCAGACAGTGGTGAGAGGTGGCGGCAAACAAAATGACATTTAACGGTAACCTAGATAAGTGCCAGGATTCACCTTTTGTAAAAGGTAACTTGCTCCCACCAAAATATCCATCCCCGCCCTCCGCTTTGTCTCTTGCCTAATCTTTCTCTTCTTCAACTCTTATCAGTGTCTCTCTCTATCCCCTTTGTTCTCTATCCCCTTCCACCAACAATCCATCTCTTTCCCTCTCTCTCTCTCTCTCGCTCTCCAGTTACCACCGGTCTCTCTCTCTTCTCTGGTCACATGTCTATGAATAAAAGAACAAAGTAAAGCATGTGTTCACGTTACATTAGGGGTCCTCATTAAAGACTCGCTGTATTTCCTGTTTCACAGCAAGCTCAAACACAAAAATAGACAGGATGTTTCACACCAAATCTCCAACAGGCTGTAACAACATGATTAGGGAAGAGAGAGAAGCCTGGGAGAGATGTTTTTGGGGAGAGATTTGAGAAAGCGACTCAAGATTTGTTACCACTAGTTGGGTCGTCTCCTTTTATTGCTGCTTATTGCTCGTTTTATTGGTATTGATGGCCTCCTTTACTTGGACAAACTGCATAATAACAGGCTAAATGAACAACAGAATTGCTAAGCCAAAATTACTGTGAAGACTGAAGGCCTCATCAGCATCTTTGGAAAGTGGAAGTTATCCATGCACACCTGATAATGGCCAATTCTGTTTAGTTGTCCCATAAACCTTTAGTGGCAAATCTAAGGCCTACTTGTGTGGCTGTGATGAACAATTTAGATCTTCAAGTTTTATCAGTAACACAGCCTTGGTTATAGCATGCCAACGCAGAGCCTGGCAAAATGGATATCAAACGTGGACTTTGGGTGGGTGCTGAGTTTGCAGTAGTTTTATTGATAGGGTGCTCGTATGGATTAATCAGATTTGGGGAATTTGTCCGGATGAATCCACTAAATGTATCATGGTTGCACTCTTAAATCCCATTGTGAGTTGTTCCCGTCACACATCCAGACTGAGGGTGCATTGGCTGAAATGTCTGAGTGTAATTTAATTTCTTTTATTTGTGTTTTCTATACTCTTTTATCTGTCCTCTCTTGTGTGGTTATGGACATGAGTTGAAACTGAATTGTATTGAATTGAATTGAATTCATATTAGACTGGGAGTAAAACTAAACTGTCGATATGTTTTAAATGCTGTGTGAGTGTACAGTGGTAGATTCATTCTAGATGTCTGTGGAAGGTTAAGGGCCAGGTCCTCTGTGATGCTCTGAGGTGAATACAGACGGATGGTGACGCAGAGAGGGATGAGTCTTAATCTATGAATCTATCTTTGAATCTAGCACGTCACGTCTCTTCACCTCAGACATTCGTCAGTCAGTAGGAGCGTGACTGATGTCTCTGCCAGTCTCTTGGTCACTGTTAGATGTCACCTGTCATGACAGCAGTTTCAGGGCTTGCAGCTGCTGCACTTCACCCCTTGCCACAACTTGATCTGTATCAATAAAACCCATGATGCATTTCATTCAGCGCGATGAAGCTGGTCATCCATTGAATGACTGACAATCGTTCCAACTTGCGACTCGATGTCGCTTTGGATAAAGTATCGGTACCAGTATCTGAGTATCAGTCTGTTTTAACTTTAGCCAAGGTCTAGATGAGAACACAATGTGACATACCACAGGCCAATTAAAGTGGCACTGTGTTGTGAGTCGCTGCTGTCATTGAAAGACGTGTGGAGATATAAACAAAAGGATGGAGACAATTGTGTGTACAGTGCACTGATATGGCCTTTCGTTACCATGGACACTAATAGTGCAAGTCACTATCGCAGTCAAGAGGTACTTTTGTAGTTGCTTCAAGGCCATAGCATGAAGTCTCTCTCACTACCTCTCTAGCTATGACTCTTTAAACAGACACACACACACACACACACACGCACACACACACAACTGTTTTCTCTCTCTTTCACACACACACACACACACACACACACACTGTTTACTGATGGTTGCCATGACGCCAAGCCCCATAACGCATTCAGCGATAGGAGGTCTGCTATTTTGGGCTCGAGTGCCTCACCCATGCCACTCACGGTGAAAAGCTGTTTTAGTGGAAATTCACTTGGCGTGACCGACCCCCTCTGCCCGCGGTCAAGCAGCAGCAGCAGCATTCATAAAGACAAACACACCAAACCAAAACGAAACCAAATCAAACACACCAAAACAAAACAAAACCCAATTAAACAATACAGAACCAAAACATAAAGGGCTTCCCCACTCACTAGAGAGAGAGAGAGAGAGAGAGAGGGATTCAGTGGTTCCCGATCTGTTGCCTTAATCTGAGGAGAACCTGCACATAAATGGTTACATCACCATAAGGTCAGCTAATGCACAGAGAAAGAGCCAGCATTAGATTGATGAAATTGATGAACGCAACGTGGGTGCTTACCATCAGCTCTCCCCTAATTCTCATGTTTATTCCGTTAGGTAATCAGTCACTAAAACTATATCTGCCCAGGCCCATGATTTTGATTATGTAACTTCACTCTTCATATCACCAGTGTTCTCGTTTCTATGTCTAAGTGGGTAGGGGGGTTTTCCAAAATAAATTCCCTCCTTGCTTTTTTCTTTAAATGTGACAAAGTTTCAATGTAAGTCTTTTCAAATGACCATTTCTGCTGTACTCATGTCTCTTCCAATAAAACAGATTTTCAGACTATTATCACTCAGTTAAGCTACAGCAGCATTCATTAGATTAATAACATTCATAGAGATTGAAAGGGTTCTATTCAATACTGAATTTTCTCTGTAATTTGCATTGGCTATAGTTCATCTACTATGCACAGCCAACGAAAGGCAACATGAGCTAAATCGCATGTTATCTTCAATGTCAACATGGCTCATCACATTAATTATGCATGGAAATGTCCCTGAATATAATGTGATGGCCACCGCATCACTGAGAGGCGCATGTGAACGTACGTGTGTGAGAGTGAGTGTGTGTGTGTGTGTATGTCTGCATGTGTGTGTGTGTAAGCACTCCCCTGGTGCGTGCCTGAAGCACTGATGACCTGAGTACTTCTGACCGCTGGCTTTGTGACCTGATGCCTGAGGACAGCTTATTCACCATTGGCCTGAGGTTGGAGCACATGCTGGCCTGGATAAGGTCAGGTGATGTTTGGAGTGTTTGTGAGGTGTTCTCCCTCTAGTGGTAACTCTGGGTATTACGTCAAAGAGGCTCCAACCAGTCTGAGGTTTACCTCTATATTTTAATCATAAAATGTTTGTTTCCCACAAATGAAATCTAATTCATTCAGGTGCAGATCAGAAGAACAACATGCTAGTTTTGTAGCTATCAGCAGTATCTGGTACACAAAGGCTTAACAAAGGGACACATCTCACACAGGATAAACCTTCAAGGTATTTCTGTTCAAGGGTAAGTTCTTGATTTTGCATATGCACAGCATAGAGTCAACAGGAAATCCAACGGCAGCATGACATTTGTTCAACACAGGAGTCACCTTCAGCTTTAGATGGGCGCCATCGCAAGCCAGCACTCCACACCAAGTGCGGTGCGTCAGATAAGACTATCAAATTCTGATGTGGACTCAGAATACAATACACTGGCAAGGAATGAAATAAATAACGAAGGGGAGACGGAGGAGGAAAGAAAAAAAAAAACAAAACACGCTGATCCTTTCCCCAGGGACCGGCGTCATTTCAAGCTAGCATCTGAACCACAGAAGAATATTTCAGCAATAATGCTCTACCTCGGCCTCTTCAGACTAAAGCAGGGCAAAGACCATTGGCCTTTTACTGACAAATTCTTTTAGGCAATGGATGTTTTAGAAATATTGCTGTACAAAAATAAAACATTCAATACTGAGAGAGTCACTCATTATCTCCAAAAAGAGAGTGCAGCGTTCATTTTCAACGTAAATTTCTATACATCAAATCTCACAAATGCAGGATGATGCAGAGGTCCAACCAAATGAAAACACATCTTTGCCATACTAAAATGCCTAAAACACAACACACACACATACACAAAAATACAACATTTCACCAATCCTGTACAAAATGACCTTTGGCCTTTATGGTCTATGATAACCAGTATATTCCCCAGCCTATTTTTCCCCACCTCCCCAGTGTGGTGACCTGATGGGTGGGTCCATTCTGCCAGGCTCTCCTACCTGTGAGGTCTCCATATCAGTTTCTTCCACTTCTTCGGCTTGGCCTACCGGGTAGAGAGAAGACCACGTGACAACAGGGCCTGCAGAGGCATTGGGAGTGCAGAGACTCCTCCAGCCACCCCAGAGACAGCAGTAGGAGTCCAGATGCATTTTGGGATGGGTGAAGAAGTGTGTGGCTGCAGTTAAGCATTTGTGCCCCAACCAAATAGGAAGCACTACCAAAGACTGACTATGTGGAAGTTAGCTTCATAATGTCAAGGGGAGAGATGGGTAGTCGCTGTGGAGTACACAGATGGTAAGCATATTGGTGATGATGATGATGGTTATGGGAATGGTGGTGATGATGATGAGAGAGGAGTGCTGATATGAGTTGAGTGGATGTGAGAGGGAGACCTCCTCAAAGATGCTCCACCATCCTCACAGTAGCCATGACTCAACAGGAAGTGAGCACCCACGTCAACATGTCCCATGAGTCACGCAGAATCATGCTGAAATCTGTGTGTGCGTGTGTGTGTGTGTGTGCGCGAGAGAGAGCTGTGTTTGGGGGGGTATCTGCATGCAAATGCTTGTTGTGTTTTTGGGCACACGTTGTGTCTGTGTGTGTTTGTGTGAGTGTGTTTGTGTAAGGGTTTTTGAGTGTGTGCGCATTTGTTGTGTGTACTCAGAAATGACTGGCATCTGTTTCTCTATCTGCTCTGAACAGACCTCTTCTGAAGCATTCTGCCTGCTCATTTAACTGGGATTCCCACTAAAGCTCCAGCCAAAGCAATCGGCTGTGTGCCTCCCAAAGCATCACCCCTTTTCCCTCTCATCCAATTAAAAGCATAGGGTAAATTACTGCAATGCAAACGATTTGTAAACCCAAAACACTTTTTGTCAAATTCTGCAAATATCTCCTCTTGATTCACTAGCTCTTTCATTTCGGCTCACCTCAATATTACTGAGATTATTCCAATGGAATGCCCATTTTTTTGCACCTGATGCACATTGTATTGTTTCTGTTGATTCAATGAAGGAGCTTTTTTTTGAAAGAAACGGAAGGCAGGAAATATAATAAAAGCATCCCAGCTGCAAGCACTAGCCTATAGGGTAACTTAATTAACACTACCCATAAATGTCATGATATAACACTAAGATATTGTGCAATGGTGACCTAAGTTTATTCTGGGAGTGGGTGCCTGGTCTAGCCTTAGATCTCTACTGTATGTATTTCTGGCTAAACACTCTAACCTCAGGTTTGTTCTCGTTGCAATATCACTAGCTAAGCTACCACTAGCTTGGCTAGCTATCACTACCACCTAGCTTGACTAGCATTACAAACAACTTTTTTCCCCTCATCTTTTTTGTGTGAGCTCATCCTTTATCTGCATTATTGACATGCACGTGCAGCATGGACACTGAATTTGTTTTGATTTAGTTGAGTCTTTAGTTGAATCTATTCTCCATAGATTTACTTTACATTACTTGTAAGGACGATTTTTGTGACAAACCTCCTTTGACAAGGATTTATGCGATCTATTTTTCATTTAGCACCAAGGCTCTTAGTTTGTTCCAAATCATCTCTGTGTGTTTGAGAACTCAGCCTTGTGTTTAATGCAGCCTTACAAAAGAGTTTGTAGGCTGCCTGAGAGAAATCAATGACCTGCTCTGGAGATCCCCTCCCAGGATGCCCAAGGCCTAGCCAGTGTCCCTGATTTAGGATGTATAAAAAGAAGCCCATTGCTGAAGCAGTAGACAAGAGAGAAGGAGAAAAAGGAGAGATGGAGAAGAGGAATGAAAGAGAGAAAGGGAGAATGAGATGAGGAGAGCAAGATAATGGAAAAGGATAGAGAGATTATGAAAGAAAGAGATGGAGAGAAAGACAAAGACACGAAGAGCAAAATAAACAGAATGGAAAAGAGAGAAAGAGAGAGATAGAGAGAGGAGGATAGAGAGTGAGTGAGTGAAACAACACACAACTAGATATAAAGACAGATAGGGGGGGAGTGAGCATGTCAAAAGAGGCTAAATTTAAACCTTATTTAATCCTCTTCAGAGCCCTGAGCAGGTATCCAGTCAGACACCAGCCAGTGGTGGCTTCCTGCCTGATTAAAACACTCCCTATGACAGTGGAGCTTTCCCCAAATGCCACCCCCACTCCCCAGTCCCAACACACACACACACACACACACACACGCACACACACACACAAACACTCTCTCCCCTCTCCCCTTTTCCTTGCAAACATCCAGTAGTGTGACAGAGCAAAACAGTCTAGTGATTGATGTGAGATTTGAGAACAATCTTCACAGTCAGGGAGAGGAGGGCCCCATAAAGGCATGTGGAGAGAGTACTAAGCTACACAGCTATGGTGTTTGGATGGGTTTCTATGGTGTAATTTCATACAGTAACAGAGAGAGAGAGAGAGAGGGGGAGAGAGAGAAAGAGAGTGAGAGAGTGTCTGTGTGTGTGCATGTTTGTGTGCGTGTTTGTGAGACTGTGAATATGTGTGTATGTGTGTGTGTGTTTGTGTGTATGTGTGTGTGTGTGTGTGTGTGTGTGTGTGTGTGTGTGTGTGTGTGTATGTATGGGGTGGGTGGGTGGGGGTAATGCATAGGTTAGGAGGGGAGGGCCCTTTACAGGAAAGAGCACAAAGGCCATCACTAATGACTGCAACCTTATTCCACCTGAGCCATCAGTGGGGGTAGACGTGATTACTCAGCAATTCCCGCACACACACACACACAGACACACACAGATGTGTGTATGATAATGGCAAGGTTAAGGAATGACTTGACAAATTGTGGCGACTGTGGAGGGGCATATGTTCAGAAATGGCTGGCAGAGAGAGATGGAAAATATCATTTCCTGCTATTAACTAACTGTAGGAAGAGGGAGAAGGACTGCATACCATAATATTCTGTAGAAATCTACAGTTTTAATCTGCAACTCGTGGAAAAACAAAAAAAACAATGAAGCCACTTCATGCTGTCTTTATCAAAGTATCTGTCACAGCTTTTAGTAATTACAAAAGAGAAAAAAAACGAATAAGGACTGAAAGCACAACAATGGACACACAATGATGTGCCCTAAGCAACACTTTACATTTATGCATTTAGCAGACACTTTTATCCAAAGCGACTTACATTTTCTTAACTATCAATTACATCAGGGCAGTCTCCCCTAGAGCAGGTTAAGCATCTTGCTCAAGGGCACAACAGTGGCAGCTGGGATTCGAACCCTAGCATGCGAGTCAGATTCCATAACCACTACGCCACCACCACCCACTTAATAACAGACGCTGAGAACACACAGTCAACACATAGTTAGATGGATACAAATACTGTACAAACACAGATAGATGAGCGAGCCAGCCGGCCACAGTGAAACAGACAGCAAGACAGATGCAGACACTCAGAGAGCAAAAGATGGAAAAACAAACAGATGGACAAACACCCACAGAGGGAGAGAGAGAGAAAAGAGAGAGAGAGAGAGAGAGAGAGAGAGAGAGAGAGAAAAGAAGTGTATGACTGAATAAGAGAGAAAGAGACATAGATAGAGAGACTGAAGAGAGATACACAGCGAGAGACAGAGGGACAGTGAGGGAGACACATGGAACTTCTGACCTTGTGTTGGTGCATGGTGAACAGGCAGACACCATCCTGTCTCCTGTGCGGGCTCTCATGGCCGGCGCGCTACCACAGTGAACACCCCATCAGTCAGTCAGCCAGCCGCCTGATCTCTCCCCAGCCTCTGATCTGATCGCCTCCCTACCCACTCGCGCTCTCACTCTCTCTCACTCTCTCTCTCTCTCTCTGTGCCTCAGCCTCTCTCCATGTGAGCCCCTACAGTGCTACTGTCCCTGCATCTGCCGACATCCACCAACACACCGCTCTCACACACTCTCTCTGTCTCTCTCACTTCCCCTCACACACTCATTCTCACTATCTCTCTCTTGTACAGGAGATACATACAAACAATCTCTCTCTCTCTCTTTTTCTCTCAGCTAAGCAGAAGTGGTGGCAGCAGACCTTCCTATGCCTCAGACAAACGGAACTTTCCCAGGCTCCCAGTGCCCGGACGTAGATGCATCTGCACTGTCTGCGCTTAGGTTTTGAGTTTCATTTTCCTGTTAGCGTCGACACATCCAGTACAGTACAGGCTTGTGCGCACGTATATGTGTGTGTGAGTATGCGTGTGTGTGTGTGTGTGCAAGCATATCTGAGCGTTTGTGTGTGTATGTGTGTGTATGTGTTAATATACAGTAAATGTGTGTGTGTGCCTCTGCGTGCGTCCTTGTGTGTGTGTGTGTGTGTGTGTGTGAATGTGTTATGTAAAGGGATCCGCTGCTTTCAGGGAGCCGTGGCAGAGTGAGTAATATGTGGCTAATTCCGGACACGGCCGGGAGACTATGATAGAGCGATGTGCTTGTTCAGCCCTGCAGCGGAGAGGAGAGGAGAGGAAAGGAGAGGAGTGGAGCGGAGGGAGAACCAGAGAGGAGCCTTCGGTCCCGGAACCTCTCTCCTCCTGCCTCACCCTGGATAACCCCTCAACACAGCGAAACTCTGCCCCGTATCACCATTAGGAGACTACGGGCAGACTGTTAAGCTCCAAACACCATAACCATGGAAGTGTGTTCCCATTTATCCCATCTTTTCCATCTGCTTTCTCACAGATCTGCAATACAGATGCGCATAAAAGTGCTTATGACATTTTAAAATATATATTTCAAGCTGTCTTTGTTGATTGTGTCTGTGGCATGTTATGTTCTGTCCTATAGTCAATGCAAAACAATCATTAGCATCACGTAGTGATGTTAACCTTTCCCCTGACGTTAATTCTTCCCCTCACATCCACAGGTATGAGATGTCACATTTCACAGTTCAAATTTCACATAGATGTCAAAAAGACTCACAATTAAAAAACAAGTTTGTGCAGACTAGAAGGAGCTCAAAGGTGCACAGAGAAAGCTACCAGGAGACAGAAGGGAGGCAAAGAGAGGAACTGAGAGGCTGGACCACTGATCTGTTCCTCCTTCTTCTTTTCTCCTCCCTGCTCCTTTCTCTCTCATCAGCATTCCTCTGAAATTCTCTCTTCCCTGTCATTTTGACTTGTTTTCTTTGTCTCTCATGGGGGTGTGGATTAAGAGAATTTCAAGAGGATTCAAAATATGCTACACAGCAGAATTACAGTGCCAGAATTAGTGATTTTTAAGTTAAGCTGAAGAACACTGGTAAAAGTGAATTCATTACTGCATATTACTACTGTGCACATTACTACTGTGTTCTAGAAATGACTCTGTGCGAATTACTCTGTGTTCTAGAAATAAAGTGATTACAGGCACAGTATTAAAACATATAAAGTTTTAACATATGAAGTGAACCATGCAATAGTGTGAGGACTCCCTAAAAGGGTCTAAATCCAAAGTTTAACTGGTTTATAATGTTTTAACTGTTAATCCAATGTTTTACAGATGATACCATTGAGCAATTAGTTTGAACTTTAACTAACAAATAGGACAAGGCATTGTGCATTAAGTAAGCACAGTGCACCAGGTCCCCTGTGACCTGTGTGGGAAAAGACAATCAACCCTACTCAACGCCTGCCGTCGCCTCTCGGAAGCGCAGAGGAACAACATACTAGCGGAGGCAGCACTTTTATCAACTTTTGCCAGATCATTTCCTTTTTTCCACGCGCTTCCCACCAGCTGGGGCCTGATACGTGAGCGCTGATTCAGGTTCAGAGGTGGTTTGGGTTATGCTGACTAGCTCAGAAAAGACAAACGGGACACGCTGCGCGCTCTCCATAAATGCAGAGTAGGGATCAATGATAAAGGGCTTTGCGTCGTCGAGTGTGTACGGTCTGGTACGATGAGACGTCCTTGTTGCTGAGTCCAGAGAAAGCTGAGATGGATCGATCATCTGCAGCTAACGCCGGAAGGGAGGTAACAGCCCAGTGAGTGGTGACGGTGGTGGCGGCGGCGCGCTCGTATTTTGATACCTTTGATATTCACACAAACAGGAAGTCAATCTGAGCCACGGCAACGTTAGCTCGAGCCTGCAAGCTCAATTTTCCTTTAATCCCCCTGACATGCCTCTCAAATTCTCAAAATGCCTTGGATGCCAACGTCCTGCTGGCTAGGATAACAATCAGGTCAGACACTGGGTGAATGTTCATTTGCCAGCATGGCCTTTAACAACTAATCCTCATGAAAAAGTCACTCACATGGTAGCCTAGTGAATAACTCATAATTCACACTGAAAAGTTTCTCTGCCATTAATTCCAAAAAACAGTTTAGCTGTAAATAACGCTTTTTTTTTCGCAACACAAAACTGTTTACTGCAAAACTGCAAAAAGCTACAAGCAAGGCTCAGTGCTTCCCTTCCCTAAAACATTCACTTCCACCACCAGTGTCCATTTGTGTGGGTCTTTGTTCTTCTGCGTGGTGCTGTGTTATATATTATTTACAGCCCAGTCCACTTGTGTTCAGGCAGCCTGCTGGTCCCAGCGTTATGAGCCAGGGCTCTGATAGGTGGCACACGGGCACAGGCACACGGGCACACTGTACTGATGAAAGGCCCCTCGTGCTGGACCTGTGCGTTATCACACTCAATAATGCATGGAGTCGCTCACGCACACACACACACACATACGCGCGTACACATACACACACACATACACTGCAACCATGCCCCCCCCCTCCACACACACACACACTCTGTAGCTTTCATGCTGCTGGCACAGAGTACACACACAGCAAATGTTTTGCGGCACAAAGAGTATAAGCAAGATTGGAAGTAACATATATATATATATATATATATTTTTTTTTTTTTTAATAAAAAAACAGTGAACCACAATAACAAGGTCTTTGCTGAAACCCGTGACAAGCTCCATGTTTCCATGTATATACAGGTGCTGGCCATCTGGAATGTGTGGGCGGTCTGGCTTGGAAGCCTTGCGATATTGAGGCGTCGTGACTGCTGTGTTTATCCACAATGCACTCAATGCAACATGGTGCATCAGTAATGTTACACCTGAGAGAGGGAGGATATTAATCACCTACCTTTTTCTTTGCAGAGCTAAAGTTAAGCTAAGTACAGGACTGTATGCTCTCCAGTCAACTGCATACATTTGCACAAATAATAAATTAAACATGTTTTTTTTGAGGGGGTGGGGGGGTTCCAAATAGAAGGTCAGAAAATAAGTGTGTAGGTGTACAGTTGACTATAGAATGCACCAGATGCATGTAGTCACACATTTACACCTCAGGAAGACACTGACATTTCATCAAGAATGAAAACGGCACATGTCAAAAAAACTAGGCAGAATAACTAAGTCTGTACTGACGGCAATGAAATGCTTTTCTTTCCTGCACTCACATAGGTCCTATCCTTTAGGTACACTGAAATCTACTATAGAAAAAAAAAACACACACATAATCGGCTATGGCCTCAGTCTCTTTCAGTGGCTAAGTGCTATTGTTGGCTATGATCACAGCTTTCACTGGGAGGTTTGTGAGCACAATGCTCGAACACAATGACGGTGGGCTCTGATGGCAGTCAGTGGGCCAGAGCTGAGTCACATGTGGGAACGGTGGTGATCAGGAGATGGTGGTCAGATGCTGTTCTGAACCACTCAGCACGAGCCAGATCATGACCACATCACATTATATCACCACTTGCTTGTAGGGTCTTACATTACAAACTACTACTCTAGAAACCTAACATGGATTCAAGTCAAATCTGACAGGTATGAAATTCTTTTAAAAAGAAGAAATGAGGATATTTTCATCAGTATCAAAACAAAGACTGGTATGAACATTTTCAGCTATGAAAGACCAAAAACTTTTTTTTCAATTTTTTTTTCCAATTTTTTAAAAAGCATGCCTAGTTTATTGATGTTGCTGATAAGACTGACCTTCCTTGTAAAGCATTAATGAGACACATTTAACTGTACCAAGGTACACTGCTATTGTGTATTGACGTTGCAAGGCAAACCATCATTTTCCATGAATGTCCTTTAAAGCAGACAATGATTGCCCAATTTTTCACCTCTCGGACCAGATGCATTCAAGAGATCAACCACTTCATCTGTAGACCTGCCACTAAACACAGCACCTCAGTATAAACACACAATCGTTTCAGCTTAGGCAAAGGTTTACGTCCACTTCAAACCCAAACTTACCTGTTGTCCACAGAGAGCTGGAGAGGCTTTTAGAGGTTCGACAGGGCAGGTTTGCCTGAGCAAGCAGGGCAGGCTGACAGATACCTCAGGCCAGGTTCGCAAAGAGGGGCAGGCCATACACACGCACATACACACACTCACAAGTGCACCCTCACAACCGCCCCCCCCCCAACCCCTACCCCTACCATACACACACACACACACACACCAAACCCGCACACCCCCAACAAAAGCTCTGTTTGTGGCTGTGCATTGTGAGTGATGTTGTTTGTCCAGAAAATTGCAAATGGTGACATTCCACAGCTTTGCAACTGTATTCACAGCTTTACAATGTACAGGCATGCGTTCACACATCTCAGTGCTGAACAAAACTGCAGATTGCTCACGCTAGGGCAGAAAGAAAGAAAGAAAGAAAGAAAGAAAGAAAGGAAGAAAGAAAGAAAGAAAAAGAAAGCAAGAAATAAAAAGAACAAGGAATCAGGTGGGATGATGCTTTCTCTCAAGTTACTGGCTCTTTTCAAGGTCAGAGTGCACGGACAGGTGTACAGTTGTACAGGTGTGCAAAGATCTGCAGGTGCCATTGTTCTTGTACAGCAAGCAAATGGACAAGATAAATTAACAACACAAGACACTTACCTGAACTTGTCTGCACTGTTGTCGGACCTGTGAATGAAAGTGCCAAACATACGTAAAACATGCAGGCCTCTCATGTTTGTTTCGACGGACCCACACCAGCTTAAACTGTGCATAGGAATACCCAAGCTTCTGTGTAAGCCATCATTACTAACTCCAGCGCTTTGTCTGGGACTGCGTATGAAATGTAGTATGAAGCCGAGACACCTTGGAAATCTTTAACCAGACGTCAGCAGACCAAATTGCGTAGTGAAAAACAACACTTGGGAGCAAGACTTTAGTCAACTCTGACACTGTTTATTACACCTTATCTCTTTGAATATCAAGGGTGAGTGTGTAAATGTTGTCTGAGGCCTTGCATTTCTGCACGCGCGGCGCGTTCCATGGGAGACCCCGGGACGCAAAGCAAACAGAAAGGCGTTTACCTCTCCTCCCGGATGAATGGAGTCAGGAAGCGGGTGGAGTCATCGTCATGGCTACTCTGCTGACTGCTCTGCTGGCTGCTCGGCTGGCTGCTGGAAAAAAAGGACCCAGAGTGGACACCTGTCAATCATGCATCATTGTCATCAACTCACAGCCTGTCATGGTCAACAAGAGATATATATATCTACACCAGCAGTTTAAACACTTAGTGCTATGACAACAACACATTTTTGGACATCTTGAGACCATAATATGGTACTGACCATGAGGGGACAGAATTTCAGGCCCATGTAGTTGGTACAGATAAACCTTTGAAATGTAATTGAAAATGTATCCACTAGGGGGCAGCATAGGATACACACTGGGCAGCACTGCACCTGCTCCTTTGGCTCTTCATTATGGTCTGACCAGTACAATAACACAAGACTGAATCCATCCCTAAGAGGATGTGAGGGAAACTTATCTGTCATAACTATTTTCTAATTCAGTAACAAAGACACTCTTACCAAAATCCACAACACCCATATATCAACATAAAGAGAGATTTTTGCTTGTTCACTCTGGTCTGTGGCTTTGTAAGAATCCCACATATGCCTGAGACCATAGTCATGGTGCGAGGGCCAGCACTGAAATACAGTGAGTGAGTGAAAGCCACATAACCTCACGGCCCTTTAACAAAGTCTGAGTAATCAGAAAAAAATATATCTATAAAAAAGTATAAGAAAAATATTACTGGTAATAATAATTGAGTAACTTAAAAGGATATTAAAAAAATAAAAAAACATCACCAAATCACAATCTTGAGGACCCCATGATCATCAGTGTTTGCACTCCACAACTGTGAACACAGGTGCCATGTCTGTGTACGTCTGCATATTGCATTACATGCAAGTCCCTGTTCCTGTAACATATTCAGTTTGCTTCCTTTCAAAGAACTGCTGCCTTTTGAGATACCATCTATTGTTCTAGCTGTCTTGGAGGTAAAACTGAGGTAAAATCGACAAAACAAATGTCAATGGGAGGACACATGGTATTTGCAATGTCAGACATCACTACAACTATGCTTGTGAAAGAGTTTTTGTGTCGTAAAAGAGTTGTCACTAGGCTACCAGTGCCGACTGCACTGCATGCTGCCCCTCCCCTCGCTAACAGCTGAACAACTGGTACCTTGGTTGAAATTCACAAAACTGAGCTGACTGATGAACACGACAAATGAAGGCCAAAAGGCCTTCATAACTCCTCCCTCCACCAAACCACACAGACATGTATCTTGATATCAAAAATGGTTCTGAGTTTTGAGTACTTTCCTGGGTTCTAGTATGGCGTTTGAAAATCTAGTAGGCCTTTTGTGGAAAATCTTATCACAGCCCAGTTGAACTACTGAGGTAAGGTTTATTGGGAGAGCTGAACAGCAAAAATACCCAAGAAAATAACCTGACTAGACCATCAAATCTGTATCTTAATCTTGAGTCGGCACTTTGCACAGCGAAACTATGATTGGTGAAAAAAGAACCTGCGTAGTCTGAAATGAGATTAGAAAGACTGCTGTAAAGGCTGAGAACTAAAAAAAGCTCACACCATACAGTGAAAATGCCTGAGCAGTGCGAGAGGAGCAGTGCTGTGTAAGAGACAAAGGAGGAGTAAGCTTACGTTTGCTGAGTTCCTGTAAGGTGAAAAAGACTGTTGTGTAGCTGTTGTGCTAGAGCGGCTTTAACACATAACACAATATTTCTGAGTGCTTTGCATGCTTCCAACAGGTGTTTGACATTTGAAGTGCTACCTGATGCCTCTCCTCATCATTGGCCCTCCCAAGCACACCAAACACTGTACAGACAGGCATAAATGCGCCCATTCACAAATCCATGTGAAACCTCACCACCGTCTCCGAGAGCATGGAGGGAGCCCGCATTTCTGCAGTGCATGGATTTTTAGTCATTTTTGACATTATTTGACAGTTACCTTGCTCTATAGACATGCTATTTTTGGTAAGGATGCATTGAGGTGAAAGTGTACGCTGGCCTAGTGTTCAACAAAGCACTCTACGTGAACACTTACAAGTGTGTAGCCCATAACAATGTTAATGCGGCAAGCACCATGAGTGTTTGATCTATTGCTTTTTCTTGTTTAAATTTTACTGTATTGCTATATCTGTGGCTTTTACCATCTTCTGTGTTTTACCTCTTACTAGTGAATAAATATTTTAACGCACTAATAAATGATCAGTAACATTCAGTAAACTTGTTTGTAAGTAGCGTAGATATTTACAGGCTGGAATCTAACCCTGAAAACAATGAACATGATGACATAAATAAACTCAACTAAACAAGTATGAGGTCAAAATGTCACACCCATTTTCTGGGTTACTGCAACACAACATCCATGTCAATAAAAATATATATATCTGTCCATCTGTCCAAAACTATATCTGGGTTGATTACCAAATTACCAAGTTAAATTACCAAGTCTTCTTGCTAGGTCAGTTTCACTGGAGCTGTTTTGTTGTCCAGTGTAGGAATCAATATAGCACATCTGCAATTTCACAAGTTCACATAATGCCTACAGGTGAGGCAGTGTGACTATCTGCATGTGTTGCATGCTTGTTTGCAAGGAACCTGACCCACACCTCAGCCACAGGTGTGTGGGCCCTCATGGATATATGTCAGGACGGACAAGCAGTGCTTCTTTTACTGACAAAGTCATAACTATCGATGAGGGAGCATTATGGTTGAGTTCGAAGGTTGCTTATTAGAACATCAATCAGGTCTGTCCAAAACATAATTTTTTTTTACCAAATATAAAATAATTACATATATGAAAAGTAAAAATATACTATTTACTGAATGAATGTAAAATAATATGAAAATGTATTTCATACAATGGTGGCCATGTGATTTGGGACTTTTTTAAATGTGCTTTGTTTTCTACCAGTGTATTGTTGCTTCTGGTCCGATACACATAAGAAACATGGAGGGGTTAACATATCCCTTCCTCACAGTCCATATAGTAAGTCATGTCCACTTCACATCACATACAGTCATGTGACTACCCTGTCACATCACGGTTTATCACACAACAACATAACACACTGCATTATGTAACATAATCATTTTGTGACGCTCCGGAAGTCACTATGCATTCAGACTGATTCACAGCAGTAACCCCCATGCCCCCCCGCCCGCCTTCTCCCGCTATAGTCATGGTGGCATTATCCACAGCACCAAACCAATTAGGAACAGATTCAAATTTTTAAAATAGGCTAAGACGTCTACAAGAATGACTTCAGACAAAGCCTTGTGTCTCAGCATGCTTTGAGAACTCTTTCATGAGCCTCTGCCCTAACATATTAGTTACACATTGAAAATTGTGTAGCGATGACTTCATTCACACCAGAAACATCTGAGGGGAGAGTGGTTCTTGACTGAATTATTAACCATACCAGCATAGAAGAGTGCTGATACTAAGATATACCAGCCATGGGCGCCAGGGCCCCGAAAATAGCACACAGCCTCTGCTTATCAGGAACCGTCAGACTGCACAGGGTATGGACCAGACTGCCAGCTTCAAAAACTACACAGAACCACTCATGCACGCACACACACACACACACACACACTACTACCACCACACAGACACTATTGTAAATGCTTGTAAAATGAATGATTAACTTTAATCTACCACGGTCTGCTGTGAGAACCCTTAAGCAATGAGCCATTCTGAAAGGGAATAGTTTTCAAATCAGGCAAAATCAATAGGTCCTATCATTGGATGCTGTAATTGATATATTCTATGATATCAATTCCCCGATAGTGAACAAACTTGAGAAAGAATGAGGGGCAGACAGAGAAATTGAAACTGGAGAAAAAAAGAGGTGGAGGGAGAATGAGTGAGGGAGAGAGAGAAACGAAGCCAGAGAGAGAAGGAGAGAAAGAGAGAGTGAGAGAGAGATAGAAAACATTTCATTAATGCTGTTAATGCGAAGCAATTACCAGGGGAGAGTAGAGCAATCTGAAATGTGATTAATCTGTGATTGAAATAACAAGAATCAAAGATCACATTATTGATTTTCCTTATTAATTATAAGCTAAAAGAAATAGTACACACATAACAGACATTCCATTCCAGCAAGCCCAAAGCTTTGGGGTGGCAAGTGGGATCTTCCTTTTAAGCCATGCATGCACGGGTTGTAAAGCAGACTACAATAACATTACCCAGCACAGCCAAATTTGCAGACACACACACAAGAACTAATTAACAACCTACTACAAACCCCACAAACTGTCGAGCCAGGAAATTACCTTTGCCTTGTGGGAATAGTCCTGCTGGTCATCCTTTTTCTTCAGTTCCATTACAAAAGAACCTTACAAAGTCCCCCCTTCCTCGTAAAAACCCAACAACAAACAGGCTATGCTAGCTTAACCATTAGACACACTGCATGTTCATCAGTGAACCCTGAATACTTTGAGTCCTGTTCTTCTGTGAGATGCAGTGAGATGCCATGTGCCACTCCTTGTCCATCTTCCTTGCTTTGATTCAGTCAGTTAATCAATTAAAGTGGGGATCAAACCATGAAGGGCTCAGGGACCGTTCTCATTTCCCTTGTGTAATAACCAGAGCTGCTACTACACCATGCCCTCATAAAAAAAAACCCCAATGACTGTGAGTGTATGAGTCACTCATTAACACGCTCGTTAAGCTACTCGCTTGGATCTGACTGGGTCTGAAGCACAGCAGTTACAGCTTAGCTCGCTTCCCTGATGGATCCTACGTGGGTCCATGGCAGACAATCGAAACCTACGCACATCAAATCATGATGAATTGATTACATTATTATATGATTACAGGGAACAGAGACAAGAGCTTTAGGCCTACACAGTGCTGTAAGAATTATAGATTAATAACAGGCTCATCTAGAGTGCTGCCGTTGATGACTGCAGACAAGGGATGATTATGCAAGACAAAGACTTCAGGTCCAGTGCGAGCGCTGAGACCAGTGGTACAATATGACTCTCCAGGGTTAGTGCGTTAAGCCTGCCCCTACTGGGCTCTTCTCTGTGCGAGGCCTTCCTCTCCCCCCACTGTCAGATAAGAGGACGCACAGCAGATGAAAACAATGAATAAGTCATAAAAGGCAACTACGAGAGCCCGGGGAGACAGAAAGAGAGAGAAAGAGAGACAGAGAGAGATGGAGAGAGAGAAAAAAAAGAAAAGGAAAGACAAAGAAAGAACAAAAAGAGAACGGTGAGGAGAGCAGAGGAGGGAGATGCTGTTATTGCAATCAACAAGGATGAAGGAGCCAATAAAGTCACATCTCTTTGCACACATACACACGCCTCAGAGGAAGTGTGTATATGTGTGTGTGTGTAGAGAGTGTTGGGGGGACATGTTTTCTCTCATGCCTATGTGAGAGGAGGAGGCGATTGCACTTTTAGCACGTCTGGCTGTGACACTGGCGCCACAGCTGAGTGATGTGTGTGTGTGTGTGTGTGTGTGGTCTGTGACACTGCATTCACAAGCGTCTTTCCCTCGCTACCCTCTGACTCACTTGATTAATAGGTCCTGCTTCCCTGTCTCATCAATAATTGATGGCTAGATTAATATCATGCGCTGGCTTATGTAACAGAGAGACCAAGGGCTGCAGGGTACGGTGGTCACGCACACACACACACACACACACAGACACACAAATATGGCTCTCTGGCATCCTCAGCCTAGGCAAAGTGACAGAGGGCTCCATCGACAGTCTCTGTGATACCAGCTTGGAAAACAATGAGACCCATCGGGAAACACATGGAAGCTTTTTGCTTTTCTTCTTTTTTTTTCCTGAATGATGAATCTATTTGTGTTTAGCGCCCTTGTGGAGCTGAAGCTAAGTAAAAACACGTATCATGTGGTGGTTGTTGGTTAGCTACAGTGTGTATGCAATGGAGACACAAGGACTTCAATACAGGATAGCCAGCAGCATTCTTACTTTATAGGAAACCATTCCCTGTGATCAGCTTTTCTGCCACAAGCCTCTCTATGACAGACCCTGCAGTGCGCTATGTGAAATGCCTTTTTTGACTGGTTCAGGTCACGGTGCTGACTTTAGCATACGCAGCGGTCCATGAGAGGACTCTGAACTCAGCTTGCTACTCAGCCACTCAAAGCTTCCTCTTAGCTGGAAATCTGCACATTTCTTAAAAGGGGTCATGGTTTTACCACTTAAAAAGGAAACTGTCACTGGAGACCTCTCTACCTACAAAAATACTATGATGTGCCTTTTCTGAAGCAAAGGTCATTTGTCATTTGTAGACAGACCCTGACATTTCACTGACATACATGAAAAACCAATACAGAATAAGGGCTTAACAGATGAGTTGCATGCATGTTTATGAGCCAGTTGGAGAGTAACAGGGACTACCACACCACACTGTCACTACTAATAAAAACAAGACACCACTATCCACTGCGTGGCAATTAAGTATTGTCTGCAATTAAGCTATGTCTGCATTATCAACTTACACTCACCCAATCTCTGAGAAAAGCTGTCTCTTTAAACACAACCACAACAACAAGTTCAAAGCATACAGAACAACCCCAGCAGCTCTCTAGCTAATGTTGTGTGTTTTTTTTTATAATTTTTGTGCTGACAAGCCTCCAGAAGATGGAATCAAGAGGCAGAAAATATGAAGGATCAGTTCCCTAAAAGTGATGACTTAGCGGATGAGAGAAAGTGTTGGCGCATAAAATTAACAATAAAACATGAAGATGCTTAATTATGAACTGAGGAGGATGAAGAAACTTTACCATCATAAAAACAGACACAATGATGCACTCTTTTCTTTGTGTTAGCATAGTCCAGGTAAGTCATTTCACATAAGCATTGATATTGGTAAGGGTCCAGGTGGGGAAGCTGTCATGGAGAAGAGTATTTGATTAATGTATTGATTCATATTTTTTCATTAATGTGTTACTGAATTACTCATTCAGTATTTACACTCTTCAAGTATTTACATGTTCCTTCACCATATCATCACATACATTTAAACTGAATCCTTTTAAGGATGGCATTGCCATTGGGTTTGGCTGTTGAACCATCTGGACAACTACATGGTTACATATTATAACCCTTGCAATACACAGGGTTAATGTTCATTGTAAATGTCTCTAACTTCAGTACCTATTTTGCTCTGTCAGTGTGTCAGAGTGCACATATGTGCTGTGAACCTTTTTTGGAAGCGTAACCACAGCCCAGCCCTCTTACCACATTTACTTTGCAAATGCAAAAACCTGTTTCTGTGATGCAAGACTACAAATTTAGGTATGATATGACATAGTCATGGTTGATACTTAGTTTTGAAACGTTGTTCCACTGATGTCTATCAGTAGCTAAAGACTATAAACACAAAAACAAAACACACAATACACACCTATATTGTCTGTAGGAGCATTACAGGTGAAAGTTGAACACTTGCATAAAACACACATGAAACACACAGCAGAGCTTGGATGCTTCTCCATGTTTAGCTAGCATGTAAGGCACAGATAAAAGACACACAGTCAGACAGTAGGGAGGGGTGTGGGGTTCTGCTGAAAGCGGGGAGGTTCAGGGGATCTTTTGGGCAAGGGAGTGGGGTGGGTATGAGAGTAGGGGTAGCACAGAGATGTGAGGGGGATGGTGGTGCCACATGCATGGATGGCTCCACCCTCCATACTCACCTGCTCTCGCTGGCATGCTCCTTCTTTTCGCGCACCTTGAGCCACTTGCGCAGCAAGAAGCGTTTGCGTCGGGGCGAGGCGCTGGGCGTGGAGCAGTTGGACCAGGTGGCTGCGTCCTCATCGCTGGACGGCGTGATCTCAATGGCGGGCAGCTGGAGGTAGTCCTTGGAGGTGGCGCGTCGCAACGTGCCGCCCTTCTCCAGACGCTGGGGGAGCCCGTCGCGTTCCCGCTCGCTCTGCAGCTTCTTCATGCGCCGCATCTTGAAGCGTCGGCGCCGCAGCGTAGGCGTGGAGGAGCTGGACCAGGCCAGGCCGTCGCTGCCCCTGTCCCCAGGGGAGGCAATACCGCCACCGCCTCCACCTCCACCCCCGCCTCCGCTGCGGGCGCCTCTGCTGCCACTGCCCTCCTCATCCTCCTCCTCCTCGTGGGGGACCTGCACCTGGAGGGCCGGGGGCCGTAGCGTCTCCATCATCGTCCGGGCTTGCCTCTCGTACACGCACACACACTATGAGCTGGACGAGCTCAGCGCAGCGCACACACACAGACACAGTCAGGGAGTCACACAAGCTGGGGCACTATTGAGGTTTAGATGCCACTGCAGAAGTTCCAAAGAAGTACGTGTTTCCACTCTCTCTCTCTCTCTCTCCACTTAGTGGTCTATCTCAACCTTGTAGTGGTCGATCTCCACTTCTTGTCCTCTTGCTGAGTCAGGACAACTATGGCAACTTCAGCGGCACTCTCAATGCTGTCTTGCAGCACCTGAGTGCAAGCGTTTCAGTGACCTCTCTGCTGGGCAGGGACTCGTGTCGGCTGTCTGCTTCCTCCTCTCCTGCTCTGAGGGGATGGGGGATAGACATGCATGGGGCTGGCTGGCAGATAGTCAGGCAGGCAGGATGGATAGATGGATGGATTCAATGACAAAGGGAGCCTCTGTCCTCCTCGCTGCCTATGAAACATGTATGAGTGGCAGCAGCCGCCGAGTGTAACTGGACCCCAGGCCGTTCAAGGGACTGGGGCAGGGTTACGCTCAAACAGTCATGTACTTACACACCCGCGCATGTGTGTGAGCGCGCACACACACACCCACACACACAAACACATACAGACACTAAAGAAGCACACCCAAACACACTCACGTGCACAGAAAAACACACTATCTCTCTCTCTCTCTCTCTTTCTTGCACACACACACACACATACACACAGAAACACACACACGTCTGTGCACAACTCTACGGCAGCCTCCAGCAGTGACCTAACCGGGAATCCATTGAAATATTCTAAAAAACTATTACTTGAATCGAACTTTGGCTTTGTCGACCGCTGATCAAAATGGCTCTGTTAACAATCTCAGTCTTTACAGTCAGACTTCCTTTCGATGTTGATCCTTCCTCTTCAGGGATGATGTGATGTGCTCCCTTTGGCCCAGATGCTTAAGCCGCAGTCCATGGGCGGCCGTAGTCGTCCCCTGGGCCTGAGTTCCCACGCTAGAGCTTCCAGAGCCTATGGGTCAGAGCGAGGGAACAGGGTCTGCTATGGAGCTAGCAATACAGCCAGAGGGGAAGGAAGACAGCAAGGCAGAGAAGAGCAGAGCAGACAGACAGACAGACAAACAGACAGACAGGCAGACACACACACACACACCCACGCACAAACACACAAACAAAGCCATTTCCTAACCCAAAAACAAACCTCATAAACACTCACACCCTCTCAAACCATAAAACTCATATGCTTGCAGACTCAGCTACATCTGATCTGATGACTGCACTGGGACTGGCATCACATGTTCATGAACGCACTTCACAGGGCTACAGGGAAAGGCTATCAAAACCATCTGAACAAATATCAACAGAGCACGATGAAAATGTCAAAGCAAAAGGATTATAGATTCCCCTATTTACAAACTTCCTCTCTCAGCATGAATTAGTTTTATCAGTGGGAAAAATTGCTGTAAACCATGATGGAAAAACAAACAAACAAAAAAACCCATATGTGTGATATGGCTAAAGCCAACATGCCATGTTTTTGATGCAAGCCACATGCCAACGCTTAACAGTTTCACTTTGAATGTTGTGGTTTCTCGGGGCTCAAAAACTAAAAGGTAGAAGGAACTCACAGCACCTCTCTGAAACCATCTAACTAGATAAACAAGAAAGCATGTTGGTTTCGCACATACATGAGAAAAACACCCTCTTGTGTGATGCCACCCACAATGTTTTAAACAGTTCCATACATCGGCAGCTATTACTGTTTATGCAGGGTACATTTAGTCTCACACCACACTACTCTTCACATGAAGAAGTCTAAACTCTAGTCAAGAGCTCTCAAATCTAGTCAAGAATCCTACTGTGAGGGTTCCGGTGCACAGAAACAAACATAAAGGGACATTTTTATCCAAAGTGATATGAACTTAGAGTATGTAATTATTAGTTTTGAATTAAATGACAAGTTCCACCATAGATTTAATGAATCTGCCATGTCTCCCTTAGTAAACAGGCAAATTTGTGAACTGAAGAGAGGGCAGTGAGAGTGAGGTGAAAGAGTCACTGGCACATCTCCGAGACAGAGCAAACACAGGCTCTGCTAATGCAAACACTGCTATCAGACTATGAGCGCATGACCCCGGCCGAACAATCTCACCTCTAGACCCCCTGAGTACCGATAAGGCTGTGTGTGCTGTTGACGCGCTGCAGTATTTGACTTTGGGACCAGGATGCCTAATTCATGATGGAACAAAACAGCATAACCTTCTTACAGTGAGATATGGTGTCTATGGAATATGGTTTCAATTGACTGTAATACTCTCATCATTTGCTTCACTTGCAGATTTTCCTTATGAAGGACACAATAGGTTGTGCTCCAGTAGAAACAGCAAAAGGATCAACAATCTTATTTATTTTAAATCTAACTTATTTTAGCTTAACTTGTGAAAGTGTACACTGTGTTGCCATTTATACTATCTTCATGGCTCAAATCAATGCAAACAATTTAACCTCCTGCGCTGTTGCATCTGTACCGTTTTCGATTTTGCAGCCCTTTAAAACCCCCATCCTGGCCACGCTACAATGAGAGTAACGGCCGCTGGGGCAGAAAGGGTTTCAAGTTTCAAGGTGACTGTGGGCTGACATAGTCCTTGGCGGCAGAGGGAGATTGAGTTTCAAGAAGATGATAAGTAGCCTAGCTTTAGCTGCTGTTGCTGGCATGGGGAACTGGGTTGCCTTCTGCACTCACTCAACTAAGTCTGTCTCACCTTTCCAGGCAAGTTAAGCCTTGCCGTCGCCTCCTTTCTTTCCAGGATAGTTAGTGTCAGGGGGTTAGATGCTCAAATAGAGCAGGTAAACAACATGTATTATAGATGGTGAACAGTGTTCTTGAGCACAACCTCACACCTAGGGGTTTGAGTCTGACGACAACCCCTCAAGCAGGTTGACTGTTCTGAGCAAATGCACACGTATGTGTGACAAACCGCTAGGTGACACAGACTTCTGCAGTGACAACCTTTAAGTAAGCCAATAGTATTCAGTGTCTGAACATTCTAGCTGATGTCGGACAGACAGACTGAAGATGGGGGATTCACCACACTGAGAGGGCAGACAGTAAATAAGAGGAGAGATGAGAAACACTCCAGAGGCATCCTTTATAATTTATAGCCTTGTCTGACCACCTGTGCCAGCAATAGTGAGTTATTGTTTTTGCCACACTACAAGACAGATCGGTTGGTGATAGGTTCTCCATCACACCAATCAGGACAAAACTTCAGCAATGACATATAAAAGCTCTTGTAAATGTAACATGGATGTTTCAAGGGAATGTGTCATTCCAAAAGATTTTGTCTTTTCAACATTTCAGTTCAACAACTGCATTGAGTAACATATTGCAAAGGCTTGAGTTGTAGAAATAATATTGAAATGCTACTCATATCCACACAGAGAAAGAGTAATGCAAAATCAGACATAAGGTAGAACAAATCACTTGCAGAAGATGAACCTTAAAAGTGAGTAAACAGAGAAGAATCCATGTTGTCCAAACACAGTTACTCTACACACACTGCTGACTGAACAGAATCTCCAGATGCCTGCTACGCAAGACCCCTTAAACCAAATTACAGGTTTAACAGGTAATGTGAGAGAACTGAAAGAGGATGCTGTAAGATCTAGGCCATTAAAAACACATTTGAAGCTGAACTGAGACTATATTCCCACTCCACAAAAGGCAATGACATCATGGCCCAAAGGTAGGGGTTGAGACCACATTACAAAAGTGAAGTACAACTAAAGCACATTAAAATTGATGTTGTACACCACTATTAATATCCATTCTAGCTTCTAGCTTCTTTACAGAAGTGCTGTCTCACAGCGGAGCATATGTGTGTGTGTGTGTGTGTGTGTGTGTGTGTGTGCGTGAGTGTGAGGGTTCATTGTTTATAGCAAACTAGTAGATGTCCAATTCCTGATGAGACCATCAACTGCTGAAACAGATACCTCTTTGAGAAACAAAGTTATATCTGAAATTCACTGCCAAATCCACAGATAATCTGACACACTCCAGTAACATGTTAAATGTTTGAATGATTTTCTGTCCATCTGTCTCATTCATAATAAATCTGTAAGACAGCCTCACTCATACTGCTAACCAGTGGTGATCTGAAGCTCAGCTCAAGGGGAGAGGCTTGTGATCTCCATCAGTCATACTGGACCACAGACACGGGACACCTGGCTTTGCGCCCATTTTGCTCGAAGCACTTGGCCATCGAGCCTCAATGCTAATCTCCACTAGCAGCTTAGTAGCTATGGCACTCCTCCCAGCATCACGCTCTCCCCTCCCTGACACAGAGGCATTTTTATAGTTTGTGGAGGAGAAGAGAGATGAGGGGCAAGGAGATGGCAGAGGATATGTGTGTGTGTGTGTGTGTGTGTGTGTGTGTGTGTGTGTGTGTGTGTGTGAGAGGTGAGGAGGGGGTGGGAGTGGGGGGGTGGTATGTGCGCCTCGTACCCAGGAAGCACATCTTTCATCCCTTATTTATTTGCTGCATGCTATAATTAGAGCCAACCCACCAGGGACTGAGCCCCACTGCAACATGTGGAGCACAGCAGATAGCCAGGGTCAGCCCTTTCATTTGTTACAGTTTAAACTGAAGACCTAGACAGCCCCAGATCTCTCTGATTACAGTGAATGCTCTAAATAGCATGCTTTCAACGACAGGTAGGACTACAGTGAACCCCCATCGGGTAGCATAACGTACAGTTACAGATAAGCAGTTACTTAGACATACATTGGGTATAAGTCAACACACACTGCACAAGAGCATCAGTGTATCAGCGTACATTCACACAGAGGGTGAATGAGAGAGACTGACTCTACTACATTTGCCTTCAGAAAAAGACATAAATGGCAACAGTGTTTCATTTAGCACAGATTACGTGGCGTAGGCGTGCAGCCACCGCTGCCGGAGCTTCCTCGCCATAATGGGCCCATTTGTTAAAACCTTAAACCAAATACAGACGTCTGGCTTGCACATCTTAACCGTGGGGATTAGCATGAAATCTAATCAGTTTTCATTAGGGCTAGATTTGATCAAACCACCAATGCTAATATGGTATTTTTCACACACACACGCACACACATTTCTGTGTATTACATCCCTGACACTAACAGAAAGGAAGTCTACAGTTGCCTAAATGCCTTTAGACTATTTAACTTTCAATTGTATATCTATTCAGTCAAGTACACAGATTGACAGAGTACAATATATGCCTTCTAAGTAGTTCTATGACATAGCTGCTTTTCACTTGGCACTGACTAAAGGTTTTCACACAGTAGGATTTGACATTTTTGGTTTCTTAATTTCACAAGGGTATTCTTACAGTACAAAGAAACACACTACTGGTGTGGATGACCTGTTCCATTTGAAATTGGTAAATGTACATGTTCAATTTATACACAGTATAGGCTGACTCCAGACTCCAGTTTATGCACAATGTCGTCTGACAAACAGACACAATTTCACTGCATTCCTGATATCCAGTAACTATACTGGATATTAAAAATTAAAATTTCCTTGTATCCCTGTTTCAGGCAAAGAAAATGTTTCCAGTCAGAAGATAATGGGAGACAAGGATAAAGGAACAAGTGGAAAATGTTCAAGCTCCAATCCATCTGTTTACCCCAAAACATGCTGCAGCTCTGCCTGTGTACTTTGGCAACAGGTCAAACCAGGAATGCACACAGCGCACAAAAGGGTCAAAAGTGGACAGCTATATCAACACTGAAGCAGTGTATATGTTCACATGTTTTAAAAAAGACGGGGTCCTTTTGTCACACACTTCTCTTCCCTTTCATATTGGCTTGAGCATAGAAGGGAAACACATGAAGAGACAGGTCCATAGTGTCTCAGTGGGGTGTAGGTGGTGAGTGCGCACACTAGAGTGCACCTTTTGAAGTAAGGAGGTTAGCATTGTGTCTGGACTGCGCAGGAAGTCCTACTGAGAACAGATGGCAGACAGTTATGATTGTGATCAGAACACACTTCTGAGGGGAAGACGCAAGTCAACACTGGTTTTGTGACCTAGAAAGTTTGGGAAAGAAAATATGGCTGCTGAAAAAAGCAGGTCATGAAATTATTCAAACCTCTGTTCGGCCGTGCAAAAAAGTATAAACAAATCACATCTGAAAGCTTCACGCGTTCATAAATGTTCTGTGTCTGTTCAGTCAGGTTTTCAACAAAACATAACTCTCAGCGAGCATGCTATAAACATCCCGTGTGTCATAAAAAAGGGGGTCTGCAGCTCAACAGAGAGAAAACAGTCTGTTACTTTGTGATTGCTATCAATGTCTCTGCTCTGGACCACACTTTAAACGCAGGCCATGAACTCTTACCATCCCATGCATATTCAATTTGGCCTAACTTTGGCTCAGCACCCACACCACGCTATTCTAAAAGCTCTGAATGAAACATTAGGGTTGATTGTAACCAAGTTAGCAGTAACAGAGGTCGGCATTTTTTCCACTGTCACATATACGTACTGTGGTCTGGCTTGTGTTCCGAGGGGAGATGCTTTGTATGATAGGGTCGTACAGGCCAACATTCCACCCCCTCCAGTTTGACAGTCTGTAGTCTCAGACCTCTTACATAATATGGCAGACAGGCTATTTAGAGAGGAATAATTCATTTCCACTAATCCTGTAACATGTATGCTTGTAACATCACATGTTACAAGACCCATCCCTAAATTTTTGTGAAAGTAAAATGGCAGTAACGTATGACACTGGTATATAAAGAAAAAAGATAGAGAGAAAGTGTGTGTGATCACAAGTCTAGACCATTTTGGGAATCATTACATACTGCTCCAAGTGCCCCCCCCCGATCATCACATACTGCCCCAAGTGGACCCCCGTCTTTTGGTGACAATCCAGGAAGCAGCTTTACAGGACAATCAGAAATAAAACTGAATGTTCAAAGCAGAACACATTTACACCCCAAAGACCGTTTTCACACAGTCAGCACATGCGTAGTACAGTCTCTGTCTTTTAAACTTGTTTTGATATGGTGACTTACTCATGCCTGAGAGCCACAGACAGCCACAGAGGAGACAGTGCACAACTTCCTGTGACGCAAGGATGTGGCTAAGTTTCTCACAGACTGCAACCTGTTAACGTGTTAACTGCACAATATTTCACTCCATTAAAACAACAGGGGTACAAACCAGTTCGTCCCAAGAGAGGTTTGTGCCCTTATTGTTTTAGTGAAAATAGAGTGCTTATGAACCCCTGCTCTGCGATAAGTCTGAGCCACCTGTTCGTCCCAAGATGAACAGAGTGGAGAAAACAAGAACAGGGCAGTTGACAGAGAAAGAGAAAGAGAGGGAGAGAGAGACAGAGAAAGGGAGAGAGAGATGAAGCGAGAGGACATGTGCTTTGTAGCAGCTGGCAAGGGCTAGAGTTACAAAGGCAACAATCATGCTGTGTACCACACTGACTGACTGCATGAGCACAGGGAGTCAACATCACTGGCCCAGTTATCAGTCCGTCCCTTCAAAGCAACTCATCTTCACAGAAAAAGCATCAACAAAAACATCAAATAAAGGCCACTAAATACCAAGTGCAAAATATTTCCCTTTCAAGTTCAGTTTACCTCCAAGCATAGACAGATTTCCTGTCAATTTGTTTAAGCATCTATTATGTCAAACATACTAACCTGGTGTTACCAAAGCAGCGGACATTTCTGTGTCGTCATATTCAGAGAAACTTTTTTAGCAACCGATTTAACCTCCATCATATCCACAGACAGCTTTCTAACAGGCCAATCATAATGTGATGTGACCCGTAGCCTATACCAGGGGAATACATTTCAGACCATAAAGTACTATTCATTTCTGAACGCTGCACCACGTTGTCTTTAGTGTGTTCTGGTGATTCCGGACATGAAATAGCATATTGCTCAAATGTCAACCTCTTCCTTACCTGCTCGGAAGTTCACTGCCCAAGGTAGCCAGTGTCCTTTACCAATGATCGCCGGTACAAGTGTTGAGACATGCTATGATATTAGGCTACTAATTTGATCTCAGACAAGCACGGAGCCTCTCTGTCCATTCACTTTCAGTACAAATGAATACCTTAAAGAAAACAGGGAACTATGACCAAACCTCTTGGGTTACCATAAGCTATGTTTGTTTACAGTATGCGGTGTCCTCTATACAATTCCTCGCCAACTTTTGAGACATCGCACATTCAGACTCATTCATACATAATTCATTTAAGCCTAAACTGGCATGAAATTGGGTCAATCGTGACAGAGCCTACATTGAGGGAGGAGGGATGACTTTGCCAGCGCGCAATCAGTGCATCTCAGAGGCGGAGTCAAGAAGTCCCGTTACATTGAATCCGTGCAATGGCTCTCCGTTTCCCCAAGCCCGAGAGAGCAGACCACCGTTAAGTGACCTATCAGTTCGGAGCGCATGCTGACCAAAACAGAAATCTGACTTCCCTCTTGCTTAACCTGTTCTCTGCTGAGATAAGTCATCTGTGTAAAGATGATGAAGGCGACACACCAACTATATTCAGGTCGGTTTTCACTTGTTAAACATCATCTAGGCTACGTTAGTTAAGTTCTATGTGCGCAAATAAATCCAAAATATATGACTATGTATTTTTGTATCCAGCGCATATGCGTGAGACTAACTGTTGGGACCAAATACTGAATCTCCGCGACCTCTCCATTTCCTGGCAATGTGTCAGCGGTCAACTATGAGGATTAATTATCCCACTAGGATGCCGTTGTATTGCCTCTTTACGGAGAAGCAATTAAAGCTCATTGTGCGGACAAGGCAATCTTCTTTGCCGTGTAGAAGTCCAAAAATTACACAACTGTGAAAGGCTACGACTTGGCATTGTTTTAGCAGTCAATTTGGGCGTCGTTGAACTTCCGTAAATGTCAGCAAAAGTAGTTCATGTAACTACTCAGACATTAATAACATTAGGAATATTAAAATATATAGTTGTGCTGCAGGCTGTAGCCATAGGCTAGTCACGTGCCTTTTGCTCTTAATTTTAGATTCTCTGTTCAAGTATCAGTTTTTAGAGACTGCCTCAGCATGACTGTTTGTGAACATATTGTTATATGTAGGTAGACATAAAGTTGATTGTTGAGCTCTGAAATTATGTACTCAATCCCATGGTGAACCATAAAATCTGAAACATGGTGAGTCACAAGGACCCATCAGTTTTCCTTTTCTGATCTCAGTCCCACCAACCCCCACCCAACACACACACACACACACACACACACACACACACACACACACACACAGAGCTCCTGTGACAACTCAGCTACAAAACACTAGCGTGTCACAGTTTGTCCTTCATGGCACAATGCCCAGCCAACTCTCAAATGGAGCTTTCCGGAACTAGGTGCCAACCCTGAAACACTGTCCAGCTGATCCAGAGGGATGTGGCTGAGGACAGAACATATGCCTCATCGAAAAGATTCAGCTATGCATTTAATTTGCCCAAGAGTGCTCTGTCAGCTTTACTGAAATTGGTAATTATATTTTCAAACTAAGGAACGATTAAATGTAAATTTCTAGTGCCATTTAAAACTTTGTTTTGGTCTGGATGACTTCCATCAAGTAAGACTACAATCAGTGGTAAAATGCCTTGAATTGTTTTTAGTTTCTCACTTTGCCTCCTGCTGCCTAGCAACAGCGAATGATGATGTTCATCTTCATTTAATATTGCTTGAGCTTTATACCTAATCATGTGAAGACTGGATAAACACTCCAGATTCTGTGATTGCAAAAAAAAAAAACAGAGAACGAGCATACTCACGCACAGTCAGTGTGGAATGGTCTGACTAGGTCTTATTATGGGTTAATATTACTTCTCCAGCATTAGAGGTATGGGAATTTTAAAGGAAATCCTATGTAGCTTCCTGTAGTTTCTCTAGACTAGACATGATTTCAGCACTTTGTAGGTGAAATGCATGAGACAGCACAGCTGAAATATGAGAAGGGGTAAAAGAATGTGAGGCTGATCTGTCCCCTAAGTATCCATTCAAAGGGTCACTGTTTTGGATCCTATGTCTGCTTTTAGATTCACCTTCACAATACTGGTTCAAAGTCTTTGCCTGTTAACATTGCAACTAACAACCTAGACCTGGCCTGTGGTTTCACATTTAGTAATATACTGTAAATCTTTTTTTGTTGTTGTTTTAATGGTGACATTGCTATAAAGAACCAACATGTTTGTGAACTATGAATTTAATGATTTAAGAGGGCAAAAACAAAACCAAGAGGAGGATAAGGGAGAAGTGGTAAGGTAAGGTGAATCATATGAGCGTGGAGGATTGATTTGCATATTGTTGTTGTCCGATGAAAACCATGTATGTCCAAAACTAGAACCAGAACTAGAGCTAGAAGAAAAAGTTGGGAAAAACAACTTCATCAAAACATCAGGTTGTCAAAGGTTGGTCTTAGATCTTAACAAATGGAGGGCCATGGCAAGGGACCTAACAGTAAATTGTGCAAGCCAGGTATTCAGATAGTAGCCTATGATCTCTCATTATTTCTGAAAATGTGTGAAAAGGGTCACATTTTGTCACTTGAGGGCGGTGGTATCGTAGCGGTTAAGGAACCTGGCTAGTGTGCAAGGAACCTGAAAAAAAAAAGTTATCCATATGGACACTTATCCATACTCCATAATATGGCACTGTGTGAAGGGAAGCAAGCAAAGAAAGACAGAATTTCACTGCATAGTTTCCAGTGTGCTTTTACTGTGAATATGACAAATAAACTCCTTGAATACTGAATGTTGAAAATGGGATTGATGATTTTGATTTCCATCATGATTCAGTTTTGAGTAAGTAAATATGTGTTGTCCAGTTCAGCTCAAATTGTCTTTAATGGTTATGGTTATCAGGATATAAATGGAAAGTTCATGAGGGTGAAAAAACCTGTCTTGTCCAACAAAACACAGGTCTTAGATCATGGCTGTGTAATGTGATCAGACACTTTTTTTCTGAAATAAAAACACTGCTGTGTATGCCTGAAGTGGTTGAGATTGGGGGTCTACTACAAAATCAGGTTACTGGCTAAACTGGGTAACTTCTGGAATAACTGCTGATCTAAAAACAATATATCACTTCAGAAACAACTGATGCTCAATGTAGGGTTCTTTTAGAGATCCCAACTCCCAAAGCTACCCGCATTAACCAGTAAGCTCGCTTGGTAGTACAGGCCCCAGGATTCTGTCAGAGTTGTTTGCTCCTTATTACAGGTTGTCAGGCCATCCTAAACCTTCTCTTCTACTGATAGGAGTGTGTACGGGAAAAGACACTGAACAGTGTGTTTGTCTGCGGGTGTGTGTGTCTGTGTGCCAAGCACACTTAATTGAGTTTCACTGTACTACTTTGATCCATCTGTTTTGCTTCTGATTTAGCTTTAATTAAAGTGATATCAGTGATATAAAGTGATATAAAGTGTTCCACAGCTGCACAAACAAAATGAAAGTCTGGGTAGTGATGGGAATCAAAATTGCCCACACAACTTTCCAACTCAAAATATCATTTGTATCCATGCACTAGAACAAAAGCACACCATTATTGCCATCTTAGATCAAGACAAGACAAGCTACTTCATTTTGATTGATGTCAAAAGGGGTCAGTTGAAAGCCACACAGACAGTAACAGTTACAAAACAAAACACCCTTATCAAACTCGATTCTGCTTACATGCTGGAACATTGCATTTATCCATGTTCACACACATTTTATGAGTTATCTTCGCTCATTAACTTTTTATATGTGCTGTGTATGCGTATCTGTGTGTGTGGTGTGTTAACATGGGCAGTAAGCGTGGGACAAGGACACTTAACGCTGTTTGCTGAGACAGATTGCGTGCTCTGCCGCAATAACTTGAATAGCCCAGTGTGTGTGGATGGAGGCGATAAGGTCAGACTCTGGCAAAGTGTGACAAACTGGTATTGATTGTTGAGCCAGAGAGCTATACTTAACACCACTTGAGTCTATTCTGTGTAGGACTTAAGGTCAATAATTGATAGCAGTGTATGATGCAGTGGATACCTGCTACGCTCTTCATCAGAGTCATATTATCCACACAAATATGCATCTTTAGAGACTATGAGATCAATGAAGGGGGGAGGCTAAGATAAAAGTGGAGGTGGAGGTGGAGTAAAAAGTGTGTCCAACTAATGCAATTACAGAAACACTTTGACCAAGACATATTTATAATTTACATGTTTTATGCTCAGTATATGCTCAAGAATCTTTCATTTAAAGCAACAGTCATTATCTTAGTCAAATCTTTTGGACTATTGGCACTTATGGAAACAATTGAACACTAAGAGAAATACTGAGCATGCTATGGTAATAAAGTAGCCTAGGGTTAGTAACACTGACCTAGATCTTGGCCTTGACCTTGAATATCAGTCCCACATATTACTCAAATGCTGCTTTGGGGCTTTGGGCTTGAAACCAATGAGTTGTAATTGTTTAAGCACCTCTCTCCCATGCCCACATCCATGGCTGAAGTGTCGTTGATCAAGGCACCCTAACCCCTCACTGCTCCCAGGGCACTGCTGTAGCAGGCAGCCTACTGCTCCCAGTTAGTGTGTGCTTCACCTCACTGTGTATTCACAGTGCGCTGTGTGTATTTCATTAATTAACGTTTGGGATAAATGCAGAGACCAAATTTCCCTCAAGGTATCAAAAGAGTATATATAGGACTTATACATTTACCTGAATTATCCTATCATTGCAAATGCCAGTCTTTCTGCATTTCAACTCAGTTTCAAAGGTGAATTGGTAGCTCTTTACACAGACCACCTACTCTACAGACCCTTGGTTAGTCACAATTCTATATCGTACCGTCATCTATAAGTTTCTGCGGTGCAGATATGTACAACATACAGTACAGTTGTCTCACACAGCTCTCTGGTGCAGTGCGTTTGGTGTCTGGCTGCAGCAGTGAAATGCCTGCCTGTGTCACAGTATCTGAAGCAGAGTCAGAGACAGGGTGGCCTTCACAGAGAGGCTCTTTGTGCTCCATGCAGCCAGTCGAGCCACAGGGATTGCCCAGAGACTCCAGCAGGCTTCGGGGGGTGGGAGGACATGCACGTGGGCCCTGGGTTGTTACTGTAAGACTGTGGGAGGTAATTACAGCATGTGTCAGTGTGTCGCCGTTATCACCCCTGCACACTCTCTCTGTCACACACACATACACACACTCACAAACACAGCCATGCATACCCACACTCACAAAAACATACAGAGCAACTACACAATAAATTGCAGACTATCTTGGCCCACTTTAGCAAAATTGACTCATTTAACACTTTTGGTATACAAAGCAGATGCTTCAGTACACAGTACAGAACATGCGTGGGGACAGTTGGGTGCAGCAGCCACATGGTATCTCAGTTCCTTAGGAAACTGACAAAAAAAAAAACAGAGGGTGGATTTCTGAGATGAAAATGCAGTCTATTTCTAGACACTGGCTAAGTTTGGAGTCAGCTGTGAAGCATATTTATCATCCCATTCACGCTAATTACAGGTAAGAAGACAGGCCAGGCTGACCTGTGGGATTATACAACTATTATATAGTATATGATATAGAACAGCTATTATACCACACAACTGAATAAGTTCCTACTCAAATTTTGCCTACGAATCTCCCCTTACAGAGTTTTTTGGATGCTAACAACAGCACAATTCATTCAATACATGGTGATTTGTTTGTAAACCAAAAAATAACAACCATGATCATTTGCAAAGACTTGATGTTGACTGATGAGTCAACCACAACCACACAAATCAGTGCGTTTTGTGATTCTGAACACGGCCCTCTGATTGTCAAGCACTACGACGAGTGTCACTGCCGATGGAACTGTTTGCCTGTGTGGGCCGTCACTGACATAAGGGAAATGGGAAGAGCTTCAAGGATGTGAGCAGTGAGAAGCACAAGGGAAGAGGGGCTATATTCTGATCTTTCTGGTCTGTGCTCTGGGAAGAGGGGCTATCGAGACACATCTTATTGATTTTTTCATAGCTGATGATGGATTTATGTCCTTGTAACGATTTTGTCTGTTGTGCCTAGAAAGATTAATCTACACTAATTGTGTGAAACTTAAGCCTCTTAAATGGATGAAATAAAAACACCCAGGACATCTTAGTCATCTGCATCCCAGGTGCTCTACATTCTTTGGGGGAAGGACAGTTTTATAATCATGTACTGTATGTATAAGCAGTGGTCTATTATAAGAGAGAATAATGTATTACAGCCTGCATTATTGACAAGTACATGAAAGTCAAATGTGGAAAACTGGTTCACTGTCATAAAGCCAAAGCAAAGAGCAAAAACAAAATCGCTCTCTGTATGTCTGCACTGCAACGTTTCAGAAATGTGTTTGTGAGTAGTAGTAGTAGTAACAATAATAATAATAATAGTAATAATAATAAAGAAATTGAAGGATTCTCTATCGATGGACATGAACAAGTTGCATGAGCATGAATTAAAATCTACACATTCTCTCAAACCAATCTCATACATTTCTTTTTCCTGGATGGAATGCGTCATCATTGGCATATAATTAAAACACACCGCAACTGATTTGAGGGCAATACAACTGAAGGAGCATACATTTTAGCCTGGCCATGCCTTCCTATGCACTTCCACTCGCTTATCATCTCCCTACCGTGCTAGTTTGGATTTGATCCCATTGAGCTTGTTGTCTCCCATTTGGATTTGATCCTGTTGAGCTTGCATCCAATCAGCTAACAGAGGGAGGCGTTGTGAATGCAGAGCTTGAATGCTATCAGCCAAAGCTGATCCAATCTTTTTAAATTAAAGTGTTAAATTAAAGTTAAATTACATTTTCAATTATAGATACACTTTGTTGGTATTTTTAGTTGTTTTTTTATAACTGTCTTTATGAACATTCGAAAACAGAATCTGCTAAGCACAACGTCATGCATTCATGCACGTAATGCATTTTCATAGCATGTTTAAGAAGCATATTTAGAAATAAAATTTGCAGGCATATGCATTTTTAAGCTTAATAATTATGAGCCTCTTTGGCATGAAACAGTAGCCTGATGAATCAGCCCCTTTCACATCGCTTCACTTCATGCAAAGCGTCTGAAACCAATCAATTGGCATGTAGGCTGCTCACTCCAGGGTGGGCAGGTGCTTCAACCAATCACTACTGTTTGGTTGTGATGTATGTTACGCGCTGGAACGCACTGTTTAATTTCAACATTATCGTTATCAGCCCTCTCTCTGTTTGCTGATTGGCCCATCCCAGCTCAGCAATAGCGCGAACTGAAGCTTATGCCTGGTTCCCTGACACAGTGGTGGAACTAAAAGAAACTGAGTGGAAGCACTAAATAGCGCTAGCCTGGCTAAACAGACAGTGATTTGGGGAACAGCCGTCTACTACCAGCGAATTCATTTGGTTGAGGAGAGAAGCGGGCATGGTGAGTAACATAACATAATATACAGCTAGTTAATACATACAAGCAATAGTAAATACATTACGTTAATTTAAACATGTGTTGGCACCTACCACAGGACTGTTAGCTAGCAGTAGGATAACACAGAAGGAAAAGAAAGCAACTGAATACCATTGTACCACATGCTACCTAATTCAAACAGTCTAAACTAGAGCTGTTTAAACAGAAATGTACCTTACGGACAGTATGGTAGGTATGTTCTTAATGACTAATTGACAATGTGATGTCCAGCAACAAGTTCCCCCGGCACAAACCACAACACCAGACAGTATTTCTGCCATACCAGTTATAGCCTATGGTTCATCCATGTCCATGTTCCAGCAAGGGACAGCTAGTGAAAGACAATACAAAGGCCACATGTTCAAGAGGATTGCTGAAAAACTGCTTAAAATGATAATTTTTTCAAAAAAATTCCTGGTGTCTCATAAATCATATTAAATCATTTCTAAATGTCTCTACATTCTTTTCTGAGCTAAACCGTGTGTAAATTCACAAACAAATTTCAACTTCTAAGTTGCTCTTTAAACACAATGACCAGACACTCTGTGCGAAACAAAGTTTAGAATGGGGGACTGGTTTCTTACCAGGCAAACATTTGTGGATACTCCTACTCTTTTCTGTTTAATTGTGTATGGGTATATTATACAGAACAAGAGTTAATTATGAAAATATCAGGAAAATTATCATTGCAAATTGATGTTACTCCAGCATGAGAAAAGAATACATCCATTTTAACTACGAACGACTTATTAGTGCCATACCAGCACATGCTGCCATGCTGCTAGATAGAGATGATATAATGGGGGGAAAGCAGACACGGTACGGTGACGACGTGTTAGACTTTCACAATTTACACCTCACCTGGACATGCTGGAGATACTGCTGTCCAGCACGACATTTACTCAAAAAACACTTTGATTAAACAAGCTGCAGAGAGATCATGACCTAGTCTAATAATGAGAAGAAGGAAAGAAGAAAAAGCAGATGAAGAAGAAGAAGAGGAGGGGGAGGAGGAGGAGGAATAATACAGCTGCCTGTTTGGTTTGTCACTTGTGCCACAAATAATTTTCTCACCGTGGGCTTACACTGCATGGAGAATATTGCTGAGAATATAAGAACGATCTTAGTTGCTGAGTATATAAGAATGACTGAAAATGATCTGCGTCATCATGCAGCAGGACAAAAATATGGATTGTTAACTTTGAGCAGAGACAGACAAACAGATGGTTGAATGGACACATTCGCAATACCTTTCAACCCACAGACAAGGTAAAACTATGTGTCCTTCGAAGAATCTGGCAGTAATTAATATGCAAACTTCAATTATGTACTTCAAAACTGTACTTTTAAAATCTATTTAACTTATATGCCAACTTATGCCCTCTACTCTTTTGGGCTCAACTGTCAAACATCACTCAGTGCCCTGCAACACTAAACTGAGTCCCTTGGGCTGTAAGTTAACTGAAGCACCTCCAAACCCCACTTCAGTGTAAAGACACAATGAAAAGGACCAATTTAGACCAGCTAATCCAATGATGTGTATCCTGCCCAGATGTTACATAAGGTTAGAAATAGCTTTAAAAGAACCCTTACACCATCCTTATGTAAGCCTATAGCCAAGGGCAGGCAACCAACTCGAGGGAAACTGAAACCCCATGTTGAACGCTTTAGTTCCTGACAGGCAGGGAATATCTGAACTCACTTTAGCTTATTTCCGAGACATACATACATTTATTATGCATATCACTGCAACACTTATCTCCCATCTTCTCTTTATTCCTGAATTTAACAATGGTCCAGATGTGTTTCTTTTTTTTTCAGTGGGCATTTGTTTTGTGCGTTGTGAAAGTAATAAACAGAAGCCAAAGAGCCTTGTATGAAGAACAGTGTCTGTGTGAATTTACTCTTTTGTGTGACAGTAGGCTTTACAGGGCGTTTCTGGTGGCATAACATATAGAAAAAATCCTGTAAGCACAAGCACATCCTGATATCCTAGAAGGCAGGTGAAAAGATGATAGTTGTTAGCTGTTATGAAAGGACGACACGGCTGTGCAGCATGACCTATGTGGTGAAACTGGCTACCCACAGCAGGTGTCCATTTTGAATCTGACTCTGAGTGTGAGTGAGAGCTTACATCTGTTCCACTGCCACATGCTACCTCTGTCCTACTTCACAGCAGTCACAAATACAGAGAACAAAATGACAGTTTAATAATGAACAGTTTGGATATTTTTTTTTTTTTTTAACTTGTCTGCCCTGGCATGTATGAAAATCATCCCAATCATTTTCTTCCCATTCCAGTGGTGTGAGCTCGACGGACATCATCCGTGGACAGCATGTTAGCGTGACTTCTAACACAGTCACCCCCAGGGTTGAACAACTGCCTCTGTGCCGTATTAAACTGTGATTGGATATATTGATTTCTTAGACCCACTTCACAGCAACACTGTCTGTTGAGTGGACTCCCAGGGCTAAGAGGCAAACACTGACATGCTGGTCTTCGCCTGTAATTTATTCACTTGAAACTGGATGCCACTTGGGAAAAAAAGTCTTCAGCACCAAGGTCCGTGTAGGAGATTTCTTAGAGTAATTTGTGACTGGCTCCAGTAGGCATGTAATTTTTCATAGCGGGACAGGCTTTAATGAAAAGACTCCCCAGCGCTCGTTTTCAGAGATGGCTAGTCTGCTTCGAGCCATTTTATGTTTAACTACCAGACGGTGGCAATTACGATGGGTCGAGCCACTTCTGAATACTGCCAGTCACAAGGCTGATTTTAAAATGAGCAGATTAACTCCATCTTCTTCATTCAGCAACAATATAACAAAGATGATAAACCACCTCTGCATTTTCAAATGGACTTGACCTGAGCTACCTACAGTTAAAGTGTGTGTACCAACACTCAGGTGCAACAGTCTTTCACAAATAGGACATCTAAAATTTCCTTAAGGCTTACTGCTTTTGGACAACTTCTGCTCTCCTAGCCTGAAAATAATCATAGGACATGAATGATTCCCTCATCACATCACCCATAAAATCATGTGAGGGGAGTTAAAATGGAGAAAAAACCTCAAGGAACCTCACAATGCAACCTCAGCAGCTTATCAAATACACATTTGGGTTCTTTTCAAACCCCAGACACAGAAATTACATACAGTGAGATTGGTGTGACAATTACATTAGCCTCTGTGAGTTCAAATGGGAATCTAAAATTATAATTTGCTTCCTTTTCAGTAACAGGCATACACCCACACAGTTTCAGTCTTGCATATGGGGCCAATAGTGTCCAATCACCTCAGTGAAGGAATGAGTGAATGAATTCACCACAAGTGCCTGAGCGCATTTCAATCTAAATGTTCCTGTTGACGCCACCACGCGTTTTGTTAAAAACCTCATTCTTGTTCAGTGGTGGCACATCATTTGGAGCAACACCAAGCCTGGCAGTGAAAAAGCGTACAACAAAGAAAAGAAAAGAAAAAAAAAAAACAGCATGGAATCGGACACGCTCTGCGCAGAGCTGTGCTGAAATGGGGTTATCGCAGCAGGCTGGGACGAGCCAACCACCACAGTGCCAGTGAAGAGAAGGGACGGATTGTAGAGAATTAGTCCATATTCCATTTATAGCACAAGCAGACACAAAACCCCACACCATCCATTGTCACAACATGGTTTCTGACAAACATTTCACAATAACACTGACCAAGTGGGGAGATTAAATATGCATAAAATGCTCTATTGTGTTGTATTGCACTGAAAACTTCGACCTCCATAATGGGCAGGAGTAACATGAAGATGACTTTATCAGATGAAAGAACTGGCAGCTCTATATGGTTGTGGATCTGTGGGAGCCAAGAAATACATATAGAAGCGTTTCCTCACATGCTAAGATTACATTCAGTGCATAGGACTGAGTCCATGAAAAAAAGGCAAGTGTTAGCATACAAAGTCAACTGCAAAGTGAAATTGGGGGAAAAAACGCTGTTGCCGTGTGCACACAGATGATTATTTATTTTGGAAAAAAAAAACAGCTTTTAATTGAATGTCAACTGCAGAAACCCTGAGGTTGATTCATGCTGTCCCCATAGACGGCACACATCTCCGGCATCCAACTTCCTGCTGATTCCTAGACATCCACCTATCTCCTTCTCACCTGCTGTCGGCCCTATCAATTTGTCCTCCATGGGGGGCACAGATGGTAGCCAGGGTGTCCCTTTAATGGTCCATCACACCTAATTCATTGGCAGTGCAAAGACATTTAGAGCACCAATTGCTTGCCACCTAAATAGGCCTGCTGCCCTCTGCACATAAATCTGCCTGAAGGCGGCAAAGTTTAGGCAGGCCTGAGCACTTGCCAACCAACCGGCGGGAGCAGAAACGGCCAAGGTTAGTCAGCGGGAGGAGGCCTGAGACTGATATACTGACAGAGAGAGAAACAGAGAGAGAGAGAGAGAGCGCTGAGCAGCTCCACAGCTAAGTGTTTTCCTGGACCACTATAATGGACACCAGTGCTGTTAGAGTACTGTGATTTCCTGATCATTAGGTTTCATTGCATTCATAGTCTCATAGTCTTCAGCTATGAGATAATACTCATTGTATTAGGGGGAGGACTATATAAGGGGATGCAGTTCTTTTCCTCAAGCTACCTTCTCATTACATCATGATCATTCTGCCTTAATTTACAATAAATTGTCTTTATTGTAAATAAATAAACAACAGTGAATAATACATAGTTGTGATTAATACATAGGTGCATACACATTTTTTTTTTTTTACATTTGTCTAGAACACTGTTGTGCACTTTATAGATTCAGGAAATTACTGTACCCTATTCAATTGGATTTCTGACATCTTTCTTCACATTGCTGGACAGAGAGGCTAAAAGGTACAGCCATGATGATTTTGACTTTGACTGATACCTGCAGGTTCAGTATGGCTACTAAGTAATAGCTGGAAAAAGATCCTCCTGGTTGAAAAGGTGTTTTATCACTGCTTGTATTTAAGGCACACATGTATGATCTACATCAGCAAAAGATGTGTGTTGGTGTTTAGAAAGCAACTCTTCATTGGAGTCCCATTAAAGCTTCTTAAAGGCACATCAGGAAGGGCAAATCCTGTTGTGTAAAATATCTCCTTCTAGTCAGGTATTGCCTTATTAATACTGTATCTGGGTGTGCCCCTTAGACAAAGTGTGAAAAATGATAACATAGACGATTATTGTGATGTCATAACCCTGTCAGAAACAAGAGCAACTGTATTTTTTTAGCTTCACATTTTTCAAAGCCATAGGGATGAAAATGGTGAGCTACGCACAAAGAAGCACAAAAGAGGGCTTTGATGATTATCCACTATCTAAGTGATATATGATGGACATTATAGACCTTTTGTTATCTGATCTGTAGATTTCATAAAAGCAGTGTTATGCATCATCACACTTTCAATCAAGAGAATTACTTTTCCTTCAGCTTTAATATTAATCATTGATCAAGTTGTTATTTTAAAGGGGCAACTAACATCATTTTTCAACACAAGCAATTATCCTCTCCATATGCTTCATCCAGAGCTGTGATAAGTGTGGGTTCCATCTCATTGATCGCAAAGGGACTATTATTTTGCTGAATGTGTGAGAGAGAGGGAGGGGTACGGAAAGAAATAGTCTGCGGTGACAAAGCAAAATGTTTCCATTGTTTTTAGTTGGTTACATTAGTCTTCAGATTTATGTGGTTATTTCTGGTTAGGATATAGCCAGGTAGTGATCAAGTGCAAGTGCATTTCGAAAAACTACTATGCACTTTCAACCAATTCTGAATAGGCATCATTGGGCCTAGTGCAATTACCCTTGGAACATCATGAAATTTAATGTTGACCAGGGTAATTACAACAATTTTTAAATTTATTATGCTCACTTAAATACATTAATTAACATGGCACATGACTGTTGGACTGAATTTTATTTGACACCATGACTTTTGTTGCTGAACAGAATCCAGCAGCATGAGTGAGATGACTTCTTTTTAGGCATTATATCCAGCTGTCATCTCACTTCTCTGAGGTGGGATCGACGGATAGATCACAATGCTTCTGTTGGTTGTTTCTTGATTTAGGTTTTGGGTCATGTCAGGCCATGTCAGGGGTAAAAGCCTAAGTCTATTTGCCTATTGCCAGTTGCCAACCAACTAAGCTGCTAACTGGATAGCAACTATGGTGATGGGAAATGGATGCTAGGTAGTCTAATTTGTAACTGTAATACTGGATGCTGTTTTGCTGTAATCTTGTTCAATAACAACTGAAAAAAAGAACTGTGTTAATGTAGCTATTTTAAACTTTGCTGTGTCCTGCCCACTCTCTGTTCAGGAAAGATTCCACATGGTCATTAGACACTTTTTCCGGATCTGTATCTACCTTAATTAGCAGGTAGAAAAATACTCGGCTGCAGAGTTATTCCGAATGGACATTCTGAAAGGAGTTTTTAAGCACCAGGGTAGTTTGAGGCGGTCCAAAGCTCTGCTCCATTGTGTTGCACCAAGAGCTTTATAATTACTATCTCTTCACATAATAGCTATACCCGTGACCATTTATTATTCTCTGGATGTCTCATGCACTTTTAAGGCAGAGACAGTTACTGGAAATCATCTGGACATTTTGACACGGGTTGATTCATACTCCCCCAAGTTCATTATTCTATGTCTGTTATCTTATTGTCAAAAATGTTTTTTCAGCAAATAATAATCACACTGGTTATTCACTTTAGGGAGGGTGGAATCTTTTTTCTGTTTCTCACTGTATATTTGCACAGGACACTTTCAAGATACACCAAGCTACAGAGAAATGACATGGGGTTGAATGGGCTGAAATGTAAATGAACACTATTACTCTCTCTCTCGCTCACTCTCTCTCTCTTTTTCTCTCTCCCTTTCGCTCACTCTCTCTCTCTCGTTTCCTGTTTCCAAGTGGAAATATTTTTCCTTGTTCCTTTCCCTTGACCACACATTTAGAACCGACATTTCCTACGCTAGAGAACACACAAAAGGGACACACACAGTTATGGGTAACACTCACTGCCCATGGACCAGCAGGTGAACAGGAGGTCACAGTAAGACGGAAACCTTGCCTCTCTTTGCTCAGCAACGAAAAAGGAAACTGAGTTAACGACAATTATCTGAATGTAAAGGACTGGAATACCCTCCACTGGGACTTGTCACCATGACAACCTTGGCAGCTAAAATTGGATGCCGCATGGACAATTCGATCCTACAGTAATGAGAGACTGGCCATACTTGTAAGAGACTTCTTAACACAGTGGGTGGGTATATGAGATCCCCTACCAAATAAATGAACATCACTGTGTACTCAAACTCCAAGTACTTTTGAAGTAACACTTTTGAAACACACACAAACACAACACACACAAAAGTTAAATTCAGGGAAAGAAAACTGCACTGCAAAACAAATGCTTGTCAATGTCAATGGCTTATGTGCAGCCTATCACAACACTAAACTACTGTGAACACATGTAGCATCTCCTAATTACAGTAATTTGGATGGCTCATAGTCATATGAGGGGTAAACACAAGTGTTATTCCCACCAGCTATCCAGGATGCATTATGCAGTTGTGGGTAGAAAGAAGAAACCACAGAATAAAAGAAAACCTGCATCACACTGTGGACTGTATTGCAATGAAACACCAATTAGCATCTTCTAACTGCACCAATAAGGCACTGGGAGATGTTTGGAAGGTTTTGTGTTCTCTTTAGGTAGCTAGTCCACTAGTTTCACATTAAAACTACATAGTGTTGCTTTAATACAACTGTAACAGCATTTGAAAGCAGTGCTGTTCATGTTTGTCTATTAATCACAAACCAGACTGAGAGCATGACACTGAGATGTTCTGTCATTTTCAGTCGATTTCATTTTGAATGTTAAATGAATATTAAACGTGAAACTAACTTTATATTACCACAGTCTGTCATTGCACATCACAGATAGAGTTCAAACATTATATGTCCATACTTCCATTCAAACAGACATCCAAACAAAGTCATCTGTACAGCCATCCCACATATGCTGTTAGCAATGCCATTCAGGATTAGGAGAAGTGAACGCCTCAGATGTTTGGGCTACTCCTCCACAGAGCTGTCTAGTATTATTACCATGGGCCGCACATCACAGGAGCAGGAGGGTGTCAGAGCCATCATTGTTATTCATGAGACCTGGATCCCATTATGGAGTGGGTTGAGATCAGGCTCTCACAACACTCTAATTGCACCGTTTGAATAAAACTCTTGAGGAAGGAAGCGAAAAGTGTTTTTCCCTCTGACAGTCTGATTGAAATGAAAAACACTCTACTGTAAACACACGCACACACACAGACACACACACACCTACATCACTAATTAATCACATATACCCTAAATAATAATTTTTAAAAAATCAGATGATTGACATGCTCAGAGGACCTCTGTGGCCTCTACATGGTCTGACGTTGGTATTCCATGAGTCATGGAAAGATAAAATAATCCTCTCTGGTTTCTGCGATTGGCACTCAGCTTATAGCTCATATCACAGCTCATATCTGCTAGTGCAGTGACATCCAAGCTACTTAAATCAAACATGCCTACAATATTATGGTGACTCGATTAAATTCATGAGTAGAGGTATGAGCAATAAGCTGCAATCAAATGTGTGAATATCCAGTGAAATGCACTGTCTGAATACAATGATGGCGGCTCAACCCAAAACACTTCATTTGGTGTTGATACTTTATCATGGCAGTTACAGTCGTGACAACACAGAACTAAACTCAAATGATTCTCCCATTCAGGTTGTACCAGCACCACTTATGTTCTCATATGTCTGGGTGACACAGAGATAGTGGATGAAATTGCAGCCACTTTGAAGTTGCGGGGAAAAGGCACCAAACCAATATCTGAATTCCATTGTAATGTCTCTCCTGCAGCGAGCAAGGGTGGCTTTGTTAGTGCAATGACATCGCTAGCCGACAGATGTTCACAGTAGGAACGATGCAGAATATATGCGGATATCTCTCTCTCTCTCTCTCTCTCTCTCTCTCTCGCTCTCTCTCTCTTTCTTTCTCTCTCTCTCTCTCTGTCAGCCCCCATAATCAGTTCTCAGTTCTATTCGTGGGCTCACAGGGTAACTGGCTCTTTATACTAGAGAGGTAGAGTGCATTGTTTACCGACTCCAAACTCAAGACTGACAAATAGTAAAAGGCTTTTCCTCTATGTATGACTGCCTTAGTCCAACACTGCCAGCCTGACTTGGGATGGCAGTGTTTTAAGAAATCTGTGACAGCTTTAAGAGCCAGGAACCATCAAACACCAGCTGGGTTCAACCCTCCATATGTTGTAGCTGACAGTTGCAAAAATGTATTTTTGATGTTTTTCTCTATCAGATGAAACTATTGTAGTAACAGCATAACAATATTGCCATAATGTGCATTGAGACACATTATGCTAATTTATTAGGATGCATTTTTTTTAAATGCACACAGCTCATATTGTTAAGTCACAACATAGGACTAATGCACATTCAAATCAAGAGATAGTTGTCTTAGAATTATCAAAGAAAAATTACTCTACGTCACAGTCTATTGTTTGAGATAATGCCGTTTTTCACATTTGATAATATTGCAGATTAAATAGAATCATTTGTATTTAAGACACAACTAAAGGTAATAGTTTAAGTTAATGTTTCAGCACTGACTCGCTGTCATGCTTGATGTCATAAACTCGGCACTCAAAATTTGAAATTCCACTGGTAGGAAAGTCCAGTACTCACAATAAATAGCTCATGACACTTGCTTGAGGATTTCCTTTTAAAAGTAAGTAAGTGTATCTTATGTTTCTGTAAGAGTTTGTGCATTTTGGATTCACTCAGTGGTGTAGTTAGTTTCAACTTGGACATTCGATATGCAGATATGCATTACGCTGTTGTAATATCAATTGAATGTCTGACTTAACTTAATCTCTGGTTGGTTGATGCGTGGAGGTCATGAGTGGCTACATCCAAATATTAAACTGCTGATGCTAGCGTGAACTAACATTGAAATAAGATATGAGACTCCATCAAAATTATTTTAAGCTGGCCTAATGGAGGGTTTGTAAGAAAAATGTAATTGTCAAATCGACTCGTTAAATTTCTTAATCTCAAGAGGAGACGGATTAACAGCAATTTGGCCAAGGCAAAGCAGTGTGGAGAAACAAGGTCCACAGTGGTATGACTCGCCAGCACCTTCACTCGTACCTTGACTTGTACCTTGTTGTGAGTTTATGTGGTGTCAAAACCACAAGGATGTTTTCAACTTTCCACATTTTCCACTTTATAAATAAAGTAAATGGTTAATTTATTGTTGATAATTCTGACTTACAATGTTTGTGTACTTGGCATCTTAGGCTAACTGTAGCCTCATAGCAGCAGGACCTGTCCTTAGTGCGCCTATCCGACAACACCTGGCTAGAGGAAAAACTATAAATGCTCCTTCTAAACTCTTAAAATGAATAGTAAATAAATGAGGCAACTTGACGATTACCAGCTTTTGTTACAACCCCCATTTCTCTAAATGACCTTATGGTGTGATCTGTTGTGCTTTCAACGGCTCCAGAAAATAGCTACAGATAACCCAAAAGTAGGTCTACCGTTAAATTAATGGACAGATCCTACAGTAGGCTGAATCCATTAATAACCACCGCAGCTTTGTTGTAATTAGGAAGCAGAGGTTATAGTTAATGTTACAGCAGAGATGGCTTTGTAGCTGTAGTTGGTGATAATGAATATGGCGAATTGTAGTTTTTTTTAGGTAAATTGACTAAATGCCTCATCACTGTAGGTGTCTACCGATATTGTATTCAATTTCATAGTAAAGTAAAGTGCTAGCTTTAATCTGCGACTGTCGGAACCAACTTTCCAGCAAACATGGTGGCATTAATCAAACAATGACACAACAGTGCAGTAAAGGAACATAACTCATGGATCTCTATTAATTAAAAGTGGAAAGGGGAATCTGGATGATACTTCAAATAATCAGTGCTCTGTAGGGACAGTGCTAGCTTTAATCTGCGACTGTCGGAACCAACTTTCCAGCAAACATGGTGGCATTAATCAAACAATGACACAACAGTGCAGTAAAGGAACATAACTCATGGATCTCTATTAATTAAAAGTGGAAAGGGGAATCTGGATGATACTTCAAATAATCAGTGCTCTGTAGGGACTTGCATTGCATGACTTACATTACATAGGCTGGTCAAGTTAAGCCATCGTGAAAAGGACTGGTGAGTAAGTTTCAGGCAGTTGGACTTAGTCCAACACTTTGCCCCAAAGACTGTGCTACAACATAGTGACTTGTCAAAAACAATTATAAAAAACTAAAACTCTGTGCTTGTGAAACCTCTACAAATATATATATATATATATATATATATATATATATATATATATATATATCACAATCCTACTAGTACTGTCTGGGGCACTGTGAGCTTCCCTAGTAATTACTAAACTAATTACTTTTTTGTCTGCAAGTCAAAACTGTTACAGTAAGTAGATTAACACCATTCATGATGTTAACACAGGCAGGGATTGCCCTGATGAGGATCATAGCAATCACAAGAGCACCAAAACAATTAAAATGAACCACTCTGAGTGCCTTTTAAAGAGTGTAGCCACACAGTATACAGTGGCAATAGTATGTTGGTGGACAAAACAAATAAAACTAACAAACAAACAAAACCCAAGCCCTTTGGAAACTCAGACAGGGCCACTGTGGCAGCATTATCAACACCAATGTTATTTTTCCTCCCTTTCAATCTTGGTGTGTGACATTTACAAACAGAAGTGACTCTGAGTCTCCTGGTAGAGCTGGAACATGTTCTTTCCAGTGTGCCATGATAACTGATATGCTCCCACAATGCAAAGGTCATTCAGTGCTTTTAGGAGAAAGGAGAAAACCGGTGCATGTTGTACGTCTCCTCCACAAAAGCTACAGCTGGATTATGCAACTACCAACATGTGAGGAGACACATGCTGCCAGGTACCCATCTAAAGCATCATACCTCTCCCTGTCTGGCTAGGCAGAGAGCTACAGGAAGCTTTATTGGAAACGCTACACACAATAAGATATAAATCTGTTTTTGTCTTCCTGCCCAGCAGGGCAAGGAATATGCCAGACCGTCAGGAAGAATATATAGATGCTGGAAGAGAAGCAGGAGATGAAGACATGCAGAGGATAAGAGAAGAACAAGTGGAGCCAACAGAAGAGGTAGCATATGGCATGATAGAAATGATCATGCTGAGGGAGACAAAGAGTAAAGAGACCAATAGGAAAACTGTCTGCACTGTAATAACACACTAGTTAGCATTGTTTTCGTTAGCAGTGTTAGCAATGTTTTCCCCTCCCATATGCTCATGTAGTACAATGAAACATCAGGCTGTCTTTAACCTTAATAGTATTTCACCTACACCGGGTGACTAATATTAACCCCCAGCATGTGGCAGTCTGCGCTAAAAATGATGATAAATGAGTGTATTTGCCAAATGCTGGCATAGAACAGGGTGTAGCTCTGCCAAATCCTCACACAGGGACAGACACAAAAAAAGAAATAATTGCGAAACTGCAGTGGTGAAATACTCGTTGCCCACTCGTTGCAACTATAGTGCAATCAGTGATGAGACTCATCTACTGTCTGAAATATCTTTGTGAACGATGTTATCATTTACTTAAAGCAATAATCCAGATTCAATGATCCCATAGCCATGTTGTTCAGGGTTGCAGAGTGCGGTCAGTAGGGATAAGAATGAGACAACTTGGTACAATGTAGACAGAATAGCAAAATGGCAGCCATTGCTAACTTATGAGGGTAAGGAAACTCTTGCCTCCTCCTCTTTCCCTGCATCCCATTCAGTTGGCGGTAGTTGCCAGTTCATAAATTTGGTCTGTTTAATACCAAATGTTCTTGCTCTTCTTCCTTCCGACAGGATTTGGCAATGAAAATGCAGTTCAGTTCTACTGCAGCTAAACATAAGTTGACCCAAGTGACTGGCAAAGTGTCAGTAACATTATTAGCACAAGATCATCAACACTTCATTTGCACAATGCAAATCCTGTTAAAACAAATGGCTGTTCCATGACATGTGCACTTCCTGAAATAAACCAATAACATAAAATACATATAATGCTCACTTAACACTCCCAAACCAAGCCTCAGTGAGTACACACCATCAGATGAAGCACTGGCCCAGTCTCATAAGTGTTTTAGATGCTGGGTGGAAGTGACTTGCCATTCATATGGCAAGTTTTATAGGGTCAATCCTGACGTGCTCACAGCAGCATGACAAAACACATTACACACCTACACTAGCAGACAAACAGGAGGGAGGGAGATAAGGGATGTTTGAGGTTGAATCATTTTCCACATAAAGCCATTGCCTTGGGATCAAGGAGATTGTTGAGACAGACAGACAGACAGACAGACAGATAGATAGATAGATAGATAGATAGATAGATAGATAGATAGATAGATAGATAGAGAAAGACAGACAGAGAGAGAGAGAGAGAGAGAGATACAAGATTGTGAAATTGATGGCTGTTAGCGTCGTAGTAGCAGCCTGATCTGGGTCTTTTGTGCACATCAATGCCTTGGCATCCTTTGTCTGAGGAAAGGTCAGACATTTTTTGCTGGCCAAATCATATGTTACATCAGTTACGAGCAAGTGGCCATCTGGCAAATGAACTGAAAATAGTCCCATCATTGTTGGAGCACTTGATGTTTTCTAAAAAGCACATGTAAATCTATCCCAGGTCAGATCAGCATTTTCCTGTTCACGCCTCATTTGAAACCATCTTGTTTCGCCCTTCCACTTCAATATGTCTAATAGCTCCCCTCTGCCCCAGACCTTCTCTCATGCTACCGGCAAAGCGAACACAATTGACCTTCAAACTGGTGTCAATGCAAGTCTGCATCTGCAGAATGAATGTCCAGAGTGAGAAAACCGGAGTGTAACAGCCTGTTAATCTCATATTTCAGTTTTATGGTTCTATCTTTACTCATTGCAAGGTGTTTACAGAAAGTTACTTAATCGATGCATGAAGAAAATCATGCGGGTTTGGTCTTAAAGAGAGACAAGCAAAGTGAGTCAATGAGTAAAGTGTTCGGTGCATTAACTGATGTCATTAAGTGGTCTGTGTGAGGGTTGAACAGCTGTGCTTAGGATCTTAGGATCATGTTATTAAATAACAAGATCATGTTATTAAATTAGCTAAAAGCATTTGCCTCATTATTAATTAACTTAAATCTGCACATATTAATGTGAGAAAACAATGTAATGAATCTCATCTGTCAGTTTTATGGTTCTATTATTTGCAAGGTATTTACAGAGAGTGTCATAATCAAAGCAATATGTGAAGAAGATTATTTAGTTGTGTTATTATTATTTAAATGGCAAGTAAAGGTCAAAGTGACTCTAGTATTCCATGCCTTAACTTAAAAGTGATAGTGTGGTGTGTGTGTGTGTGTGTGTTGCACTCACCCACTGTTTTTATTGTGCTTAGGGTCTTGCTCATGTTATTAAATTAGCTGATAGCATTTACATTTACAACTTTAGCACTTCAGCCGTTTGCACTTTATCCTTCATTTCAAAGAGAACCCATTGAATGGCCTGACCTGCCTCCACACAGTCTCTATGCTTTTCTCTGAACTGCTATTGAACTGCGTCTGATAAATGGAATGCAATAAATGGAAAAGTCTTGTTCAAAACAAGACATGCAGACACATAGAGACATGCAGACATTTTTATGCAGGCTGTTAGTGGAAAGTTACTTACCTAAAGTGCATACTAATCTTGACAGCTATCTTAAGTTACTCTTGATTTCAATATTCAGTGGCAAATTAACAGTGCTTTCCATCATCAGTAGCAGGGGTGGCCAAACTGGGCCACATCCTGAAAAAGCTAAGCTGCCAAGAGCCAACGCAAAATTAAGAGCCTAGTTTTTAACCAGTTTCAAGTGAAAGGGAGACTGCAGGCTGCCTAATGCTACATTGTTTAATGATATTATTGGCAAACATGTCACTAGTACTAGTAACTAGTACTGAAACTATAATATGCGATGGATATATAATAATAGATTAATGTAACAACGGGCAACTACATCTTATTTTTTAAGAGCAGAGGGCCGCATTTGGCCCCCGGGCCTTAGATTGGCCACCCCTGATCAATAGAAACTTGTCGCTGAAAAGGTCAATCATATCCCTTCACTTTTCTACTGCATCTGTTTCATAGCTGAACCCAACACATCTCCAAAGGACAACCAAAGGACAACAGGGACTGGAAAAACTTCATCACAATTGTAAGTTTGGGCTTGTGTATTGTAAGGTGTGCAGAATAAGTAGATGGGATTCATTTGATTGAACACGCTGGTGATTTCCTTGTGACCCGTGTCCAAACTAAATGCCAAGCAAATCCGCATTCTTTCCCTGATTAAAAAGGCTGAATGGAAAAACAGCATGGATTAATCATACGGCAAAAGCCTTTCCAAACCAGGGTGTGCAGCGCATAAATCTCAGTCACTATACTACAGAGCAAACTTTCTCACTGTTCCATGCTTCTTGAACGTGATGAGCTTACAATGCATACATTTCCTTACTCGTGGTCCTTTGGAAATGTTTGCATCTTTGTTTTTTTTTCATGTGTTTACTACCGAGGCAAAGGAGAATGCTGAGAACAAATGAAGTAATAGCACAGCAAGTTAGGCCAGGTCATATGGCAGGGGGGTGAAGATACATGGGGCTGTCTGCTGGCTTTACTAGCTCATCTGTCTTCATTCTGATGACACAAACATGCCAGAAAAGAGCAACAATGGACACCTATCCTAGCATGACTGAAATACACAGAACTTGTCTGCATGGTTTAAGAGCAAACTATATAGTGGTGAAATAGAAGAAAATATAGGAGGCAAAATATGTTATGGCCCTTAGCCATTAAATGTTCTTTTTAAAAAAGAATCTCTGACACCACATCAGTCTTCCTTTACCGCTTTCCAGTTGATAAAGCTTCACAGTAAGATTCTTGGCCAAATGCAATGGCAGTGAACGCACAGCTGACCCACTGAACAGCTGGCAGGCTGCTACAAAGCTTAAGACAGAGCTTCCACTCTTTACCTGATTAGCATATAACTCAAGGCTGAAACATCCTACCTGTCTGCTTCCCTGAACTTACTGGACTGCTGTCAGAGAGGAATGACCATGAATACAATAGAGTTATAAGGACAAAAAACAAATAAGTATGTGTGTGTGTGTTTGTGTGTGTGAGAGAGTAAATGTTTAGCAGTTTAACAGCATATGCATGTGTATGTATGTGTGTGTGTATGTGTGTATGTACTTAAAAGTGTATTTGTATGCTTGTCTGGTTGTGTGTGTGCGTGAGTGTATGTCTCTGAGTGCAGACACATGGGATAAGAAGCCCCCTATTCTAACCTTCCTTTGAAGTGCTGAAGAGAGGCACAGAAAGCATTGTGCTCATTCACCTCTCATGAGCAATAAAAGATGCAGGTGGATGCAGACTGTAGGTCAGGTGGCCAGGCACCGGATGCCTCCCCTGGCTATCGGTCCTCTCAACCCACAGTATTACATAACAAACAAAGCACTGATAGGATATCACTACAACAGCTTGTGTGGGGTCACATGAGGTCCGGCGCTGCACTGTCAGACTACCGACAAACTGACACAACAAACGGCTGGAGTCCAACAACAGTTCCTTGTGGATGCTTCTCTCTTTCTGACGTCTGATAGTGATGGCTCTGATTTGAAAGTGTGAGCTAATTAACTCTTACAATATAGCACACACTCAGACATATGCACACAAACAAATACAGATACACACACACACACACACACACTCACACACACAAACAGATTCAAATCAGTCACACGTGCACATACACATAAATGCACATACAGGAAGCACAAGCATGACAGAGAATAGCAAGCATAACAGTGCTCTAGTTGAGCGCATGTAAATATGCAAGAGATGGAAAGACTCCATTACCTTGAGCCAGGGACCATGGAGGGGAGGATGCTAGAGGCTATGGGCGAGAGTAAAGAATCACTTTGCCATACCATCTGTCAGGCAGTTGGGATCCACTCAAAGTGGGAGCAAGTCCACCTTTGTGCCCCCGTCTCTCTCCCTCCCTCTTCCTCATACCACTCTGTCTCTCTATTGTTTTCACCCTCTCTCTTTCTCTCCTTCTTTTTCTGTTCTGTTCTGTTCCTACCCGTCTCTGTCTACCTTTCTCTGAAACACACCAGAGCATGCAGCCACTTACTAAAGGGAATCCTCGTGCTGGATCCGTCTCAAATCCCTACAAGATGCTGAAGCAATGCACCTCCCACTTTCTCTCTCTCTCTCTCTTGTTTCTCTGTCTCTCTCTCTCTCCCTCCCTCCCTCCCTCTTGCTCTCTATTCCTTAGTACCAATGTATCATACTCCTGTGCTCCCCTTAAAGGCATTCAGATTTCTCTCTCCCTCTCTCTCTTTACATACAAACACACACACTCCCACTCTCCAGCCCTCTCCCCCTCTCTTCCTCCCTCCCTCTGCTCTCTCTCTCTCTCTCTCTCTACGTAGCTGCCAGTCTCCAGTGCTCTTCCCATGTGTGTTTGTAGTGTGTATAAGCCACGGTTACGGCACCATGGTGCACCACGCCGACTCTGCACTGTTCCCCTGGTAGTTGAGTAATCACTAGGCTTCTCAGAGCAATTCATAAAAGCACAGCGCTTTTAAAAATAGACACAGCCTTACGAGGGTAACTCTGCTTTATCTATGAGTCATAAACAACAAACATACATTCTATTTATAATAAGAATGTGTTATTAAAGAAATGTTTGAATGAGTATTTTTGAAATAAAAAAAACAAACAAACAACAACATTACTAGGCTATGTGTCTTTATGACTATGCCTATTTATTCTCTATGTGCCATTATGACTTTCTGATACATTGTTATTTGGAGGGAGTGTGACAACAGACTGGCACTTACCATCCATCAGTCAAGGCCCCTAGCACTGGGCAAGATCTCCTCTCAGACACTTGGAGAGACACATACATAAAGAACCTGGATGGAGCCTTATTACCTCTGTCTATTTTGCTTGGAGAAAGGGGGGATGGAAAATCAAGCCCTGTGTGTCCGTGTGTGTTTGTGCATGTGTGTGTGTGTGTGCGCGTGTGCATATGCGTGCGTACGTGTGTGTGTGAGAGACAGAGAGTGAGAGGAGAGAGAGAGAGAGAGAGAGAGAGAAACTGTGTTTGTGAGAGTAAACAGGTGGTCCACAGCAAAGTATTTTGGTCTTCAATAATGCAACACATTAGAGAGCCAGCTCCCTATTGGAGAGATGGAGGAGTGGAGCTTGCTGCAGTGTGTCCTTTCCAAGTGGCTCCATGCTGAGAGGTACACAGGAAATATGAATGTAGCTCAGAGCTCAGTGAAGGATAGAGATGTGTATGAAGAACAAGTGACAGTAAGCAATAAAATGGACAATAAATGAGAAAAGTTATTGCTTTTGAAGATGCAGTAGCTATTCCAGCAATCATACAATGTTTGTTTCACTTCCTTTCTATCATTCAAACTGTGTGCATCTCCTGACAGTGACAGACAAAACTGACAGTGTTGACAATCACTGCCTGTGTGGTTTTGCTTTGTGCTTGCATTTTCTCCCAAACATCTTGCAGGGTGTCTGTTATGTATGCTAAATAATTATTACTTTAGTGGATTTTTGGCACTGAAGGAAATACTAAGGGTAGGACAAAGAGGTATTCAAATGAAGTCACCATGGCAATGATAGGTTTTCATTTTGGTGCCTGAACCAACAACGTCTTAGTCAGAGGAGGTTTTTACATATAGTACGTATGGCACGACATTTGGCAAATAGTCCCTTCAAAGGTAACCAATTCCCCTTCCTTTGACTAAGTTGGGAAAACACTTAGCTGTCAGCAATTCCTGCAAGGATTCTCAGAAGAGGCTCGCTTTGTTACTTTAGTGACTCTACATAATCTCAAAGCGGCCCCCAAGGAACTGATCACTGACTTATTCAATAGGTTTCATCACTCTGGATCATCTCATGCTTCTCAACATCAAAAGAGGCATAGAGAATTATTCAAACAGCAGTATAATTAGACACTGCCTCGAAGAAAGTGCTAGATATTGCCATCTTGAAGAGGCAACTGTGCAAAAAAATGAAAGAAAAAGTAAGGGAACAAAATAGAAGGAAAAAAGGAGAGAAAGAAAGAAAGTGAGTGAGTGTGTTGTTAATACTTAAACTAATCCTGTTGAGTAATAAACTTAATGGTGCAGAAAATGCTTCAACTCCCTCTCCAAGGTTCATGGGATTATGAGTTCTGGCTTTGTAGTCATTGGGTTCCCTAAGCAGAGAAGTTGAGGACAAACACAAAACACACTCTTTGTTATGAATCTTTAATTACAAAAAAGCTGCCCTTATCTGCTTAGGCTTAGTGGTAAATACTTGTCTGAGAGAGGTGACTTTTTTGTCGGCAACCACGGCAAGGAGCATTCCATGCTGAACGAAATCAACATGAAATTGGTCACCTTTTGCCACTCTACAATGAAATCTGATGCAACTCTGAAACAGCAAATTAAATGTGCCACACTACAGTACTTAAGGAAAACACGTTTGGAAAACAAGATATGAACAGAATTACATACCCACGCAGCATACACCAAGGAATGGAGTTGCTAGTGTTTACAAAGCGTTCATGCTTCAAGATTGTGCTGTTGCTATGGCAACGTCATTAAGGAGTTTCAAAACCGTGAGCATCCACTCATCGATCCTCATCTGCTAAAGCGCAGCCAGTTAATGAGTCAATAATGGCATACCTTTTCAGGTCAAAGGTGAAGACTAAAGGGGAGGCCCAATTAAAAGAAATCTTACTATGACCTAGCCTACTTTCTTTAGTGTTGGGCTTCAAAAGTCACTGTTGCTATGTTTAGTCCAGCTAATGAGTGGGGAGTCATGAAACACTTCTGTCTGATGCTTGGAGAAGTGTCCCTTAGGCTCTCGGCTAATTAGTATAATAATCTTACAGGGACAATGCTTATGGTATACCATACTTCTACTGGCTTGTACAGGAGTGTCCATGGCAAGACATTGTATGCACCCTGCTTCTTGTAAACCTTTAAGGTTTTTAATGCTTTTATTTAAGATACCAAATTGACATAAGACAAGACACTGGTGCTACATATTCAACAGGTATACAATTAAAACCCATATTGATACATAGCATGCATATAATATTCCATACACACCTGGATAACAAAAGATCACAAGACACATAATTTAAGAAAAAGCCAGAGATTTGTAACATTGGCAGGTCAGAATGAGGTGACATTCAGTCAATTTGGTCATTTTAAGGGTCGCTGTGACCGTCGTGACTCAGGCACTTCAATCTCAGACGACTTCCTCTGCCTGTTCAAATGTATTGGGCTTATTCAGAGAAGCACTCTCCAGAGAGTGGGCCAAACAATTTGCCTTCTCTGACAGAGCCTGACAATCTACACCCTCCACAGGAAATGAATTAATGGTAAATTAGCCATTTGTGGTTTCATTGAGAGGCAATTTCCATCCTTAAGCAAGGGACATTTGCAGATAAATTGAAAATGGTTCACTTATACGCCCGTCTGCAGAGTTAACGTTAACGTTACACAGACAACTGGGATTTGGGTATGCCAAGGTGTACAATATACTACACAATGCTATGACTAGCTCATGAACTATTGCAATTTACAATTCTGGATGCAACACGAGCCATTTGAATTGAAGGCTATTGCTCCTACAATAAATGTCATAATGACATTCAAACTATTTTGCTTAACTGACATCTGAAGTTCTAGGACCTACGTGGATTTCATGTTGAGATCTGTTTTACCTTCCCTGACAAGTATGATGTGGATTAATAAAGATCCTCAGTTCCTCCCAAGGCTGATGAAGCCATGTATTTGTCTTTGATGAGATTCTTGTGAACGGCAGTCGTTATAAATGTATTATACATGTTTTTGTCTTATAACTTCATTATAAAATGTTTTATGTCATTGTACGTGTTTTCCTGTAGCTTACTGAAATCTATTATTTTACCATCATTAAATAGGCATCATTCAATTTAATGGCCTGTTTACATTGGCATTGTAGTGTTTTGGAGTGGCTGGTCTTGTGATCAGGCTATTGGATAAATGACATACCAGCCTGTGGACCAACAATTGATGTGCAGCAAGCAGGAGCCACATATCGCATAGTTAATCACTGGTGTTTGCCTCACATGTGAACATCCTAAGCAGAGAGGTGCCTCCCAGCGACCTGTAGAAAGGGGCGGACATTGAGCATGCTCACACCAGTCCTGACTCCTGATTGGCAGATGAGCCCTTGCTGACCAGGCGCATTCCCCCTCTAGCACTTTCTGATGACACGACTGTCTGTACTCTAATCCAAGAGGTGACACCCAGCCCTCCTCAGTGTGACAATTTTTTTTTTTTTTTTGATTGGCTGTTCATTTTATGTTTCCCAATACCAACACACTACTGCTCCCTAGTGTAAGGCCTAACACATTAACTCTGTGACTCTGTATAGTAGTACACCGGCTATAGGTTTTATATCAGTACATTGCTGTACAACCTCTAGACACAGAAATTAGCATCTTTCTTCCCTCCTTTCCTCCACACAGTAAAGTTGAACCCTTAGCAGTGAGTAAAACCAGACAGAACCTTTCAGCCCTAGAGACGGTTAGATTCCTTGTGCGCTGACCCCCTTGAGTAACCCGGGCACATTAGGAGCCGAGTGGAAATGTGGTGGGCAATCACACAAGAGGATGGAGTTTGGTTAGAGGGAGTGGAAGTGGGAGCGGGGGTGAGAGGGGAAACCACAATGGTGGATGATTCGGAGAAGAGAAGGGGTGGGTGGGGTCTTTCCACTCTTTCTCTCTGCTCTCACTCCTCTTTCTCCCGCAAATTACCCAGCAGCCTCCCTGGCCTGGCAGAGCTATTAATAACCCGCTGCTGTGTACTGTGGCAGATCGTGAGAGCAGAGAGTCTGCAGCGACAGAGGAGGTTGCATCAAAGACGAGGCCGATAATACTATAAATATCACGAGTAAATAGCATGTGCTATAGGGATTCAAAAATAATTGAAGCTATTGTATTGAAGCTAAATAATTGAGCTATTGTTTTGTCTCTGAGCATGTCTATGGCACGTGTGACTGCCAAACAGCTCTCTGGTATTAAAGACTTAATTTTCTCTTCTTGACAAACCGCAGGGGGTCCACCTAATGTGAATCCTTTTCTGTCACATTCTGAGAACTGAGGAGTTGATTAAAACCTGAACGTGCGATTGGTAATAAGAATGTCTTGTAGTCTTGCAGATTTCTTGATGTCTGTAACGAGTTCTAGCCTCCTTCTAGCCAGCCTCCTTCAAAGATGTTTGGGGCTAAAGGATTGAAAGCATAATGTTTTGGGGAAATACCACAGCTACAGCTGATCACATTTTGGAAGTCAGGTGATCATGAAAAGCATTTATCCATATTTCACATTCTTTCTTTCATCCTACTGTGACATTTGCAAATGAAATACTATATTCTCTTTTGTTCCAGTGATTTAACAAATCTCCCTGAAACATAAATTGTGAGCATATCCATTCAATGAACATGATGTTTGGGAGATTAAATACTGTACATACAATTAAAATTCTTGCATTCTTGGATCGGACGTACACAGTACATAGTGTTTTTATAGTGTAATTGCACAAAAGGAGAGAGAGAGGCCAGGAGTTGATCTGCTTGAATGTCATTCTTAAGTCAAATAAGATGAAATACAAAAGAGAGAGAAGGAGGTAGGCTACATGTGCACCTGCCATCCTGTCACTCAGGCAGATTAAAAGTGATGCCTTCCTAGCTGACTGTCATAACAAATTCTATAAATAAGACCAGCTACGTGTATCGCTGGTGTTTTGTTTAAAACACGTTCTTATGGTTTACCATGACAGCCTAGTGCAGCATGATGCAGCATGTTCTGTTTATTAGCAGGACATGCATGTGTATCTCAATCAAATACCGGAACACTTGAAGTTAACAGAGACTTGATTGGCTGAAGATTAAGCCACTCAGTCTTTTGCTCAAATAAATGTTCTCTGGTAATGACATCCAATTGAATCTCAAACTAATAACTGAGACATTGTTTTTTTCAGTAATGGGATTGAGAGCATTTGAAGAATGCAATATTAGAGGCAGAGTACATTAACAAATCAATTTGTTCATGTTTGCACAGGGGCGTAACTCAATGGAAATCTCCTCATTAACGAATTAATTGGCACGATAAATGCATTCAGTACAATAAAACATGGACAGATGACTGCATGTGGCACAGTCATATTTCTCTTCCTGTCTCACTCTGTGTCAGTTGTTCTATTATTGAGTTGAAACACACAAACACAGTTACACAAAGACACACACACACACAGACATACATGCACACACATGATTGATCTGTAAACAAAGGTTCCCTGTCAGAGAGGGGTCCGTGTAGGCTTTTATAGTGTTCTATCAAAGATGTGTCTCCCATGCAATTTTGCAGGGTAGGATGTATTTTGAAGAAGATTTTCCAATGGGAGTAGACAGAATATCCATCAATATTTCACAAGTACTTCTCAGGAGTTTTCATCATCATAAAAACAATGAGATGTCAACATAGTAAAACAGAGAAATTTATATTATTGTCTTTGTTGAAAGACAAATAGTATTCTGGTTTGTGTTTCAACCACAGTAATGACCCACGCAATAAGACGATAACACATTTACATTTCACCAAAACAAAAATACATGTGATGCTTGCTCTGTGTTATTTTGTAAGGCACACCAGGCAACATTTTATGCTGTAATAGTTACGTAGTTACTTTCCTGGTTAAATAGCTCATTACGGGTGAATGAGGGCTCTCTCGGCTGCCTTGAGTTGCAACCAAAATCGTATTTATTACCCTGTCAGTCAAACATAACTCTTTGCAAATGGTCAACTCTGGTTCCTATTCTTTGGTTTGTGAACAAATCCAAATGTGTTAGTGAGAATTTACAATGTTGTTAGTTTAAAAAAAAAAAAAGGCGACTGTAAGGGGGCTCCACAGGTTGCCTATAAAATCACAGGCTTGTCTGTGTTCACCTTTAAATGCAGTTTATCGCTCTTCCCATAAATCACAGATTTTCAGTTTTGTAATCAGGCTTTCTATGAATTACTTCCTTCGCTTCAAAGTGTTCCTTTAGATGTAGTTAGATGGCCAGCACAGAGTGAACAGGGTGACTTTGAAGCTCACCTTACCATTGGATTAGAGGTTATGACAGACCTAATTATCATTTTGAACACATTTAGAATCAAAGGCACCCTTGGTGTTCAGGATCTTCAAAATGTTCCCTCATTAAAGTCCATAAGCATGCAGGCACATTCCAACAGTGCATCTCCAAACGCTTACTTGTTTTTCTTTCTTCCTCCCACACCATCTGAAATTTTGAAATTTTTTTGAAACTCTCTTTTCATCTCCCTCACCCTTCATTGTCTTTGCAGGGAAGACACTATGATATGAAAAAGACACATTGGCCTGTGTTTCTGTGGTCTAGCGTATGCAGAGAGACTCCTTTTTACATGCAGACAAACACAAGGCTCTCACCAGAGCTAAGAGACTGCTCAGCATCTTGGCCCTCGACAAACACTTGGAAGACACGTGCAGTAAACATGTTAGAGCTTTGCAATCTTCCAATTTTCATGATCTATCTATCTATCTATCTATCTATCTATCTATCTATCTATCTATCTATCTATCTATCTATCTATCTATCTATCTATCTATCTGCGCAGTGAATTCAATAATCAATTTAATTTAATTTAATTCAATCAATTAAATAAACATTAACCTATGTGCCAAATTGTTAAGAAATGGGAAACTACGCAGTATGGAACAATTAAGAAAAAAACAATGTCTAACCAATATCTGCAGTCATTATTCTGATATGAAGCATGGCAAAGCAGAACATTGTTAAAAGAAAGGATTATCTCTGGGGATATCAAATAAAAATGTGAGCTGGCTGTACACGAAGGAGTAGACCCTAAGCTTTGGCATGCATTGTCTCATTTACTATAATGTATGACCTAACTGTAGCAACACTGCCACCATGTGGGCATACTGTCACAGTGACGACACACAATTCTTTTTATATCCTCATTTCGGAATAGCATTTTTTGAGAAACAAAACCATGTCTATTGTGTAGGCATAACACATACAAGGTAGGTACAATTTACATTTCCATTGTAGACCTACATTATCAAAGCATTAGCTGATTACAGTGTAAGAATATAAATAAACTGAATATTTATTCACTCTACATGGTTCAGGCCTTGCATTGATATAATTATTTAATTGTGAAAAAACATCTAAAATGAATAGTACATATTGTACACAGTATATTGCACGTATTTTTGTGTTTTATTAAAGTTTATATGTTTACATTTTTTTAAACTGAGTCTGAGAGAAAAAAGTACAATTTTGACATTAAATCAATTTCCCCCAGAATGCCTCATTAGTTTTGAGCTTCAGGGCCCCTAGACATCTTAGTGCCGGCTGTACACTCGCCCACCCCCAGGAGCTTGTCTGTTCTTTCACAGGTGCTGCAGGAGGACACACAGAGCCTGAGGGGCAAAACCAGACTCAGACCACAACACTGCAGCCTGCTGCTGTCTCCTGGTACAGCTCCCACACACCTGTCATTGCATTAACCTCTCAGATGGGCCAACAGCACATGGACTGGGCTTTAGTCCTCAAATGTTCTAGCAAAAATAAATAAATAAACAAATAGTTTCTGCACTTTCACATGAAAAAAAGAAGAAATAAGAAATGTATCATTTTAAAACTTATACTTCTTTAAAACATTTTGAAATGAATGACCAGAACCAAACATTTGTGAAATATAATAAATATTATTTTTGTGCATTGGAAGATGCAACATTTCTCTTTCTTCCTTCTTTTTTGACATGTTAGAGGATTTAGTGATATTTAGATTGACACTATGATAATCACTGACTGGAAATAAGCTACCCTACTCAACCATACTCATGAAAATGAGTTTCATATGGATTTCATATTGATTTAATTTCATTGGGTTCTTTTTCCAGCTAACTGAATTTCAGATACTGGATTGAGAGTTTCTTCATTTGAAGACACCGGACTGTGATATCACACATTTCAGACACTGGATTGTGATATCCCACATTTCAGACACTAGATTGTGATATCTCTCATTTCAAGACACCAGACTGGAGTTCTTGACCTTCAGCACTGCCAAGCAACAATGTTGCTCTGAAGAGGTCAGTACACATGAATTTTCTCCACTATACCATTCTGTCCTGTCCTACACGTGACAGAATAAATGTTAATGCCAGAATTAAAGTCAGAGCCTATGGCAAATTCTTTGCGTCTGTATTTTATTTTATTTTATTTTATTTTTTCTGAGTGGCTCCATATAAATGTCCCATAATGCTGTACAGACTAGATACACCTTGCCAAACAGGAGCTCCTTAGGCACAGTACATATACTACAGCTTTTCACTGCATCAGTTTGTGGGTATGGATGTGTGAACTGTACTGAACCAATGTGTTTTCATGCTATTTTATTTCCCCCATGCTGTTGAAATACAAGAGGAAGTGTGCTTGCAATGCCAGTGGGGACAGCTGAGCCCTATAAGGGAACGGTAAAGCAAGCCAGGCCTATGAGCACAGTGTTCAATATGCAGGGTGTCAAGTAGATAACCCTGGTGTAGTGGCTTTGGCTTGAAAACATCTAACCTTCACTCTCCCCTCCCTCCCTCAACGTGATTTGGCGCATTGTCGAAATGTTAAATATACATAAATTAGAGTACACTCATTTTATTCATGTTAAGTCAGAAATTAAAGTCTGTGTTATCTTGGGTTATTGTTTTGTGCATAATAGAACTCTGAAAGGTGTGAGGATGGCCATTTGGGATGCAGGGACACAATAGCAAGGTTGCATGCAAGCAACCAGTTCTGCATACAAAAAACAGCACCCAGTTCTAAGAGAATCTGTCTGTCTTTTACCTACAGTATTTGCATTGTAATATAAGATTCCGGGCCAATGTATGTTATTCAAAAATGGCAGACTCGTTCTTACATATGCTGTAGCTAATAAAAAGTATCACAGATATAGACACATATAGACACACATAGACATATACACCCAGTCTTTGCCTAGTCAGAGTCTTATCATTTTATTTCAGACACTGAGTCACGTAAAACAAACTGAATGATGATGGAATCTGACAGTGTTGTTGGCTGTTTTGCAGTGTGAGTAGTTTGAACGTGCAGCTTATCACACCAGTTGTTACTGACTGAAACAAGTAAAATGAATTTCCATGTCATACTTGACTAAGTATATGGGTGCTATAGGGTTAGACTATATCTCAGGTTAAGCCACACCAGGGCTTCTCTTAGGGTTTCACTTGTTCTCTCCTTTTCACTCTAGGTTTGAACTATTTCCATCTAAGCCAAGGGCAAGACAGAGACAGACTCACACTTGAGTTAAAATGGCCTACAGAGAGAGAAGGAGAGAGAGAAGGAGAGAGAGAGAGAAAATGCCTTGGACTACCGTCCTAGTCTGAAAAATCTCCTTGCAGGCATGAATGTGTTGTCAATCCTTTGTGGTTGTGGAGTCTGCAGTGATGCTGGTGGACAGGACCAGCTGATGCAGATGAGAGGGGAGCAGCAGAGGGTCAGCTCTCTGTGTGTGTGTGTGTGTGTTTGTGTGTGTCGTGCACTGCTCCAGTTTTAAATTCTTATCACACCAGTGCAGAGCGAGGAGAAGAGTCTGTCAATCAGGGGAGCTGAGTCCTTATCGGCCTGACTTCCACTTATCTGATATCTGTCAGTCCAGCGCTGCTCAGACCAGTACTAGTGAATACACACACACACACACACACACACACACACACACACACACACACAGACACACACAAGAACTAAGTTCACAAACACACACACACACACACACACACACACACACACACACACACACACACACACACACAAGAACTACTAAGTCCACACACACACACACACACACAAACACACAGAGTCACAGACAGATCCTGCTCTATTAAATGTCTAATGTTAGAAGAATAGTTAAATGAAACTAACATTCAGACACTGATTACATGAAGTCTCTGCAGTATCAGACTGCCCTTCAGACAAAAGACAACAAACTTTTTTTGGAACTCAAGAGGCTCAACGTCTACGATGGTGCCAGCGGCTCTAGTAGAGGGGCCTGAGGCAAGATGAAAAGGCATATCCAAGAACCTGGACTCACTCGCTCCTTACCTAAATCCCTTTCTGAGATACTGCCCAGGAAATAAAAAAGGTAATCCTCTGCTTTCATTTTTTCACTCTCATCTTTTTCTGCCAAAGGGCGATCTCTCTCTTTCTCTCTGTCTCTTTCCAACTACTTCTTGCAGCCTCTTACACACACACACACACAGAGAGAGAGAGAGAGAGAGAGAGAGAGAGAGTTTCTGTCTTTCTCCATCTCTCTTCATTTTATTCCAACTGTTTTATATATAAACACACATTCTCTCTCCCTCTCTGGCTGTGCATTTCTCTATTGCCTTTTCTCAGATTTAAGATGAGTTGCATTGCTTTGAAGTTGGTGTCTGCGAATGATAATCAGTGGGAGCTGGCATGCAAGATTTCACAGGGATAATAAAAATAAATGCACTCACTAAAGCCAGCCAGTGCCAACCTCATTTACACAAGCCTCACGGGCTTTGATAACCCCCCACACACACACTCACACATTATCTGATCACTACTCAAGGACCAGTGGGAGAATGAGAGAGAGAAAGAGAGAGAGAGAGAGAGATGTCTTCTGTGATTGCCATGGTAAAGGACAGTCCACATTGATTATAATTACTGCACCTTTGTCAGTCTGTTGCTGCCTTTCCAGCATATCTCAGCCCCTCCGTGATTTATTATGTACTGCAAGATGACTGAGAGCATGACACTCACCACACTTCCTAAAGTGTGCTAACTGAGAGAAATGATTGCGTACTTCCAGGAGAGAGTGTGTTATAGTAATTAGACAGAGGAACGTATGCTGCACAGTCTCAAATCATTGTTTTCTTGCTTCCACACGGTAGTGAGACAATGTGGAGTTTCCACTGCTTCAGAGAAATATGCTATCATTCCAACTATCATCCACTGTTGGATATTTGGCAGGAGGGAGACAGGAGAAAAAGGTGGAGGTCATGAATATAAATCAGGTATGGATAGAACAGGATACTTTTTACTCAGTTACTCATTGTCAAAGGTTCCACAAAACAGCAAGGTGGGATACAGTGGTGAAAGTCACAGTCAAGCATGGCCATGACACTGATTACAGTCCACCTTGTGGGAAAAAAAATCACTGTTTGTAATAACAGCATCATTTTTCCTTAAGCACTTCATCACCCACAAATCTTTGTCTTTTGGCAGGGAGAGTTAGCTGAAGGCAGCACATGCTTCAAAGTGGAAAAGGAACGCTCACACTAACCTCTAAGTAAGTGACAGGCATTGAGAAGCTAAGGATTAAGTGCCCTGGGAATGATGAATTTTATGACTGGAATGGGAAACTGGATTGGATTTACTGTTCAAGGTCAAGTCATGGTCAAGTACAAGCTCTGGAATGCAACTAAATCTAGTTCTTGGGTGGGTTAAGATTTAGGTAAATATACATACATAAACTATACTACTATACACCAGCATGTACTACAAACTACATACTAATATATTTATGTGCTTTGTACTATAAATATACTGTATATATGACCTTTACGGTATATATTGTATGTGCTCTTGCTCTCTCTTCTTAACCTTTATCTGTGCAGGGACAGAGAGATCACAAACGAGAGAGATCACACCACAATTGAATGATATATATATAGCACACACTCAGCAAACAATGTTCACATATCTCAGCTGTCGCTCAGACACTGTGCCTTTCAAGGTCTTGCGAGTAAGTGAATGTTTCCCAGCATGCAAGCAGGGTGACCGTGTAGTCACTGCACTCATCACCCATTTCAGAGAGCGGACTACATGTTCCAGCAGAGCAACAATGGGACCATACAGGGATGCTTTGCTGCTCAAAAATGCAGAGAGAAGACACAGTAGGACCTAAGCTTAAAGGAAAATTCTGGAGCATTTCAACCCATCATTTCAACTCACTTTCGGTTTCATTCCTTGTGCCCCATTCAGTTAGCATTAGCTGCCAGTTCCAAATACGGTCTATGTTTTACCAAATTTCATCATTCTTTTTCCTACAGCACTTTCAGTGCAGGTTTTGTAAAACTTTTGGTACAACACCATAGCAAAAACAATTTACTGGGCTCTACTTTCTTTGAAGCACAAAAATGAATGCTACATTGTTAAAAAAAAAAAAAAAAACAACATTTTGCTAATTTAATGCAAGTCAACACAACGCTGCACAAAGGCATGAGTAGATCAGCATCACAGAAAAGAATGTTCTCGGTACATTATTTTTTAAAATCTTCTAAGAGCTACTTTACATGAAACTTCTGAAAACCATATACAACAAACTTTTATGTTAAATCAACCTCTACAATAATTCCCTCTGTCTGAGTGGGGATGATCTGAGATATATCACCACTCATGGAATGCCTCTTTTTCCAATCAGAAATGAATACTGGCTGGACCTGACTATTGTATATATGAGGCAATGGTGATATGTATATAAAATGTTTGTCATATCGTCATATTGCAATGGTAGTGCTCACGATAAGTACTAAATGTGATCTATTGACCGGTAATGATTACGTTATGACCTAGGGCCCTCCGGTTTATTGACAGATAATGATTCCATTAGAACCCCCACTAACGGAGATGTCTGTGACACATTTCTGACAAGCTTACACAACTGACAGCAGCATCCCTTCTGTCTGCCAGTATTACATGACAGAACATGTGTTCCAGGTGCTGATCAAATATGCAGCAATCAAACCAGGGCCTGCCTGAAAGATTCAATGATAATTGACTGTAAGTGTGTCAGCATTATCATAATTGTTTATTCATACGAACCTGAAGCCCTGTAATGTGAAGCCTGCCATATGGCTGCATTTCGCTGTTTGCTGCTTAGCAGAGTTGGCCTGTCACACGAAGAATGGCTGACAATGGAGCAGAAGCAAAAGAGCTGTAGTGCCACTTGAAGCACCGATTGATGTCATACATTAAAAACCACTGTCTGTTTATGGTCAAGAGGGATTTTTATTCTGAAAATGCAGAATTCATTTGATGGTTATCTTTAAACTGAACCAATATCATGTAACAAATTAATTAAATATGGCATACTGATGGCTATATGTAGTTATTTCCTGTGGTGCATATGCCCCCACTCTGCTTGGTATGGCAGTTAGCCATATCTGGCCAGTTTTGGTGGACTGAAATCATTCTACGCTATTACTTTCATCATTAAGAGCATATACAAGAACACCTATCGGGAATTTCAAGCAAACAAATGATAAAATGGTTGTTACATTACTTTGTCCATCTGCGTGACTTAATTCCTGATAATTCCTGTTTATTGGTTCTTTCAGCAGGCAAGATTCTATTGACCCACAGCAACTACAACAGATTTTACATAACTTCACTATTACTACTGTTCAGAATCTCAAGAAGAGATCCAGCTCATCAATATTTCACTGATATCTTAAATAATAAATTAATCTCATTGCAAAAGAAATAACATAAATGGAGAGATGGCATATGTAAGTAATCTCTAAGACCTACCCAAAAAATGTGACCAGCTCCATCGAATATGTAAGTAACATGAGTTTGATGGATCGGAGCACTACAGGGCAGGTTTTATATTAAAGCAGGGGGGACTATGTACACAGTGGAAATGATGGACTGACTCCCGCCTAAGGCCTATGGGTATTGAGAAGCAGGTTTCTGGTACACAGTGATTTTTTCATGAGCTTTGGACTGGGGAAGAGCAGTGGTGGTTAGAACTGGGAGGAAACATTACCTCTGCCGTAAATTGACCCTGTAATGATGTCTTTAAGGTGCAGAAACCAACGGAATATCCAGCCCCAGGCTGAATGATTACATAAAACTCACAGATACACAGAAAGGAATGGACAGAGCTGCTACCAGTGTAGTAAAACTTAATATGGCGTCCCCTTTCTATTTCTTTCTCAATTACCGTTTTTGTCTGTTTAAACACACACACACGCATCCACATACACACACACAAAGATTGCCTTGCATTCTACATGGAACTGTTATACCCACTATGCGTTTACATACAACAGAATCTGTCAGTATGTGATAACTAGTGAAGAGCAAACAGAAAGTGAGGATTATTTTACTCCTGTTCTAATAAAATCTCCTCTCCAAGGAAATGAATTAAGTACATTAACTCCCTATGAAGGGGAAAAAAGGGTCAAGAAAAAATGAGATCAACAGCAAATAAAAAAATCTAATAAAAAGACTAAGAAGTGATGACTGTGAGAGAGAAAAAAAAACCTCTTAGTCCTCAGCTGCGTGGGGTACAGCATCACAGTGTGCACAAAGAAGGATTAATACGATTGGCTGGGATTACAAATTATCTGGGGACGACGCTGCTTTCATGAATACTGAGGACATTTGAGGCTTGCCAGTCCCTTTCCCTGCCATATCTCTCTGTTCAGTGGTGTCCTTCACATCTCTAAGCCTTCGGCAGGGTGACTCCACCACACACACACGTGTGTATATGCACGTGCACACACACGCACACACACACAAAAACACACTCATATTGCAAGGTACGCGTCTTAAAGCAGTATTAAAAATAAGTCCCCAGTCTTGAAATAGAAATAGTAATTGGTCAAGTAAATATTTTCACAAGGCAAGCAGTTTGCTTTTCTTCCCCTTGTAACACCATACTTTCTATACAGGTATCCTAAATGCCCTAACACTCAAGAGACATTTATTTAACATGAGCTACATACGAACTTGGGATACGAACCTGCATACGAACTTAAACTTCTCTAAACTTTCTTTCAGACACAGCCACAGTCACACACACACACATAACATCATGACCACCCATACATATATAGATACATACATACACACACACATGCATACACTCCACACACACAAATGCACTCTACACACCACAGATAAATGTGAAGTAGTTATATTTGATATCTGAAAGATGCCTGTCTCTCTGTTGAATGAATATATGATCAAAACTATGTGAGGAGATAGACAACACACACACACACACACACACACACACACACTGACCTTCATTTGGTCCCTGGTGTGTCTGACTGATATTCCTTAAAAGGCCATAAATCCGCTCACTGATGCTAGCAGCTGACCACGTATTACAATCTGTCACACTTACTAAGAAGGTCACACACGTTCCATGAAGTCCTTCTCAGAACAATGCAGGAAGGGTGAGCCATAGTCTCATAGTCTTGGGGTAATTGCAGTCTTTACTCAAGCCCTTTCTTACCCCGCCACAGTTAGCGTCCCCCACACCTCTCTTACTTTGGACCTCGAAACCTGTTACTGATCTGATGCAAGGATAATTATGCACTTGCAATCACAGTCCACTTTAGATACTTGCTTTTGGGAGGCCTATGAGTAGGGTACATACTGCATTCACATTCAAAAGACCAACTGATTTTGTATGTTATGTTACATCTTAGCTTAGTATAAACTAGGGATGCAACAGTTCTCAGTTTTATATTGAATAAACGTCGTGCCCCCTACTCTGTGACACACAGATGTGAATCGTGCTATTACGAGACATGTTGTCAGAAATCCCCAGTCCTGGGAGCTCTCCAAGAGGTTCCCGTATTTAGATAGCGTTTCCCAATTTTCTCGAATTCGCTTTCCGGATGCCCGTGAGTAACACAAGTCATGCAAATTTCTTCTGCGAGGAGTTCGAACAAGTAGCGGGTGAGAGTGCCAGTGAGAGATGGAGAGCGAGGGAGAGTGCGAGTGAGCGACAGGCTGAGAACCAGTCCTGTATAGTAGCCTATTTTTGCAGACAACCTCTGTCTCATTAGGCTATTCTGTCATAAACAATAAGATTGTGAGACTCCCTTAAATTAATTTCTGCTGGTCGGGATGTCTTGCATGTTAAAATTACAATAACCTCCTATAGCCTCCATCTTTTGAAACAGGGAGAGAAGCATAGGCTAATTTGTCACTGTGGCTAACCAGAGACAATTGGCAATAGAAGTCAAAGACATGTTTTCTGACAATGCATTTCCTTGAATCAGTGAGAGTGAAACCATGTCTGCTTCAAAATGAGCTTTATTTTGGAAATAATAAATAATAATCAATAATAAAATAGGCCCACTATAGGATATTTACTGACTGTGATATGTCAGCACATTGTGGGAAAATGAATGTAATTTTTACATTAATTTTCTGTCCCTTCCAGCAGACATTTAAATTCTATGAAATATCAGTGAAAGAAAGTTTAATCAAATTGGCACCTCATCCCTAACTGATAGTTGGTAATGCACTGTAGTATAGACTTACAGAAACCAGGTACGAACCGTGGCCACAATGTACCGTTGCAATACCATTGTAATTGACTATCTTTGACAGATATGTTTTTCTAATAAGTTTCCCAGGTTTATCACCAAGCCTCTCATAAATGCCCTCACCTCTCTCTCTGACAAAGGTATTTCCCTGCTTTGTGTCATGTCTGCTGCTGTGGGCTGTTGTTGAGTTGATCTTGCTTTTTTTTCTGCTAGGCTAAGTGTACCAATGTTGTCAGCTGAGCTGAGTAAGAGCCCTCTAATGCACACTCTTCGGCACGACTGGAGAGTAAAAGCATTCAAAGCAAATTTAAACCCACCAGCACTCAGGCTGTTTCAAGTAATTAAGAAAGTTTGAGTAAAAGCAGCAATCATTTACAACAGGGATGCCGTGTGTGTGTGTGTGTGTGTGTGTGTGTGTAAGTGTGTGTGTGCGTGTGCACCACGAGCATTCTAAAATACACCACCAAGTGTTGTTGGTGTTGTATCCCACTGCCAAATAACACAGCAGTTTGGGAAATGAAGTATAAGGTCTGAACAAACATGACACCACTGTTTTCTTTGTGCTACAGCTCTGGACTCACACAAAGTCCCTCATTTCACTAAGCGATCCCAATGACACCAGGGAAATGGGGACAAGTTGAATGTGAACTAGGATTTGTGACTTTCGAGTGACCTTCAGTTTCTACCAGGGACTTGCTGTAGAAATGTGAGCAAAATAAGAAAAGGTCTGCTGAATATATGATGAGAGAGAGAGAGAGAGAGAGAGAGGGGCCTTTATGAACTCAAACATGGCTGCAGGCTGCAGATGCCCAAGAGATTTACTGTCAGTTGAATGGATCCATTTGTGTTGTATTGGGCGAGGGGGGATGGGGGTGGGTGGACAGGGAGGACTGGGGAGGAGGAGAGCTTTCCAGTTATTGCTTTTCTGTAGGCAGGCAACCATATCACATATCTCCAAGTAGAACGAATGCCACTTCCAATTATAATGTCCGATCAAATCCAGTGTCAAGACCTGAATAAAAAAAAATCAATAATCCAGAGAGCCTGTCAGCAAAAAGGGACATTTTAAAAGCAGATTATACATGTGAGACCTGGTGCCAGATCAATTCCTAAACGTCATTTTGGAGACTGGACATCTGTGTGATAAAATTAGTCTGCAAAGCTTATGTTGAGAAGTGATCTATATCATTTAGAGAAACAAGCGCTGTGAAGGTGTCTCATACTACAGTGGCACCAATGGATAATGTGATTATTAGAGGTATACCGTTAACCCATCCCCTCACCCTGCCCCCCAACGTCTGATGTATTACCACATGGCGATGTATCAGACAACCTTCTGGAGCCTTATATTTCATGAGACTTCTTTATTACATGGCGACTATGCTGAAATAATGTACAACAACAGGGCATTTATCAAAACAAAAAGAATTATTATGATAAATGGTTTCTATTCATCATTCACATTACAGTAACTTTATTACCATTTTAAAACCATGTTGTATTACAACCAAAATAGGTCCATTGGACAACAATGTAAAGCTTGCAGCAAATTTGCTTCAACAAAGGTTTTTGGCAAAACTTTAACAACTTTTATGGCATAACTTGATTGCTCACAGCTAAGCAATATTTATTTAGGCTATTTACTTCTTTGTTTGTTTGTTTGTCCTGTCCAACATTGGGAATTAACTGAATAAGGTGAAACCACAGATCATCTAGTGAAATTATGCAAATGTCTATTAGCATGTCTACCAGCAATAACATCAGTTCTCACCAGAAACGTTAGACCATACAGATTGAGCTGCTTACCAGTGTTGCTTTCTGACATTTCCCGGAGAATTTGCTTTCCCGCGCTGATGCTGCAATTGTTGGAAAGGTCGAAAGGCAAGACTCTTGAGGAGACTGTCCTCCGCAGGCTCCTCTAGTTTGAGCTGTGGAATCAGATGCCCAAAAGCCATCCCTGAACCGCACGTGGACGCCCCTCAACAAAACTTCGGCAATGTGGTGACGTTGTGTGTACTTGTGCAAAGTTGAAGTCCTTTTGCCATCTTAAGAATGTTATACTGCATATGTTGTACCCCGTCTGTGCCTGCGCGTCCCATTTAATGTTATGATCAAATGAACAGTCAAAGTAAGCTAGTTTGTTGGTAGGTGTAATGGTACACAGTAGGCTACACCTTTCTTCTCTCTTTCCTTTCTCCTCCGCTCAGGGATGGATAGAGAGGCGAGAGATGTGCGCGTGCAAAACAGTCTGGGATGAAATTAGGGAGACGGTACACGCGGGTCATTGTTTGAAGAAGAGCATGCGCGTGGCACGTCAAAGTCAGAGAGCATTAGCACGTGTGTCATTGAAGATAATTTTTGGTTATATAATGTAAACGTTATTGTAATTGTAAACGTAGGCAATACGTTAGTGCTGTTTAGTGTATGCTAATTTTTTTTTAAAAGTTCTAAAAGGTACTCAGAGGGTTTGCCAGCCCATTCAAATCAGTCAGCCTAGATTTCAGTTAGAACACATAAAACATGACAGTATGAAAACAACTAGAAACTGTTCTTGACTACCAAACAGATGTCATATCGCCATTAACTTGCTGCAGTAGGCCTATATGTCTGATAGCCTGCTGTTAAAACTAATAAATCTACTGGAGAGCTCTCCGCAACATCCTTTGCAACACATAGGTGAAGTGAGATAAGTCTGTTTGTATTTGTGTTTAGTTCATCGCTTTTGTATACATAGTCATACAATAAAAACAAAACACATTCTTCCCCTTTATGTTCCCTTTGGTAATATAGGTATGGCTGCTATTTGAGTTTCATGTGTGTAGGCTGAGCTTTTCAAATCTAAGCTACTGTAATGATGTAATTCTGAGGAAAATAGTGAAAAGCCTTCTGTTTCAGATGTCCCTAAAGCATTGCATCACAGTTGAGGGCATTTTTGGCAACAAAATCTAATGTTACACCTTTAAAGAAACATTGTTGATGTGGCTGTGGCAAGAGATGGCTACAGCTGATATAACATCTCTACCCAGTAAAGGTTGAGATAACTCGCTCCTTTGCTTCACTGACAAGCTTTACAATCCTAATAAGAAGATGTAAATCTGAGGCAATTGAGCATCTACCAAGTGGAATAATGTCTGAAGTCTCCATGTGTATTTTAAAGTGGATAATGCCAAGTGGCTGTTAAAAATAGTATCCCATTAACCTCTCAGGTTGACTTTATGGTGTCTCCGTAATTAGTGTGTTCGTCAGACAGTGAAATCTACTTTTAAATGTGGGTCATGGTGCGCTGTTCATTATCCTCTGAGAATCAGTAGAAAAAAACAGAAAAAGGTTGAAAGTTTGTGAAGAGAAGACAACTTTTATTCAAGATGCATGGAAAAATTGTTTTCTGCTTCATCAGTTATCTCTATAGTTATCGCTCAAAAAAAGAATTTTGACACCTGTTGTATTAGTCAATTTAAGCCTAGGATTCTGTTACAGGCAGAACAGTATTAGTATAGTATAGTAATACTCTTTTGATCCTGGGAGGGAAATTTGGCCTCTGCATTTATCCCAATCATGAGTTTCACCTGTAAAGGTAACTTCAGTATACCATTTCAAAGCTTAAGGTTTTGCATAATAAAACCCTTAAAGGGACATAGTATGGATGAATGGAGTATTATACCTAGTTCTATGATGTCAAAATAGAATATATTCCATTTCAAAAATAAGTGTGAAATTTTACAAGCCCAGTTAAAACTAAAAAAAAAAAAAATTAGGCTGGGGAATGAAATAATCTTTTTAGCTAAATGGCACCCTCTTTGACAACCATAATTAAACTAAATTCTTTTGTCTCATTTGACATCACATGCAGGCTTTGTTCTAATTCAACCATGTTTAGTGGCCATTTCTAAATTCAAGATTTTCATATAAAGGATGGCACAACCATGTCTCATGTTCATGATAGCTCTTATCGTGCACAACCTCTCCTAATTCTTCAAAGCCAAGGCAAAAATGGTTTTCCATTCTATGTCTCCTTTAAATGTATTAGATAAATGGTCTCTCAGGATGGGAAAGACCACCTGAAATATTTGCTGTAGGTACCGGGATTTTTATTGCATTTGTTCACAATTCAAAGGCCCCAACAAGTATGAACAATTGCATTAAACACAGGGCATGGATAAGCTATACACAGAATGCACCAGAACCTAAAGAAACATCAACTTGCATGAACAATATCTCTCCATTTTTCCCTCATTGTATTATCATATGGAAGGACATAATTCAGTATGCCTAATATTGAATTGTTTTCAATGTTGTCTATATGTATATAATATGAAATTATCTCAGAGAGAGAGAGAGAAAGAGAGAGAGAGCATGGGATATTTAATTGTATATCTGCTGTGTCATATTTTGGTGAGGGAATAGTAGATAATGCAGATTCATTGTGAGCATGCAATAATTATTTCAGTCAATCTACTCTACCTCCAACATCTTTTTAAATGAGGTTGTGAATGCATCAGGTAAGTTTGCAAGTTAAGATTTGATTTTGGGTGAGTACTCCTCCATGGGGATTACTAACACTAGGGGGTGCACTTTTATAAGCTACCACAGAAACAAAGAAGGCCAATGCACTCAATTTCCTAGTGGAATTTATCTCCATAATAGCTTTGATAAATGTATACATAGAGTGGAAACAAGAACTCTGCCAAATACACTGCTGAGTTAGTCATCTCATAGAACTGGCCATATTAAAGGAATTGTCTTTGATTCAGCAGTGCACTGTGCTGTCATATGGTTTAGTGTATATGACCTGCAAGCGCCAGCTGAAGCATTTAGCTTGTTTTTCATTTTTGTTCCTGTCTGCACACTGTGGAGAGCCCAGCATGTTATTGATTTTTTTTTCCTTTTCAAGAAAAGGACAAAGTCATTTTAAAACTCAAATAGTGTTTTACTAAAGACCGTGCTCTTCGTTTTCCCTAATCCCTGTTCATCCAGAATTCCTTCCAGTGTTATGGGGCATAAATTATAAAGGAAAAAAAATGCATTTCATGAATCTGCTCAGCCTAATAAGATAAACATGGAAATTAACAGATCACTGTGTATTCAACTTGATATTACTGATAATGTAAACCATTTTCGTGCCACTAGACTGTTAGTTAGACTGAATGTATTAGCAGCTACTTCCAATGATAACTAACCGTGTTGCATGAAATTATTATTTAAGACATGACAATGACTATGAGTAGCTGACAATATATTTAAAATCATATAGAGTTTATAAACTGGGACTATCCCCTCATTTTTTGAAAGCTTTACTGTGGCTTTTTAGCAGTGGCTCTTTGCAAAACAGAATATACCATATGTCTGTGTATCAAGAGTAAAAATAACAGGCTTATGTGAATTTGGAAAGACTTACTTAATTGCATTTTAAGATATGCTGAGGTTTCTGATTTTGTCATTCCAAACAAACAGAGTGAAGATTGTCAGATGTTGATGCTGATTCTGACCCAGCATTTGTGCATCTGAATAAAACAGAACCAAGCCAGATAACTTGTCATTGGATATTTTATTTGCAAATGAAGTCGTAATAACTCAGAATCCGTAAAAATATACATTTTTTACTTGTGAATGTCATATTTACATGGATGGATTTTTTTCAAACAAACATACAGGTTACAAAAACAAAAGGGAAGTAATGGTGATCAAAGTAAAATAATAATTTTAATAATAATGGTAGTTAGTATTTCCCTTTAATTCATTGTGAAAAGTAGACTCTCCATCCAAATCTCCAGATGAGTTTAACTAAACAGTTTAATCCAAAAAAAGTGCTCAGAACGTAACATACCAAGGTACCTAGAATCATACCATTTGAGCCTGATGAGAAAAAGAAAATGAGAGTGGAGAAATTAACTATGATTGCAACAACTGCCCATAATATATTTACAGTTATAGGGGTTTTTAGCAGAATACAGGTATAAACACCAAAGCAAAGCATTCCCAATGTCTGCTCAATCACTGAAGACATGCAGCAATCACTGCTTAACTGCTGGAAGGGCATTCCCATTCCCAACTCACTTTCCTTATGATACACATTCGTTCTTTCCGTATAGGCAGAGAATTCAATCCGGAATCGATAAAATCGTACCAGAATGCAATGACCAACAAAAAAAAAACAATTCCCAAAGAATAGTGTGGCTACATAGGATTGTATTTTTTAATCAGTTGTATTGTAGATCAAACAAAGAACTTCAGCAGCTTTCTGATTTAGTTTTGTATTTGTAAGAAGACGTCTTTGAAGTGATGTAAAGTACCACTTGAAACACTGGCAGCAGTAAAGTTGAAAGTAGATAAGAGGTTGAGAAAACATCACTTTCAAAATCTCCACGGTGCGTCGACAAAATCCTTCCCCCCTTCACTTCCCCTGAAGATTAATTGTGTGGAAAAACTGCACCGGTTTGTCTGCTGCAGATGGACAAAGAAGCAATCGTAGACTCATAAACGAGCCAATGTGCCACCTGAGACTGCTACTTGCCTGAAGACGATCAACGAGCTCGTCGCAGGACAGAGAGGGAGAGGAGGAGGGGGGAAAAAAGCTGGAAGACAAGCATTTTTTTCACTCTGTCAGACAAGCACAAGGGGCCTTGCTCGCTTGAGAGCACTGGCCTGGCCTAGCCTGGCCCCATCACACCCTTGACTGGGACTAGAGTGCTTACACCACACTCCTTGCCTGTTCCTCCTTCGCTCTCCTGTTTATACAGGTTCCCCCTTGTTTGGACGCCAGGGCTACGGCGGGCCTCTGTCCGGGGACAAGGCCTCCTTTGTGCTCCTGTCAGGAGACGGCGACCATCACTCACTCTTAAACCTTTGCGACATTCCATCCATCACATTTATTCTGGAGGAAAAGGGACCAATGGGCCTCATGCCTGTCAGGAATGGAGAGTGCGTGTTTATGTCTGTGGTGGGTGTGAAAGAAACGAGAGAGAGAGAGAGAGAGTGCATGTGTGTGTGTGAATGAATGAGTGTGTGTCTGCCGGGAAGAAGTGAAGTACGCAATTACAGACTGTAGCTGTGGGAAACAGTTAAATCATGGAAAAAACCAGAGCACTGCTATATTGAAACACACCATCACCACAGACTGGAATGCATGCGATTGGTTTCCACAGAGTAAGCTGTGTATGAGTTATGGAGAGCTCCGCCCTACACACACACACATAGCATACATATACGCACACACACACACACACACAAGCCCACACACACATACCACAGTCACTTGTGAAGATTGCTGCTGGTGAAACGAAATTGTTTTGAAAAAGGCATATAAAGTTAAACAGAGCAGATGAACAATAACATAAAAAAAAAACTAACAAAAACATCTCAAGTCAGAGTGTTGCATTTCAAATAAAACTTCGTCTGATTGGTCAGCTCACTCTTTCACATGTTTTGTTATTGGTTGCTCACTTAATAAGTTACTAAAATGAGGGTAGCCATGATGACATCACTAGTAAGTACCCTAAGAAATAAACTCGCTGAATCAGAGGGCGCATCAGTCTAGCCTTCTTCTTTTTTTCAGAAGACTTTTTCCCTCTGTACACGTTCAGTGAAAGCCGCCGTTTGCCCTCTGCTACGATTAAATCAAAAGGACACCCTGTGCGTATATCTATCTGTATGTACAATATAAAACAGCATTATGACTACAGAATGTACATTATTCATGTGTTGCAGATGACTGTTTTGTTGAAAGAAAAACCTCCTCTCTTCCTCTTCCTTTCTCTCGATCTGTTCTGCTTGACCAGGCATAGAGGCATTCATTGGCAACACTGGCTTGGCTTGTTTGATGTACTTATTTGATGTTTGGCTTGAGACAGAGAGAGAGAAAGAGACAGAGAGACCCTTCTGGCCAAAGCTGTAACTTCCGCATCTGTTTCTGTACCCCCTGATAAGGACAGGAAATCAAATAACCAAAAAGGACAGTTAAGAGGTGGTGGGGAGGAGGTGCTGAATGTCTGGGGGTGGGTGGAATGCAAAGGCACACAAAAATAGGCTGCCTGTCCTTCTGCCTTTTCTTTTTACCCTCCATCTCTCTCTCTCTCTCTTTCTCTCATGTTACCTTCCATCCTATCGTATCTCCACTGTGCAAGGTCTTATAGGGGATAATCAGGCACAGAAGGAAAGCTTCATTCATGCCAGGGTTTAGCTGAAGAAGAGAGGAGCGATCCTGACAATGACACAGCCATCTTGAGGTGGCCCATTGTCACGGGTCCCCCTCATGAGAGTACCATGGTGCACACGCATTGCACTGTACATTAACTCTCTCACTATGCATTCAGTCAGCCACATTATTGTGAGATTATTAATAATCAAGGTCAGTTTGTGCCTTATCGCTATCTTGGATTACCTTTACATATATATATATTTTTTTTGTTCAAAAGAAAAACCAGAAAACTAGAAACATAAAATATATAATGTCCATCTTAGTTACACATTCATAGCATATCAGTCAGATTTTGGTTGAAGTACCATTGAAAAATGAAGGAACAAATAAAGCTATATAATTAAACCGTGAACCATCTCAAACAGTTCGGGCACTTCTTCATTCAGTCATCTCAACAAACATGGTCAGCAAAAAAAAAGTAGCACAAGTCTTAAAAAGAAAAAAAAAAATCCCTTATTTTCTTGCCCCCAAACACTTCAACCTTCAATTCCAAACAAAATGTTGCACAGTAAGACTCTTCAAACAGTATGTATAGAATGTGTGTGTCCAGAGGCTAAATATGGACAAACACAGTCCTGTCACTGTGGGGCGAATGTCTGTTGAAACTCCACACAGGACCTGTGACCTTTCTCAAGTACCTGCTAAAGTCTCAGGACGGTTTCATTTCGCTACTCGGTGATGAAGAAGGAAAAGAAAAAAAAAAAAAAACAGGTGTCAATAACAAAAAAACCCAAATGGACTTGGAAGGGCCAAAACGGTGGGAGCATCCAGTGTGTATACTGGGTTGGGGGGTGAGGTTGCTGCTGCCGGAGACTGTGGGCTTGGCTCAGCTGCTTGACTGATTGGAGAAAGTGCAGATTCCCTTTCTGCGCTCTGTTCATTTTTCTATGGCTGGCTGATGGAGTGGATGGTGGAGCACAAGTCTAGCAGCTCCAGCTGGGGGCTAAGACTGTCGTTTTTACATCTCCTCATCCTCTTCCCCTATGACCCTCTGCACACACACACACACACACACACACACACACACACACACACACACACCACCCCCACCGCTGTGGCACTGCCTCACTTTAGTAGACCTGCTCTTGGCTCTGGCTCTCTTTGATTCGATAAATAAATAAACGCCACTTGGGGGATCTTTTCTGCTTCATCACATAACATTGCTGCCTTTCCATGCCTTCAAAGTTTAAACGATAAAATGAAAAAAAAAAAATAGAGAATAACAAACCCAAAACTTTTTAAATGAAAAATGTTCAGCCTTTTCAGTGACAGGGATGGGGGGGGGGGGGGGGGGGAGATAGACGAGAATGGAAATGATTCAGGTCCCTTTTTTTCCCCATTTTCATTTTGTATAATTCAGAAGGGGGCAAGCACTTTGTATTTTCCCTTGATAAAGTATGCATTCATTTAAACTTGTTTTATATTATTGATTCATATTTTTCCACATCTTTTGATTTTTTGTTTCTTCATCTTGGTTGCATTAATTAACTATATATATATATATATATATTTTTTTTTCTTTCTTTCTTCAGAACAGAGTCTTTGTCTTTCCTGGGATGGGGAGGGCTACACTGTTTTGCCATGGCTGCGAGGTGACTGGACTGTCCTCCCTACACAGTCTGAAAGGCCTTGCTCTGGGCTGGGATCATCACCCCAGTGGGCACTGCCAGTGTTCCAGGCATGTTCCGCGAGTTGAACTTGGGGGTGGTCGGGGGCTCTGGGGTCTTGGACACTGCCTGGTTGTAGGGGGGAGGTGACTGGGGGAAGCCAGGGGGCTGGCCGTTCTCCTTTAGGGTGGCAACGGCGGGCGGACGGGGGCGGGGGACCCCACGGACGGCGCTGTTGTGCACCATGGACTGGGTGGACGAGGCTCCGGAGCGCGAGCTCCCTGAGCGTGAGGACGACAGCGAGTTGGGCTTCACCAGCTTGGCCTTGGGCGCTTCGGCATCCTCCCTGTGTTTGACAGACAACATGTGGGGACAGAGCAGCACACAATGCATGAATAATTGAAGCCCATGGGGGAAATAATCTTACACAACACACCTAGGTAAGGACACATGCAAACTCATACACACTCACACTGACAGAAATGTGACATATCTAATCACATGGCTAGTTTGTTACATAGGCTACTATGTTATCGATTTGCAGGGGTCATAACACTACAGTTGCCAGCTCATATTGCTTAGTTTAAACTCTGCAAACATTTGGTAGCACAACCTCATTGGGTTACGTCATAGGCCAGGAACTGTTGCATTATTTATTGAGGTCTGTGTTTTCTGCGTTGCACGACCATGTAAACGACAGGCTCTGGTGCTACAAAACAACAGCCGCTACAGACGATACACTTAATCCCTCTCTAATTCTGTGAAATCCAGGTGAGCTTGGCAGTACTCGGGTAGGCACGAGCGGGCGGGAATGTTTCCCCAACAGTGACGTGGAACGTGCAACATAAACAGAAACTTGCCGTGTAAAAAGCGCCCTCTCCATCTCTTGGCCCTGCCTGGCTGTCTGCATTATTCAAACCCACCGTCATCCCTTATCCCCCAACCCCCTCGCCCAACCCCCTACCCCAACCCAGCTGCATTATTCACATGGACACTAAACTGTGACAAGGAACACGAGAAGGGCTAACACACGCGCCGGGGATCGGTGACTAAACGCATTACAGAGGAGTGTGTGGCAGGCTTCCTCGGCTTTGCTATGGTCTGGGGCCTGATGAGAGGTGGCCCTCCAGATGCTATCCCATACTCCCCTGAACCTTACAACCCATCACCTCGCCTCGCCTCACTGCCACCAGTCCACCGCCACTGCTGGTGCCAGAGCCGCGGGTCGGGCTCCCTGGGATGTGAGGAGGACATTATGGGGAAGCAATTGGGGGCAGCTGACCTTGCGGCAGCCATTTCACACATGGAAGTGCGCAGTGCTAACAGACACACATACACACACACACACACACACACACAAAAACAGCCATACACCCAAAAGTCCACTGAGACAACCAGCAAAGTGTTAAATCGTAAGTGCTCTTATAGGTGAATTCAGGTGAAACCTTTAGATGAGAGTGTAAGCGATAAGGATGGGGAGGTAAGAAGAGGGAAGGGGAGAGGAAGGAAGGGAAAGAGAAACAGAGAGAGAGAGAAATGGAGGGAGTAAAATACAGAAACACAGAGAGAAAAGGGATAAATAAAGAGAGAAAGGGAAAGACAAATGAAGAGAAAGAGAAATAGAGAGAGAGAGAGAGAAGGTGGTTGAGAAAAAAGTCTCACCTGATCTCATTGGGGGTCTCCTCCTCCTCGTACTTCTTCTTCTCCTTCTTACGGCACACCAGCCAGACGATGAGGATGATGAGCATGGCACCAAAGGAGATGCCCACAGCCCCCCCGGCCCACTTGCCAAGGTCCTGCACCAGGGTATCTGCACATTTTTGATTTACAAATTTAGTGACGTTTAAGACCTTTTTAAGACCACTAGGAATAAAAATGAAGACCATTACTGCAGCAAAAAGATGAAATCAACTTCCCTGGATACACACTTGTATTTGAACTGGGCTACACTGCAAACATAACTACCAACTTACAGTGCATATTGGTCAACTGCTTTCTCATTACCACAAAACAACAGACTACTACTACAGCTGCAAATTATGTGCATAGACCAAATGGTGAATTAGCAGCTAACACTAACTTAATAGAACACAGAATCTCACTTTATTTCATTATCCCATGCCCTATTCAGTTAATCGATAACTACCGGTTCAATATTCAGTCTATGTTGTATCAAATTTTCTGGTTCTTTTTTCGCACAGACAGAACTCAGTGACCTCAAACAACAGGGCTACTGATTGATTCACACAGATTTCCTTTAACCCAACTATGGAGGACACCCCTCCTAAGAAGAAATTTTGGAAAGAATCCTGTAAGTGTTGATTTCAGGGGAGTTTTCTAGATATACTTGGATAAGTTTAGCCTTACAAAAATGACATAACCATCAACAGATGCAACGCATCTGACAAAGATGGTATGCAGACTTTGTTGTATGTCTGGGACATTCACATAATCACATTTTGAGTTGCTGTAATGAAAAACTCCTGGGATAAATTGCCACTATAGCCAATGGCATTACTACATCGTCACCAGTCTGCTTGCTGAAAAGTTTTGATTAGAAAGTGTTGAATGTCAATGCATGATAAAATACCACACATATTAGGCTAAATGTTTAAAAGGCTTGCCATACGCTACTTTCAAAAGCGATTTCTACTCCATCTGAATGTATTTCCTGAAGTGCATGCGGTCAGAGCTTACTGGTTATAGATGGCGAGGGAAACGTAACAAAACAAGACATTTTCAATAGGAGGCCCTGGATGATTTTAATCAAAAGGCGTCTCATTGTGAAATCTCTAGCTGTTTTGCTTTTAAGTTGCACATCTATGGCATTATACTTAAATTAGAGTTTGCGGACCATGCACAATAAAAAGGTTATCTGTTCTGTATCTCAACAGATTAGGATTCATAACGAATATCAGTAAAGACTTGAAATAATTTGTTTATCGACATATGACATGGAAATCTAACTCGAGACATTCTGGCAATTGCTACTGTTTTGTTGTGATGTATGTTACGAGCTAGAATGCACTGTTTGAATTCAACGTTATCACTTTCAGCCCTTCCTCCATTCGCTGATTGGCCCATCCAAGCTCAGAGATGGTGTGAACCGAAACCTGTGACTGGCTCCCTGACCAGTGGTGGAACTAAATGAGGAACTGAGTGGAAGGACTAGGCAGCGCTTGCCTGGTTAGATATTGAATACCACTAAGATAAAATGTAATGCCACTCTTGAAAAATTACAAAAATCTAAGACCTTACATATCATAAATTTAATTTAAGACTTTTAAAATACTTTTCAACGATCCGTGGGGATGCTGCGGCTCATCTGCACCCTAACACAGGGAAAGAGCACGGACAGGTTAGGAGAGCTAGCCTGCAGCACGCTTTTTTTTTTTTTTTTTAATCCATGCTGCCAGAATAATCACCACCATTATTAACTTAACCCTTTTTAATGGGCCATCGAGACCCCTCTTAGAGGTAACAGCAGAACTGTTAAAACACTACAACAGTATCCCATTTCTGGTTTATTCAGAGTTATGACACAATGTGCAACGTGTAATAAAAGAATGAAGAGAAAATTTAATTTAACAGCAGGGAGCAGCCATCGGTTATGATTGTACTGGGACATAATTCTTTGTGGGGCTTTTTAAACTTATTTATTTATTTCCTGCTGCAGTGGATGGAAGGGGCAGGCAGGCGAGAAGGCACGCTTACTCAAACAATCAAAAGGCACGAGACAAGGGGGCGAGCGACGGGGGTGAGGGGGCGAGGGGGAAGGCAAGCAGGCGGGCGGCTGCACTTTATGTAACTCTCAGCATCCCTTTCCCCCCCACCGCCGCTCCGAACATTAAATTCTCCCACAGCACCTCTCCCAAAAGCCATTAGCTGGGGGACATTGAAAGATGGCTATTTGAGTGAAAGCAATGACCAATGGCCACCCTTTGAGTGGACTCAGTCCCTGATGTTGGGTTAGAGGAGGAGGGAGGGGGAAAAGAGAGAGGGAGGGAAGGATAGAGAGAGAAAGAAAGAGAGAGAGAGAGGGAAGAGAGTAAAAGAGAGCCACAGAAAGCAAGAAGAAGGGGGGAGATGAGGTAGGGAATGAGATTTTTCCACTGCTTGGTAGAAACTGCATTCATCCATCACAGTGTCCTGGCTGCTCTGCTTGCCCTGAAGTGCTCTAAACCACTGGTCCTGGATCACTGTCCCCCTCTCTGATCCCTAATATCCACTATTAGGATGAAAGGGTGTGCGACTGATCCCAGAACAAGAGAGAGAGAAGCGAAGAGAAACCGAGGGGTGGAGAGACTGTTAACTCTTAATAAAGACGGGTGTGTAACAAGTCGCCCTTCCTTCATACTCACACTGCATTTTGACCTCAATGATGCAGTTCTCCTCGCCAACGTCGTTGCTGGCGGTGCAACGGTAGACACCTGAGCTCTCGTGAGTCAGGTTCCTGAGGGTCACAATCTCAGGATTCTTCAGATCTGTAAGGAGACCAACAAATGCAGTCAGAGGGCAAAAAATTTACAAACAGCAGCCATCCCTGGAACACTCAGGTAGTGATTAGACTACACGTTTAACATGTGTTTATTGGCAGCATTGTAACAAATGCTGATACAAGTCATAACTATATTCCGTCAATTAGACCTTTTAAAAGTTGGTCCCCAAATGTTCTGCTTCTAGGTTGTTCTATTTGAAACAAACAAACGAACAAACAAACAAACAGCCTGCTATCCAGCTTACGAGATGCTACTCGTGTAGCCTGTGCCCAGCCATGGTAATCGGATGCTGTGGCCTGGTGTTAGTGCTCTGTGTGCTGAATGCCGTGATGGGTTGAATACAGGGTTGCTTGTGGCTGATGACTGAGGCTGAGCTGAGAGACGGCTTGCTTGCCTATCAGTGTCCAACTGATTTGGGTCTATTTCACCTGAGTGCTGTCTGTCTGTCTGTCGCCGAACGTGCTGCACCCAGCCCGCCGTACATGTCACTCTGATGCATGGCTCTTGGGGGTTTGGGGGGGGGGGACCAGACCAGAGGAGATGAACTGCAAATGTTTTCTAGCGTGCCTGCGAGCACTAGGCTTGTCCTCAGAGCATCCACTAGCCCCCCCCCCCCCCGCCCCCATCTTCTGCCACCACCTCCCCGCTCCCATGATTGAGGAGGGAGCGAGCAGAAAGAGCGCTCGGAGAACTGAAGTGCTCGCGAGTGTTTGTCTGGAAGAGCGATGCGCCTAAACGATCCGCCGGCTCGTTTACTCATCCGGCAGTGACGGGAACGTGACACCACCCTCCCACCTCTATTCCCATCTCACCCGGACTCAATCCACTAACGCCCCCCGCAACACCCAACCCCCCTCCCCCTCCCCACCCCAACAAATCCCAAACCTCGGGTGATAAATAATGACAGACAGTGAGGTGTTTTATAGTCCAATGAAAACTAATTAGAGCCAACAGGTGTTGTTTCATGGAGGCTGTTAATTTCCAGCCTTTGGCTGGGCCATGTTCCACTACCATCAAGTAATGACCTGAAATCCCTAAGACAACGCTGTGCTGTGAGCCTGTGGGTAAACTGCATGATTGAGCATTTCCTGTAATTAACTTTTGCAGATTATTCATCCATTTGGCTGTAAACATAATCATAACTGGTCTACGATGATGGTTGGAAGTATTATCGTAATATATTTCTGATTTATTGTAGAACATCAGTGAAGACTCTTTCTGTTGTTTTTTATTTAAGGACAATGAATACAGCAGTTATGGCTGTTTCATTGTTTTTGTTCAGTAGACACTTTTAAGTGACAAGTAACACCACTGACAGTTTGCCGTCCTCATATGCAATTCATGAATCCTGAAACAGCATTCCTCATACTATTAAGAACTCCAGTATGCCTCCATCAGGTTCTCAGAGCAATTCGAGCCACAGTAACACATTCTGCACTCACCCACTAGAGCCAGTGGCGGCAGCTTGCCGATGCTCTTGCCCTTGTCCAGCACTCTTTCCCATTTGTAGTGGATGGGGTCAGAGCCGTCAGAGGACTTGCAGGTAAGCTTCAGGTCAGTTCCCTTCTCCGCAGGACCCTCCATCCTGCAGTGAGGCTTCGAGGGCTTCACTGGGGAGGGGATAAAGCAGACAGTCACAAAAACTACATCAAATGACTGTGATTTGCCTGAGTTGTTAACATTGTTAGTATTTGTTAATAGTTGTTAATAATTCATATTTATCTGTATGTTTGTCTTTAAATGTACATGGTCTATCATTGTCTTTTAAAGGACAAATCCGGTGTGAATCAATCCATAGCCCTTTGTTCAAGGTCATAGAGTGCTGTTGGTTGGAAAAGAACAAGAAAATTTGAAACAACATTGTGAACCAGCAACTAACACTAACTGAATAGAGCACAGAAACTTACTTTCAGTTTAATGTTCCTATGCCCCATTCAGTTAATGTTAGCTGCCACTTTACTATTTGGTCTATACTGTCTCAAATTTTCTCACTCTTTTCCCCATAGACAGCATTCAGTGACCTCAAACAACAGGGCTATGGATTGAATCACCAGGAAATTTTGACTGGTTCTTGTTGACCAAGTTTGTGGTTCTGATTCATCCAACACACTCAGGGAACATAAAAAAAAAACTAAAAAAAAACAACAAAAAGAAACAAATTCTAGACGGGAATCCAACTCACTCCTGCATAGTCCAAGAACATCAACAATAACCAGGGGAAATCCAACCTCAACTTGAGCAATATAAGCATTTCCACACAGACAAGGAAACACTTAAAATGATCCAGTTAGCGCTGCTGGGGCAAGCCATCAAAAGCATAAACCGCTGATGAGGTTGATTGTATTTAAGTGATATGTGAAACACCTGACAAAAGGCTGCAACATTTTTACTGAAACATCTCTAGCAGCACAGTACAGGAAACACACCTCACAGGCTGGACCACCTGCCGCCTGAAAAACAGTTTGTGTTCCCGTGGCGCTGCAAAAAAAAAAAAAAAAAAAAAGGAAGAAAAAAAAAGAACAGAAAAAAAGCATAGATCCAAAAGCAACAATCAATCACACTAAGAGAAATCCACAAGTCTGGGTTTGTGTTGTTTTCCTCTATGTCCTTCTCCCTGGCCTCGTTGGCCTCCTCAAGCTTCCCTCTGGTGCGGCTTGAGAGGGTTCGTGATTGGCAGTCACGGGGGCGTGAGCTCAGGCCGTGCAGCCCCCATCTCATCTCGGCACTGAATTTACTGACTCATTAAAAGCAGTGACAGGGGTCAAAGGATGGGAGCGGCCCTGCTGGGCAAGGCTGGAGTGGCAGGCGGTGGCCCCCGCCTACACCTCTGAGGTCGAAGGTCGCCGCTCCTCCACTCTAAAGTCCTGCACCCGTTTCAACACAGCAGTTCCCTGGGTGCTCATCTGATTTTGTGTGTATACCCGACACAATATTTATTTATCAAATGCCACTGCATAGGATTTGGAGTTGTAGTTTCATCTCAGTGCTATTGTGTGCAATAGTCTGAATATTCTGTCCACAGAGGAAAACCGTTATGACTGGGCCAAGTGGACGTTACAGTACAGTAAAGGCACCTGGCATTTCTGAGACCAGAAAATCCCAGTGGTACAAACAGAGATAGATGTAGTATGCACACACACACACACACACACACACACTGTGAGCAATTTGTTGGGAGGAAAATGTTGGGCTCTAGTGTTCCATCTCACACCTCTGTCAGGAGCAGTTACTTCTCTCAGCCGAGCAGCAAAATATGAGACCAGGCCAGACACACACACACTCCTACACTTACGCACACACACACACACACACACACCCACACACCCACATACACACACACACACATATATATATATATATATATATATATATATATATATATATATATATATATATACACACAGAGAGAGACACTGCCACCATGCACTGGGCCTCTGCCAAGCCATTATCTTTGCACGAAGAGAGAAAAATGCAAATGCTCGTCTCTTAGAATGGAGGGTGTCACCGCCAAGCTTGGGGCGATTTGTGAAAACCTCGGTGCTAACTCACCGAAATGTCTTCACGGGCGGACAGAGGAAGGCAGAGAAGAAGAAAAAAAAAAAAAGGGTCAGATTGCGAGGACAGATTAAGAGAACATTCCATTAAGGGACCAATAACAGCCAGATGAGCTCATCTCCCATGATGTGTTAATAGACGATTCTCTTTCTTTTTTTCCTCTTCTGCATGCAGCCTGGCTTTAGTGGCGGTAGGGTGGGGGCAGCCCATGTCTAGTGCCCTTCCTCAGTAAAGCTTTGAGCTGTTCCTGGCAGCTCCGGCAGACACCATACGTCCTTCAAATGAGCTCTACTCAACAGTTTAAAAAAAAAGGAAAAAGAAACTCAACGGCACCAGGCTGCGTCACAGCTCCAATCTGCCCTAGTAAGCACCATGCACGGAGGGAGAAGCAAAAAAAAAAACAAAAAAAACCCCAAGAAAACAAGGCTCAATGCTCAAACAGCAAACAGATAGGACAATGTCTCAGATGATTGTGTACTGGAAACAAGCATTAAATAATTGAAACCAGATCTGTCAAAACAAAAACAAACAAAAAAACAGTATCCAGTAAAAACAAAAGTAAATTATCATATGAGGCTTGTCTGGGATTCATTTGGGTTGATGTTAAATTGTTTTGTGACCAGCAGAGAGACGACTGTCTTAAACAGCATTAGCTGGTAATACTGTGTTTCATGTTTTAAAAAAAGATGCTTTAATTAAAATGCTGTATAGGTGAGTGGGAAAGCAAAATTCAGAACACTGAGTCTGAGTGTGACCGTTTTGGAGATGGCAAAAACCAAACAAAAAAAGACTTCAGATAGTCTTCCCAAACAGAAAAAAACAAATAGAAAAAAAACAGGTAGACAGAACTGAAGCAAACATCAGTAGCAGAAACAAATGGCAAAGAAATCGAATCAGGAGGACGAGCGGGAAGAGAATTTAATCATTAGCTCGTCAGAGTCCAAGGAAATGTAGTGTTGTCTGTCGTGGACTAATGCTGGCCTGATGGCTGCACTGGGCCGCTGGGGCCAGACTCACCCAGCACAATGAGGTTGACCTGGGTCCACTGGTATTTCCCGCCCGTCTTAACCTTGCAGATGTACTCCCCAGAGTCGGACAGCTGCAGGTCACTGATCAGTAGCGAGGCGTCGCCATTCAGGTAATCGCCGGCAAAGGACAGGCGCCCATCCTCACTGTCCATCTTGTATACCTTGTTCTCAAAAAAGGTGATGATCTAAAAAAGAGGAGAGGTTGGGGTGTAGGGGACAGAGAGTGTGAGCACATGTCATCTCTGCTATAAAGAATGCACTGCATTGAAGTGGACTAAATGGTCATGGTTCATGTCGATTTCAACTGAAAGGATGTGAAATTGAATAAAATTGAATCAAACTAAAATAATGGAGGTGAAATTAATTTGAAGGGACTGAATTAAATTGAGTTGCAATGACAGAGTGTATTGAGTCACTGTAAAATAAACTGATGGGATTGAACTGAATCGAAGCTAAACTCCAGGTTGATTTGAGCGGAGCTATGCTGAGCACAGGTGCTACAAGAGGTAGACTAACAAAGGGAGCCTGTGGGAATGTTTTTGCCACACAACTGCACTCACCTCTCTGTCCCTTTCATCGTGCACAGTTAGTGTATCATGAGCCCACCCGAGGCCTTGCATGGGACACACACACACACACACACACACATAGACATAGACAGACACACACAGACATAGTCAGACACACACACACACACAGACACACACACACACACACACATACACACACACACACCAGCTCACCTCCACCCCCCCCACACACACACATACTCATGTGCACAGGCTAGCAGAGCTTGTAAACATGAAAGTAGGGTCTGTCATCGGGTGGCTGCTCCCGGGCAATGCCGGGCGGCGGCCAGACAGGTAGTGCTAAACACTGGTGCCACAGCGCATCAGAGTGAATGGGGCCGTCCCAACTCCACCTGCCTGACCTGCATATAATGACTGCCCACTTCACACAAGTGTGGGCACAGCCCGCTGTGTGCCACGCAACAGCACACCACACCAACCACGCTGCTGCAGGCACCTTGTGTTTGTGTGTGTGTGTTTCTCTGTGTGTGTGTGTGTGTGTGTGTGACTGCCACATTTTTCTCTTTCTCATTTAACCACGTCTAGGTGTTTATGTGGGGACCAGGGCCAGCAACATGGATTGCATAGTGTGTGTTTGCCAACATAATAGAGTACTAAGTTGAATAGTACTACAATAATTATCCAAACGGTGTCTAACATGCCATGCCAGACAGTGGTTTCAATTATATCACCTTAAAGTGACTATAAACAGCTACTTAAAAGGTGTTTGCAAGCTGACTGAAAGGGGATAGTGATTTCACAATACCAGAAATATAGTCAATAGAGAAATTCCCTGTATACCAAAGGTTAAATAATAAATTATCTCATGTATTTCCACATAGACTCTACCTCTTTATTATAGAGTATGTATATGTAGCCTTAACATAAATAGGTAATTGGTAACATGGCCAAAAAAAAAGTGCCAAAAGATGTATATAATGATGGCTTTCAAATATTTAAATTATCACATTTTCATGATGACATTCCCTCAGTTGCAATATGAAGTTCATGTATGAAAATAGCATGTCTAGAAGCAAACTGTTTTCAGGTTTTCAAGCTTGATGGATTTAGCTCAGTGCTACACAAAACATCCAGAGGAAACAGAAGATCGAGGGCCAGAAAAGAAAAGATACAATGACATTTTAGTGCCTATAAAAACTGTCATTGGACTTTTATTAATAAATTGTATTGCTAGTACTGATCCTTCAGACATCCCTAAAAGTGTATATTATATGTGAACTTGGTAACTGTATGTGTAGTGTGCTGTTCATCTTTATGTAAGAGGGCACTAATAGCAGTGGTGTTGTGTTATGGTCTTGCCTGTCTTACACTTAGCCGCAGCTAAGGTGAGTGGCTCTTCATTTACATTTATTTACATTTACATTTATGCATTTAGCAGACGCTTTATCCAAAGCGACTTACAACTCATCAACTATCAATTGTTCAGGGCCAGTCTCCCTAGAGCACTTAGGTTAAGTGCCTTGCTCAAGGGCACAACGGTGGCAGCTGGGATTCGAACCACAACTTTTCAGGCTACTTACACGCTAGCCAGGTTCCTTAACCACCACGCAACCACTACGCTACCACCATCCATTTGACTCTTCTGAGGTATGCAGTCAACATTCTGAGTAACAGAGGCCAAATGTTGACAAGCTGTGCTCCTCCATTTCGACACTGCCTTACAGCGCAACAAAAGACATGATTTATTCATTCCGCTACGGGCGTAGTCTCGTTTCTAATCAAATTTTCAGACGTTTGATTTTAATTAATGGTGTCTTCAATGTTATCTCTGCATTAAATATTAAATTATGTGTGCCTGCCTCCACAGACGTTTTAGACCTCAGATGGGCGCACCTTCCAAAACCTTCCCTCGTTCCTTTGTTTTTTTATCTTCTAAAGTTCTTTAGTATGATACCTCAAAAAGATAATCAACAGATCTCAAACTCATACAGACAGCATTACAAAAGCCAGAGAGGGATTGCTTTTCTTCTTGACAAGGAGGATTGATGGCTTCACTATCATCGCAGATTACGCAAAAGACACTTACTTGATCTTTTACAAGTGTGACAAGACACAGCTACACAACAAAAAATAAAACAACAAACACAAACAACAACAAACAATACTAATAATTTAAAGCAGAAAAAAAAGGTTGAACTGGGGCTAGTGCACACATTAGAGATGATCTTAAGCTGAGGAGTCATAATTCAATGAGATAAACATTCGCGCCCGAGCTGTGTCACATGTTAATCTGCCTCACGGCACATGAAGCTCTTCTCCAGCTGTGTTTACTCTCAGAGGGAGAGATCCAAGGCCTTTGTTATTTATTTATTTATTTAGTTGTGCATTTGCGTTTGTTTGGAAAACTGTGTTGCAGGTGGGCAACTCTCGAGGTCTGACGCTTCCAGACGGGACTGGAGCGTGGAGAACACGATTTATGGCTAAGAGCAGTGTCTTTGATCGAGACTTTGATAGGCTTATGAGAAGGGGTAGGCAGGTAAAAAAAAATGTCAGTACAGATGCTCATGAGGGACAGAAAGGATTGTACAAATTCACACTTAAAAATCAGACACAATGATGATGATGCTAGAATGTGTGATAATGACAGGGCCATGAAAACATGTCACGTCAATGTTATTACTGAGATGCTTTCGCTCCAAAGCTTAGGGCTCAGTGGAGGGGCTGATATTGCCTTGAGAAATGAAGCAGTGGGATGTTTATATTTGACTATGTCTTACACAGCGTAAAAACATTGGTCTGAAAAAAAATGGTAAATTGTGAAAGGACTGCAGTGTCCACAAGACAGCGGATGAGTCAGGAAGACAAACACAAAGATCAGACAGAGTAAGATAAATGGGGGAATGAGAGACTGAAAAAGGGAGTTTGGGGGACTGATACATCAGAGGAGAGAAAAGGACAGAGAGGGAGAGAGAGAGAGAGAGAGAGAGAGAAGGAGGACTGTGAAGAACTCAAGGTAGTCTTGCTTACCACACGCTGTTTAGAATTGGGCTTCTGCAGGATCCACTCAATGTCCAGTGACTGGCCGCTGGACTGCCAGAACTGGTGGTGGCATGGCAGTGTGGCGTTGTCCCCGACAACCTGTTTCATCAGCGCCGTCTGGGCGCTGGCACCCAGGAGACTCAGCAGCACTGCAGGTAGAGAAAGAAAGAGAGAGAGAGAGAGAGGGAGGGAGGGAGAGCAAGGAGAGGAGAACAAAGAGAACAAAGAAGTGAGACAATACTCTTATGATTATCTGGCAAACAGCAATGCTGCAGAGCAACAGAGATGCTGCCGCACAAGAAAAGCAGAAAAAAAGACTGAAAGAAGGAAAGCCAATACACGGCAATCTATTCCTAAGGATGAAAACAACACAGTTAAAAGCGCTGATGAAGTACGCCCTATAATAGAATTAGAGCAAGCGTGTGAACTTGCCCCCACCCCACCCCTAACCAACACACACACACACACACACCACACACACACACACACACACTGTATTATGATCACCTTGGTCAGTGCCCTAGTTTGCTACGATCTGCATTTGCTTTGCTTCTCTTGCCTCAAGTTTTTTGGAACACTGCCTCGAAACAAACCACTGGGATGAGATAAACATATCAAAACACAATAGCTCCATACAACAAAAAAGAAGCCTGAGCTCTCACAGATGGATGCGCAAGTCCTTCCACAACAGCCTATTTACATGCCATTTACAAACACTCATGTATGTTTATATACCAGAATCAAGAACATTGTGAACTAGTCCTAATAGTGACTATTATCTATGGCTGCCATTGACTGGACAGGAAACAAGAACTAATGGCGCTGGATACTATCTCTTTTGGCTTTTGAAACAAAAACAACAAACAACAGTTTATACAATACATACAAATATTTACAATACATACAAAGTTTATATAAAAATATAAACCAACACAGTAGTGTCAGTAGATTGGTATGGAGGGATAGCTGAAACAAAGGCTAATAGCTGAGCATGGGAGGTAAGTGGAGGACAAGCTACGGCTGTTGGTTCGGGAGCGCCGGAGGGGCGCTAGGCTAATTTACTGGCCGAGGGGCAGGCATCGCTGCCGGCTAGAGGGGAATTAGAGGCAGGCGTCAGGGGGATTTGCAGCCTCCTGGGTCCCAAGGGGGGTAGATGGGATATGTGATTCCTCCCACCTGCCAGAGTGGAGCAGTGGAGAAGCACAAACAATGCCACTAGGCTACCGCTTTCGCCCGGGCTTACGCTGCGTGCAAAACAAGGCGGATATTTCTGGAGCTCCAGCATTAGTTCCACGAGCACGTCTAATCTGCCGTAACTCGAGTGCTTTCACAGAGAAGTGAGCGAGCACGAGTTAGAGGGAGTGAGAGAGAGAGAAAAGAGAGAAAGAGAGAGAGAGAGAGAGCTTGTGATTTGCTTGCCCACTGCTCGAAAAATAAAAGAGTTTGAGAGTTGGAGCATGTCCCTGGTCAAGTAAATATTATGACATTGCCGTTATGGCCTCTTCATGACGAGGCTCTCCACGGGGGCCGCAAGTGTCTGGCCCGATCCCTCACTCAGCGCGTGGCGTTAAAGAGACAAGATAGACACTCTCCTGGGTCCTGAGCGCTTCACAGTGTGGGGGTTGAAGTGGGGTGGGTGAGGAGTTTTCACTCTAAGTGTGTTGTGTCTAGACAGTGAGTGATTCGGCATTTGTCAACTCATCTGCTGGAATGCGTGTGCGACCTCTGACCCAGCCACGTGGGTGGCGACCTGTCCATCCTCGAGACCTTGTGAAAACCCCCCGCATCTGTTTTGCCAGGGCTGGCACTGAGTGATTGATGGGCTCTGGTGCCCACTCAGAGCCAATGAGATGGCTGATTCGGGTCACAGAGCCCTCATTCCCTTGGGTGTGTGCAAGTTGAAGGGTTTAATTACCAGTGTTAATTTAAAAGCATGTGACGTCAAAGCCCATATGACTCATGATAATGTAATCAAGACTATGAATCCCAAGTAGAGCTAAAAAGTTCCCTTCCTCTTCCAATCTTGCTCTTTCTCTCTCTCTCTCCCTTTTCTCTCTCTCTCTCTCACCTGGGCTCAGGTCCAAATCAACTACCATCAATCCCATCTAACGTCCTGCCTAGGCCTGAAAGGAATACCTCACTCAAATGAATTAAAATTCAAATGAAATGCTTGATTCATTTACAAAAAGTGCTTACAATGGCTACTCCCACTGAATGACCCTATTTACTCCTGCAGTATTCCACAGGGGGAGGAAACAATGTGTTCAACACACACACACACACACACACACACACACAAAAAAATGAAAAATGTAAAATAAATAAATAAATAAAAAATACACCCTCTAGCTGACAATACGGAGGTGAGGAAGTTGAAAACAAGCCAAATAGATTCAGACATAAAAAGCTGACAGAATGCTGAAACGGGGACAAATTATCTGTGTGGAGCGCAGTATATCACCCTGGCATATCTCATCCTGCCATTAGGGGCTGCCACATTAAGCCATCGTCTTTCTCTCTCTCTCTCTCTCTCTCTCTCTCGTCTCTGCAGGTCTCCTGCTGATGGGAGAAATTACCCAGGGCCCTGTGGCTCTCCCCACCCCCGTGGCTGCATGTCAACCTAAAAGCCTGAGTCAGCGAAAGAAAAGAAATAAAGAAAAAAAAACAAAAAAAACACTATGGAGCTCCCCGGCCCTGCCCAATCCTTTCCTTCCAACACCCAAAGCACCCCCCCCCACCACCACCACTACCAACCAACACCTCCACCCTCCGCCCGAAGCCATCCCGTGTTCATGACTTTTTAATGCAGAGTTCGCACACTCATTTATCTTGTGTGCTCACCGCCAATACTGGTTTGAATGGAGGTTTTTTTAACCCACCCCATCACTGCAAGAGCCCTCTTTACACTACGAGGCCTGCGCCGAGGAGACCTCTTTGCATAGCCCTTTAATTGCTTGAGAGGTGGGCGGAGGGAGTGCGAGTGGGGAGGAGAGAGAGGGAGGGGTGGATGGAGGGATGCAGAGGAGGAGAGGAGAAAAGAGGAGAGGAGAGGTTGCGATGTGGTGGGGGAGAAGAGAATGGGGTCGTCTGCAGTGCGTCCGGGCCAAGCAGGTCTGCTGGGAAGACATCCCTGATTTAGCTCCATGGGCCTAATCAGAGCCCCCTGGTTCCTCCCTCACCCACGGCTGAACTTGGAGCAGTGTGTGTGTATGTGTGTGCGTGAAGATGTATATGTGCGTGTGTGTGACTGTTTGACAATGCCTCACCTCCTTCACATGCCCAAAAGGAAATTATATTCTTCGTCATACAAGTGCATACAAATAAAAATGTGTGTGTGTGTGTGTACCGCATGTGTGCAAGTATGTGTGTGCATGATATATATATATATATATATATATAGAGAGAGAGAGAGAGAGAGAGAGAGGAGAGAGACAGAGAGCGAAAGATGCTTTTTATTCTCATGTTTAAATGATTTGAGTGACTACACAGCCTTGGAGGTTAAATCAGGAGTACATTTCACCACAAGCTGTGAGTGTACTATGCATGTGACAAATAAACAATCTTCAATCTTAAGCAAGAGAGACTACAATATTCATGTCTTGCTGCCCAAGTCTCTTTCTCACTCGCTCTCTCTGTCTCTCAAACACTCTCTCTCTCTCTCTCTCAAACAAACAAACACACATCTGCTCGCACGACTCTGAATTAGTGTGTGTGTGTGTGTGTGTGTGTGTCCCTCTGGATGAGGTGTAGCCCTGTTGGGTGTGTATTAAAAACATACTGTACTGTTGTGCGGCTCGCTGACTCATTCCTGCAGATTCTGGTGGGGTCAGTGTGATCTATAAATCAACGGTGTGCCGTTACGACTCTGATATTAAAACATGCTGGCAAGGCTCGGCACACTGAATGAAAACTGACTTAAATGCCTCATCTGTCAGGGGAGATATAATATTCCGGCGTCATTGCCAAGCCCAGCCAATGGAATGGCAAAAAAATGGTCTGTTATGGATCAGAATGCTAATGTCTTCCATATGTGAGCAAACATGAAGCCGTTTTGTCAGATCCAGAAAGGCTTTTCGGGGGGGAGGCTGCAGATGGCACGGCGGTCTGAAACCACTTGTCCGATGTTCCCCAGGCCTGTGGTGGTTTTTTCGTGTTCAGACTGTGGGGGAGGTGGGAGGTTTGGAGTCATAGTTTAGTTCAGCACAGCTGGGCAGCTCAGAAACCACTATGGGTTTCTTTCCAAATGTGTGTGAGGGCCCTTTTTTCTTTCTCTGGACTCTGGACCGACACCTCGAATTGATTTTATTTTTCTCTTCCTTTCATTTTATTTGTACCGGTATAAAAAAAGTTACACTGTAGGGGATTTTTTTCTTTCCTTTATTGAGACATACTTGGGAAGGTGAACGAATCCCACATAATCCGCTGATCTGTAAAAAGGCAGTCTTGCCGTTGCTGCCCTGAGCCAGGCATCAACACTATGTAAGGGCCATTCAGCGAGAGAAAGCAGCCTGTGCATTTTTACCTCTGATGCGTGGAAAGTGCAATAGAAATGAGACGCAGAGGGCGGGTGGACAGGCGGGGGATCTGCGAATGTAGGGGTCTTGACAGATTAGCGAGATAAAGGTTCTTCAGCTAGGCTAATAACTAGTGGGCTTTGCGCAGGACCTGCTGCGTTTATCCCACCACTGTTTCTCCTCACGGGGGCTGGGATCAAGCCTGCGCTACAGCCCCGTTAGCTTTGGCCTCAGCGTGACACAGCGCTCTCTACCCACTCTGGCCCCGAAAAAGAAACAAAAGCAGAACACTTTATAATTAACAAAAGGATGGTCTAAGCACCATGCCAAAAAAGGGAGGGCAGAGAGAGAGAGAGAGAGAGAAAACAAGAGAGAGAAAGAGAGAGACAGAGAGAGAGAGAGACGACATGAGTGAATGAAGGGAACCAATTTCTGTGAAAATGCCCTAGGGGGAGTTGTGCTCCAGTAAATCTGCCTCCCCACAGAACCCTGCAATCTTATTAGAGTTGAGCGTCTGGGACGCAGTGGGCCAGACGCGGCAGCCACAGTCATAGTGACAATAATGGCCCCCACCCACACCCCACAAACCCCAACAGCAGACCCCCACCCCATCTCAGGCTCCAGAGACCAGTGTGATGGGGAGGGCGCTGGGGGTTTCAGCTTGGCACCCCTGGAGCACCGGCAGATCAGACGCCGTTAACCTCCATCTCTTGGCCTGCTGACCCGCACAAACACTGCCTGGCTTGCCCGTCCTCCTTTTGCCCTGGCCGAAGGAGTCAACCACCCCCCACCCCCCTCCCACCCCTATCACCCCTCGTGAGGGTGTCACATGGTGCATCTTTCTCTCCTCGCCAAGCACTCGCATTGCCCCAAACCCTCCTCGCAAAAACAAAGACTTGGAGAGAGATGAAAAGAAGTGTCACGGTACCCTGATGTGCCATTGTGTGTGCGCATTTGTGTGTGTGTGTATATGCCTGCATGTGTATGTTGCGGAGGCAGTGTGTGTGTATCAGTGCATGTGTCTGTCTGTGAGTGTGTGTGGGGGAATGTGTTTTTGTTGTGTTTGTAAATGTTTATGTTAATGTAATGTTTAGGTGTGTGTATGTACGTGTGTGTGTGTGTGTATCAGCAGCTGTGTGTGTGAGTCAGTATGTGTTTGTGTGCGTATCTGTTTATGTTGATGAGTGGAAATGTGTGTGTGTGCATGTGTGTGTGTGTCTCTTTGCATGTGTGTTTCAGCGTTATCCTTCAGCTATCTTGGCAGGCACTGCAGATTCCAGGAACAATGCAAGGGCAATGATCTAAGATCAGCCTTGGCTGGGTAATTAGCAGTGATGAGGACAGGGCGTGAGGATGCTGAGTGGATTTCCATGTAGCAGTCGCCTTGATCAGCCTTTGTTATGCACCGCATCGGTCGCATTCCTTTAATGCAGGGGGGGAAGATGCTTTTTAAATCTCTCCCGCTCTCACTCTGCATATTGCATACAAGTAGGTGTCTGCATTGTGCTTGTGTGTGTGTGTGTGTGTGTGTGTTTCAGCATTATTGTGTAGAACTGTGTGAATCTGTGAGAGTGTACAGACATCCACTGAAGACTGCATGTGGTTTAGTTGCATTTTCCTTTATACTGGGAGCAGACAAACAGGAGAATATAGATATGAATGTGCGGATGTGGGTAGGAATGACAGATTATAGGTATTTGTGTGATGTGCAGGTGTGTGAATGTATGTGTGTGTGTGTGTGTCTGCTTGGTTGTGATCTCTTAATCTGAGCACGGGACGTACAGTATATGTGTGTGCATGTGAGAGGCTTAAGGAGGAAAAAAAAAATGTGTGTCTGCATGTCAATACTTTAACCTTCCCCCACCTGTATCTCCATAATGAAAACCCGAGGCCTGTTCCGCGGTGACTGTAAATCAATGTCGCCATGCGGGCATCTGTGAATTAGAATGGAGAGCTGGCTGTTCATTTGGGCCCCGGCGGAATCCCATTCTTCACTGCCTGCTGCTGGAAGTGGCTGAGGAGTCACTAACAAAGACGGGGCACTCAGCCGATTCAGGGGCCTCTGCTCTGATGCGACCAACAGTACGTCTTCCTCGCCCGCCAGGGCCTGATTTATTCCCCCCCTCTTCCCACGAAAAAATGTCCGTTTTAAACATTGCGCTGTTTTGTATGTGTCCATAAGCTTGTAAAAACTGTGCAAAATACGAACGAATGGAACGCAATCCGTACCCGTATTTACAAATGAGGTTTAAGGGTGACTGCTATTGCAACCAAAACAGCTGCAAAGTTGCTACTGCCAAAGGCACAGGACGTCTGTGAGTGATAAAAAATGTGACAAATCATACATGTGCTTCAAAATCACTGAATATAGATGACTACAAATGTAAAGCAATGGGAATGAAATGCTGTCCTCATATGGGGAGATTTCTGGCGTCTGTGCCAGAATGCAAATGCAACGGGGGGCTTTATTTATGAAAATTCATTCATGTACGTTGCTGACGGCCGGCAGCTTTCATTCCATTTTCTCTGACACACAGCGAGGCAGAAAGAGGCAAAAAAAAGACACTGAAATATTCAGTGTCAGCGGTCAGAAGAGGAAAGTGGTGCTACAACGAAAAAAGAAAAAAGGGAAAACTTGAAAAAAAAAAGTGTCAGCACAGCACTTTTCTGACCTCTCCAGAGGAGCATAACACACACACACACACACACACACACACAAAATAAATAAATTAAAAAATAAAAATGAATTAAATAAATACAAATTTGAGGGCTCCCACTTGGCCTAGGCATGAGCAAACAGAAACACAGCAACTGGAACAGAAGGGGGTAAAACATATGCACTCTCCACTCTCTTCAGCTGGGGAGGGAGAGGTTCTAGGGACGCCACTCGGAATATAAACCTCGCTGTGAGCCCTGGAGATGGGAAGAGAGGCTGAAAGATGCTAGTGGGAAGTGACAGGGCAACAGGAGAATCCTCCTCCCACCCCAGGGGGGAATGTTTTTGGAAAGAACTTGCATGAGGTTGGTGGTGTACACACTGTGGGCAAAACCTGAAATTCTCCTTCCCTCTGTGTGTGAGTGTGTGTGTTTTTGTGTGTGAGTGTTTAGTACGTGCCTCTCCCACCACAGACACCACCGATACACACATTAACTCAATCAAACACCTCTGTGCATTTACATACCAACACCCTCTTAAGAATACACACACACACACGCACACACACACTCCTCTGTCTTCTCTGACTAGAGGCTGCACTTTGATGGGATAAAGTCCCGTAATCCCTGCAACACGCCTGGCTACCAAGGCCTGTTCTCACTGACTGGGAGGTTCTATCCACTCTTCATGCTAACAGAGAGCACTGCTAATATGTCGCGGTCACCTCAGGCAAAGCTAATGGCTTGGACCCAACCTTGTTTCAATAAACAGGCTCTTTTCTGGAATGTCTTCAGTCTGTGTATCTGTGTGTGTGTGAGAGAGAGAGTGTGTGTGTGTGTGTGTGCATTTTTCACAGGGGGTGTTTGGGTGAGTGCGTTTTGTGGAACAGGCTTGTCCGTGTACAACAGGCTTGGGGTGGGATGGGAGGATGGATGCAGGGAGGAAGCAAGAAAGGATGGAAGCTCTTCCAAGATAATCCCATCGCCAGGAAGGAGAGAGGGAGAGAGAAAGGAGAGAGAGAGAGAGAAAGGAGAGAGAGAGAGAGAGAGAGAGAGAGACAGGTGCGAGAAATGGGGGACCTTGGGAAAATGAGAAATAAGGAAGGAGAGAGCGTTGCGGTGTGAATAATTGAGCACTTGTGCCAAACGTGACTCTCTCTTATTGCCTTCTTGACAGAGTCCCTCAAAATACTTGTCAGGCTCTGAAGGCACTCGTGGTGTTGTTCTCCACTCCCGCCTGACAGAGCTCCAAAACAAAGACATGCTAAATGAGCTTCCAACACTTCTCCTCCAATTCCCCAAATTCATTTAGCGTTCTCCCACAGACACGAAAAAAAGAAAATATTCTGATGAGTTCCCACTGGGACATCTAGTCACGTGCAAAAGAAACAGGACGAGATAACGAGCACCTTTAGCTCGCTGCACCGTCGTTCTGACAGCGGAACGTTTGGAGGTTCTCCATGCGTCATGTGTTTGGGACTGTGTTGCCGCGGCAGTCCCAGGATCCTATAGATGTTGTCATTCAGCAACAAAATCCTCAGCGGAGCTTAGGGAAAAAGTCCTTTCTGCAGGCGATCAGAGCCAGGTTAAGGCCGCCAGCCGTTTTCACAGAAACCACGCGATCCCTACCCCTTCCCCCTCTCTTTCCTCTTCCTCTCTCTCTCTCTCTCTTTCTCATTTCACTACCTCCCTCCACATTCATGTGGCCCAGTAAAAACGCTCTCTGCAGCGGCCTTATGACAGAGTGGAAAGAAGCAGACAGCTTAAAAGGCTCAAACACGGTACACACACACACACGCACGCATCGCCGTGCCAACAGTCGCCGGCTGACTTTTAATTAAAGCCCGATTCGTCATTCGGAATGGATGTTCAACATTTAAATTTTAATTATGGCAATGCATCTTGCGGAGGCCTGACACCTTAGGAGGCTTATCTTCACAAGGCTTGATGGAGGAGAAGAGGAGGAAGGAAAAAAAAAAAAAAAACAATGAAGAAAAGTTAAAAACAAAAGAGGGAGAGTTGGAACCCAAAAACAAAAAGCTGCAATGGATGCTGCCTGTGGATGGCCAAGTCAACCTCATACACACACACACACACACACAAACACAAACAAAACATACAAACCCAATCACACGGACACACACTCACACACACAAAGCATACAAACCCAATCACACACACACAAAATGTCAAAAATCCACAAGTCACCAGGAGTGAAACGGCCTGGCATGTAGGAGATAAAATGCTTTAGCTGACAATGAACCTCTGCTGTGGTGAGTCTGCGCAGTTTTAGGTCTATCTCTCTCTCTCTCCCCTCTTGCTCTCTTTCACAGCTACAGGCCTGGAAACAAGCCGACACCACCATGCACTCTCTCCCTTTCCTGTCCGATGGCACTAATGCATGTGCTTCCCTCAGCAGTGCCAGCGTGGGGGGGGGGCCTGGAGAAACAGCCCACATAAACATAAAAATAAACCTGATCCTTGCGCCCTGCGCTGGGCAGCACTTGCAGCTGGAGGCTGCAGCACAAGACTACTGAGGCCCTGCCTAAGTCTTTGGCTGCTGGGGCTATCTATGAGCCCGCTCCGCCTCCATGTCGTGAGCTTGTGTTTTTGTTGGATGGGGCAAAATGTGTGCCCATTTGTGTGTGTGTGTGTGTGTGTGTATTTGTGTGTCTGTGGTTGCATGGCCTGCGTAAAGGGCACGGACTCCCTGAAGCATGCACACAAAACACACATGCACACACACACACACAGATCTTGTGTCCAGAAGTAAAGTGAAGGCATTTATAGTGGGAAGGGAAATCCTTTGAAAAGGCCTTAAGTGCCAGTGTTTGTGTGTGCATAAGTGAATTTGTGCACTGTTGTGGACCCAAGTGAGAATGAGCGTGTGTGTATGTGTATGTGTGTGGGTATGTGTGTGTTAGTGTTTTAGAACTCATAATTGAGTGAAAACAATGGTCAAATGTGGGAGACATGGCTCAGCAATTTTCCCATATTAAAAGAAAACACACTCAAATCCCTTGCAGATATCACCTAAACTTCCATGTAATGCTCTACCTTTTAAAGAAAACCATCCCTCTAGCCCCACACGGAAAACAAGCTCTCTCTCCTCCTCTTTTCCCTTTTGTCTGCAGTTTTCTTCCCAACACCCCTCCTCCCCTCTCTCTCTTTTTGCTGCAAGGAACTCTTCTCTAAGTGGCGGCTCAGAGTTATTTCCTTTGGCATGAGGTAGCGAGAGAGGGGAGAAACTAGGGAGGGATATATTCATCATTGGAGAGAAGGGATGCAGTAGAGAGAGGAGCAGAAGGAGACACGGAGAGCGTGCACACACACACACACACACACATACACACACACACACTTCTCTCTCGCCTCCTCCGAGTTCAGGCCGCGTCTGACCCTGCCATCTAAACAGATGGTGCAGCCACAGAGGAGAGCTGCTCTCTGCATCTTAGCCCTGTCAAGTTTCTGCCTTTTACCTGGATTCCACCAGAAAAAAAAAAGAAAAAAAGAAAAAAATTACACACAGCTCAGCTAAGAGTCCACGCCTCACGGCATGCTATTTTGGTGCAGTGTTCTAAATTAAGTCACAGTACAAGGGCTAGTCCTCTTCTCTGAAGAGTCACGTTTTTAATATAGCTCAGTGACAATGATAACAGTGGGGGGGGGGGATGTTACGAAAAATGACTTGAAAGCAAACAGACAAGAGACACTAGGACAAAAGCTGTAAATGCACACAGAAAGGTAATTTTATGCACTCCTGCTCATAGCTATTCACTTACAAGGCTTCTATTCATTCAGACAAATACTTATTCAGAATATGTCACGGTTATTATTCAAAATAATAATTCTTTATTGTTGGAGGCACAGAGAACAGACCGACAAATTCCTTTAAATGGCAGTCTAACACACCTGCAAACTGAAGTAACTGTCCTCTCTTATCAAAAAGCCAAAATGGATGGCCCTTTCCCCCTCTTATTTATGCGGTCTAATCTCCATTTGCGGCTGGCTGCTAGCGTGCCTCTCCTACATTCTTAGAGCTGGATTTGAGCATTGACCTCCATGGATCGATACTTAATAAGCTTTTGTGCGGCTCAGCCCATTTTGCTGCAATCTGCAATTTTTTTATGTCCATTAGGTGGAAAATACAGCTGACTAGGTGTATGAGCGGCGGGAGCGAAATGTATCTTCGCCTGCGCCAGGCACTGTGTGTGTTGATGGATGCTCCGTAGCCGCGGATGGCCAGTTCCAAAGTGAAATACTGCCAGCCTCCCGAGCCTTTTTAGTAAATGTAGTTTAACAGTCTTTGACGGTTTTTCACTCCTCTCCCTTTCTTTAACACACCTTTGACTTTGACTGCGGATGAGTCTTACACCTTGAATGGCGTCAATAAACAGAGGCGGCTCGAAGGGGACCGTGTGGCCTCATGTGTAAACCCAAACTTAATTTTGCGAAATTTGAAATTCTTGCTTGGCAGATTAGGAAAGGGGATATCTTCACAAAACAGCCATACAGCATTTTTACCTATTATTTGTCAAAATGCAGACATTCGTTGTTTGTTTGCCAAAGGTTTAAGAGGAAGATTCGACGGCTTTAATAGCTAACTGAAAATGACTGCCGAAAGCGAGCAGTCACGAAAGGTTGACAGGGATCCAGGGGGGAATTTATACTCTCAGCAACCTTGCTGTCACGGCTGCATCACTAAGACTGAGTCTGCTGTTGCCGCTGATGCCCTGGGGTTCATTCAAGGTAAGGCGCGGCGTTCCGCGACTCAGGTTCTTTATCACCGGACTCAGGCAGCAGCGCAGGGAGTGAGACGCAAACACAGCAGAGCGACGGAGCGGCTCCCATGTTGTACATTTCACATGCTAATTGAAAACAGACGGAGCCAGTAACTCCTCTCCACCCTCCTCATCTCTGTCTCTCTCTCTCTCTTCGTTTCTTACTCGTTCTCCCTCTCTCTCTCTGTTTCTCTCTCTCACTGTGGTGTGGCGTGCCCAAGACACGCTAGCGCCGTCTCTGGGCCTCACAATGTCCGCCTGACGGATCATTTTACCCCATCGACAGAGCAGAAAATAACATGGGGCGATACCTGAGATGCGCCGTGTATCAACACCGTGGAGCCCATGACGAGGGCTGACACATCAGCGGTGACCATCGTTGCAGTGGTGTTTGGTTGGGGCCACAGCTGGGTGGCTCTGAGGCCTTTAACGTGCCATTGATCTGTAGGGAATGTGACAAAGACAAACTGTGGCTTCCCCTTTATATGACAAGCGGGGAGCTGCGGCTTGCAGGAAGAGGTCCCAGTCCAGCATGGAAGACTGCTAATGGAGCAGGCTACCATCTGTCCCACCTGCTAGGAAGGACCACTGCACCATTCCAAAAACCCCCGCACTCACAACATGCCTGGGCACACACACACACACACACACACATACACACACACCCACGCACTCTACATGCACATACAATTTCCACAGGCACACAAGCTACAGTGGTTATACAGATTTTTTCCCTATTATGGCACATAATGGCTTAAAATTACACATAATGTCATGCACATCCTATTCATACCAGCAATTTTCTGCGCAGCAGTCTTTAATAAAAATCCTGCAATAAACGTAATATTTAGCTGCAAAATTCAGCAAACCGTAACATATTGAATGTGCCCCATGTAAAAATTATCCATCACTATAACTTCAAAATAAACAGGTTTCATAGATTTGCTGAAGTGTAAAATGTGCTGTGCTGAAAAAAGAAAACGTTTCACAAGGTTAGGCTCGCTAATGAAAACAACTCAATAGCCGTGCTCACTGGACAGTGGTCTGATTGAGAGGGTGATTCATTAGCTTGCTAAGCTCCCCGGGTGAGCTTGAGTCATTCAAGCCCAGCTAATGCATCCAGGTTTGATCCCAAAGCATGAAAGCTCATACGCCTTCCCCATCCAGTTCCTACACCCCACCCACCATCCTCCATCCCCGTCCCCTTTGAAAATATGACCACAAGGGCATATGGCAAAGCCCATTCCCCTTTGGCTCTCTCTCTCTTCTTTCCAGGCCACCCTACTTTTTTTTACACAAGCCTTGATCCTCTCCCACATAAGCCTTCGGGAGACAGCTTGTTTTTTCTTTCTTCCTGATACGTGCGGCTGCCCTTGGGGATATATGGCTCTCTCCCCTCCCCACCCTGCCCCATGCCTGCACCCTTCCCTCTGGATCCCGGTGAAGAATGCCCATGCGGCCACATCCGGGGAGGACTAAACGCCAGAGAGGAGATTGAAACCAGATGAATAAGGTTGTGGAGCACTCCGAGCAGCAGGCCCCATTTTTTTCCCTCTCCTGAAGCCCGATTAGAAGGCCAGGCAGGCAGGGCGTTCACCCCCCCCACCCCCGCCTTTTCCTTGCAGACGCCTCGGGTGGTGCACACATTCTATGAGGCAAACACGAGCGCTCTGATTGGCCCAGGACCCTCCTCGTTCCCCCTGCAAATGTTTAAAGATTCCATTGCTATCGTCACTTCTTTGTACACGAGCCACAACTCATACGCTCTTTCCAGAGGGATGAAAGAGAGTTTGTTTTACAGACAGATGGACAGGTTTGTTTGGCTGACAGATGGAGGAAGGAGAGAGTGTCACCTCATATCTTAACAATTTGAGAGGGTGGAAGAGAGACTACTAGAGAATGCTAGGCTGTAAAAATAGAGTGTAGCTGAAGAATGACATTGATACCCAGAAAAAAAAAAAACAGGGACGAAGTGAAATTTTTGGGTGGAAACTTTATAGTATTGATTTTAAAGTCAACAGTTGCAATATAAAAGAATTAAAAAAAAACTCAATCAGTACCATATTTAATATTTTGCTAAGCAACATTGCCAACAGCCTTTCATCAAAACATGAAATATTTTACAGCACGAATGCTTCTGCAGTAAACTTCAGCTCTGCGGTAATCTTGACTCTCTTCAAACGATGAAGAAATAGCAGCCCTCGCTTTGGGATATGTGTTACACAGCTTAGTGGCATAAAGTTCACATCCCAGTCAGGGAGCGCGCACAGCCGAAACAAAAGTTGAGCAATGCAAACTCCTTCAGAGTGCGCCGAGGGGACGAACGGAAGAAAAAAGAGAGAAAAAAAGAGAAATAAATAAACACACTTGCGGCCTTGTTTTTCCAGCTTGTCGTCCAGCGAATGAGTGGCCTTGCAAGGCCTGCCACGTGTCCCAGGGAAGCAACCTCGCCCAGCGTATGTGGTGAGCTCCCTAATTCCACTGCATGTGTGTGTGTGTGTGTCGCGCCCAGGAGTGTGTGGGGAATTTAAAAGGGGCTGTGTCGTGGTAGATGGCTGTCTTGTCCCCACCCTCTCAAAAAAAACACACACACACACACACACACACACACATATACACACACACACACACACAGACGCAGTCACAGGGACACACTTACACTCACAAATATATAGGCTCAACCCCCTCATCCTTTGGGACGATGCTGCCGTTTTTTCCAGACCGGCGTTCCAGGGCCGTTTCTTCACCAACACCCAGCTGCTCGTGCTTGTGCATCACAGCACACAAGCGCTCCACCACCACCATGCTCAGCTGCCCGGCACAGGCAACAGTCCCATGACATTGCAGCAATGTCACTGTGCTCCTGCTGCTGTTACAGTGACTGCACTGCTCCTTCTGCTTGTGCCTGTCAAACTACTCTCTCTCTCTCTAACACACACACACACGCACACAAACAAACACACACACACACACACACACTGTCTCGCTGTGGGCAGCCATGTTTTGGTAACGCACACCTGGATTATTCATTGGATGTGCACATTTTTGATGAGCACCAGCAGGGCAAATAGGAGATTAACCTCACCTCCAGCTGCAGCTTCCTTTTTCTCGTGTGATCCAATATGCCGGTCCCCATTATGGACGTTTCCCTTTTTAAAAAAACATTTTATTACCGTGTTTCAAAAGAAACCTGACGGCAGGACCACTTGCGAGGAGCGAGGAAACGCGCCAGTTACTGAAGCCTCTCTCTCTGTATAAAAACCACAAGCAAACCTAAAGTCCACAAGCAATTTAGCATGTTTAATGATGCCCCATAAAAACTAGTGGAAAAAAGTGTGAGGAAGAAAGGTAAAAAGGCCCGGCACGCTACACGGCTCTTGTAACACCGTCAGACACGGAAGACCTCCTGGTGTTTACCTGCTGAGGGAGGCGGTGATAAAAGCTTGTTGCTTTCCCACAAAACACGTGTAAGCTTATTATTCCCAAAACCAGATGACTCCAGTGGCCGATGTGGATTTGCTGCTGCTGCTGCTGTTTCTCTTCTGCCTCTCTTTCTTTTCTTTCTCCTTTCCACACTGACCTGAACATTTCAGTACATGAATCATCATCAATGCTGTTAGACTCCTCAGCCTGTTCCCCCTGTGACAATAGCATCACAGAGAAGCCACCCCTCCCCCACCACCCCCTAACCTCTACACACACACACACACACAGATTAGGCCCTTGAGTAATAACTGAATGCACTGCAGGTACAGGGACTCCATGGAATGGGTTTTCTGTTAGATAACAGGTATGTCATCCAAAAGATAATTTCACAGTCCACAGAATTTGCATTCCATTTTTAAGGTAAAACATAAAAATATTAGTGTCTGCTACCATCCCTGTCCCTCTGTACATCTCTTCTTCTCTTTTCAATCTCTCTCTCTCTCTCCCTGCATGTAGTTCTTTGTCTTTCTGTGAATCTCTCCCCCCACCACCGCCATGCTATGCCTCTGTTGTGCATCATGCAGTCTTGCTTCCACCCTCCCCTAACTTCCTGGTGTGGCGTCCCAGCAGCGCCACTAGTGCTAGCTTGTACACAGCCCAGCTTGGCACTCCGGGCAGTAGTGGGAGCGCAGGACTAATCAGGACTGGGCCCCTTTTAGCCATGAAAAAGCTTGCCCTGGAGGGCAAAATAAATGGGATTTATTTTTGGCACCAGGATGTAGAATCTTATTTAAGGCTAGACATGCTAAGTGCTTTGTCTCTTCTGCATCGGCCCAGGGGGCAATATTTTTTTTTTGCTCTTACTAATTAAAATGGGAGTAAGGTGTAGCCACTCCTCAACACGGAACGGTTTTTGGTTGGGTTTGGGTGCTTGGGTGCTACAAGCTTAGTGTGGCTTGTAGACCAAGTTTGGTCACAATTCTTCTTTGCCGCCTTTCATTTTTTTTTTTTTTCTTCTTCTTCTTCTTCTGCCAGAGCCCCTGTTTGTGCTGATGCAAGGGCTTTGTCTCATGATTAATGATGGGCATTTGGCTCTCCGGATCCTACACAGAGGTTAAAAAACAACCTCCACACGGCAAAGCTTTGCACCATGCAGTACATGCTCAGCGCACTCCAAAAGGCAATTTTTCCTCCTCCATTTCACAGCGCTAACAAATAAATAAAAGTCCCCACTAGCCTCGAGGGAAAAAAAAAAAGTTTAGCCTTCCTCCAGCAAAAATCTGATTTCAGGCACATCAAAAAAGGGACAACACCAGTCGAAATAGGACAAAAAAAATACACTTGTTGAGTGTGTTTCTAAAAAGACAGTGCTTGCATTTCCATATCATCATGGATATCAACGGTAGGCTGGGGCTTATCGTGATTGAGTGCATGTTCTGGCACTGTGATAGAGGCATGGGCGTATGGCAATGCTGGAACTGATTTATGTTCTCCCCTGTCAAGCAAAATATCACACACACATCTGGCCCCAAGGCTCCATATTCATAAATAACGTGCTGTGACTGTCATCCTTTCGTAGACAGACAGAGAGAGAGAGAGGAGAGAGGCAGAGACAGAGAGATAGAGAGAATTTTCTGCATCCTCCCTTTGACCTGAACCATGCCAGATAAACTAAGCTTCTTCAAACACACTGTGCCCTCTTGATTTTGTTCCTCTGACTGCCTTGTTTTTGAACAGAATGCTCAGGTAATTCCTTATGATGCTATGTGATATTCTCTGCCAACAAGAGAAAGAAAGTGAAAGGAAGAGAGAGAGAAAGAGAAGATGCTTAGAGATAGTGACAGAGAAAGAGAGGGAGCGATGTTTGGAGAGCACGGCATTCTAGCATTCTCTGCTTGGTCATCTCTCGGCGACGATCATATCAGGCAAAGCTACAGCGGGTGCTCAGGGTCAGACAGAACTGAGAGCTTTGAAGAAACTCCAGCGCCATCCCACACCCACCCTCACCCCCACCCTCTCCACTCCCGGCAGCCTCCACTCCTTTAGTCCCCTTGCACTGGCAGTCGCCGCATCACCAGCCATGACACTCTGATCTCTGCGATACACCCAGGTGCAGGCTCTCCATCTTTCTCTTCCTGGAAGTGGTGGCGGATGGCAGTGGGTGTGAATATGGAGGCGGTGGGGAGGACTGTGGAGACAGGGTGGAGGTTAGGGCTAAGCCTGGAGGAGGCAGAGAGAGAGAGAGAGAGAGTGAGAGAACACCCACTCCTCCTTCTCTGCTTTCTCCTTCTTCTACTCCTCTTCCTCCTCCCACCCTTTAACGCATCTTCCTCCGGTACACAAGCAAGGCAGGCGAGGCGGCTGTGACTGCACACTGCTCAGTCAAGAAGAATAATGCATGTGATATGCATGGGTGGACCCGTGCCAGGGTAATGACAATGCTCTCTCCGGGATTTGAATAACAGGAACTGATTAAATCATCTTTGGTTCTGTCCCAGATGCCCCGGCGCGGTCCACTGCAAGCTGGAGCCAGGGCTGATCGGAGGCGAGTCGCAGACGCGGTCGCGGTCGCAGTCATCGGTGCTGCTGACAGTACCGGATCTGTTTCAGCCGGGCCACTGGCTCCCAGGTTATTAATCACACGAGCCCCCCGGACGCAATTTAGATTCCCTATTCTCCTGCGGATTAGGGCTGCCTTAATCTGCTCAGCCGCAGAGCCATCTTTCTCGTATTAATATTTCTATTAGGCCCCGACCAGGCTCATGTCTGATGTGCTGTGGTCGCACAAGTAGCTGCACGGGAACGGCTGTTGTGATGGTGCATGTTGTGTGTGTAGCTGTGTATGTAGTGTGTATAGATGTGTATGTTGTGATGGTGTATGTATGTTGTGTGTGTGTAGATACAGTTTATTCCAAAATAATATTTGAGCGCTCACTCTTCTTGGTTGTGGAACTAATGAAACTTTTCATTCAATCATGTGCATCATACAAATACTATGACATTTTGTTGGCTTTATGGACGTGACAGTTTGCATGGAATTACCCATATATATATATATATATATATATATATATATATATATATATATATATATATACGTGTGTGTGTGTGTGTGTTTGTGTGTTGGGGAAAGTAGTAGAGAAGGTTATGCAGGGAGGGCAAGGTCTCCTGCTGCCCTAACTAGGTTATTTTGCTTATATGCCCATATATGTATGTAAGAGTTAAAATGCGGAGTCCTATTTCATCTTGCTGGAGCTGGAGCATTGCGATTACTGTATGTGCCTCTGGTGTGGATGGGGGGCAAGAGCGCTGGACATGATTTAATGAGCAGCATCCCATTCCCTGAAGCAGGGAACATAATCATGGACAGACAGACAGACAGACAGACACACACACACACACATACACACACACACACACACATCAAAGCCTCCACAGTTATAAATGAACATACAAGTATGCACACACCCATCAAAAAACAAACAAACAAACAAACACATACACTGGTACAGACACCCATCCACATACCCATACAACCACCCATCTAAACACACTGGCAGACACACACACACACACACACACACACACACACACACAAACACAAACTCTGAAGTCATGGTACTGCCTCTGGGCACAAAGCTAGACTCAAATGAGTGACCTTCAAGCCCCACTGTTTTTTCTCTCCCTCTTATCTCTATTAGACCCCCATCCCTGGATACTCCTCCAGTAATCAGGGGACAGGATATGCATATGAGCTACAAAGGAGAAAAAGGACAGAAGTGTCCAGCCTTTAAAGGCGCCCAACCTTTGAACACGCTCCAGATACTAAATTAGAAGCCTGTGTTTAACATGACTCGATTACGCTCTCTCATGCTTGCCTGCCTGTCGTTTGATTCTAACTAAACACGACTTCATCTTCAGGAGGACTTGTTTCTCCACACACAAAGGTACTGTTCGTATGCCTCAGAGCTCCAGATGACAAGGTGCCTGTGCACTCCTGGCGTGATCGACTGTGTAATGTCATTGCATTTTACAAGAAATTAATCTTAATGTCACTCTTTCTCCAGTCCCTTGAATGTCAGTGGCTTTTAATTGGACGGCTGAAATGGCAGTGTTGTTTGTGACCAGGGGCGACAGAGACACAGAGAGAAAGAGAGAGAGAGAGAGAGCATATGAGGTGACTAGTTGGAGTGTCACTTTTTTGATCTGCTGTTTGTTTGAGATCTGTTGCAGAGAACATCATGATCCACATTCAAGAGTCTGTACCTTTGTTAGGCGCTGTGTTTTGAAAGGCTCCTTGACAACACCAGAGGGGAAAAAAACTTCTATTTGCCATTATATTCTAAGACGGTGCCAAATATTTTGTCATGTCATGTTCTGAAAATGTACAAGACGACGTCAGAGAGAGAGAGAGAGAGAAAAAAAAAAACATCAAGACTGTACCAAAACAAAAAAGGCATAGCAAAGTTTCAAACATGCAGGTATTTTTTTTTTTTTTTGTAGAACTTTTATTTTGCAAAGCTGACTAAAAGTCCATATTTTTTCTTTTTTTTGTCAGATGTCTGTGCAGAAGTGCTGACGTGGCCACATAAATGCAGGGTCACTGCACTGGAGGGTTGGTGCTACAGAGGAGAGGTCACTTTCAGAGTGCTGGCCCTCGGCCCCACAGGCCGCCAGCCGTCTATCCAGTGGCCTTGCCCCGGCCCAGGGAGGGATCCCAGTGGACGGACATCACAGCCTTGTCACTGCTAGAGGGTGGTGGTGGTGATGCCTTTCTCCCAAATCTCTGCACTGCCTTTCACATGTGGTTTGGGGGCAATCATCCCCTGACTTGGGCTACCCACTGGTTTTAATGAGTGTGAATGGACACTGGTAGATTAGGGGGATAATGAAGTACTGTCCCTCTTGTTCTTCCCTCTCTTCCTATACAGCTAACATCCACCCCACCCCACTCCCCTCTCCTCTGGGGTCTTCGCTGGATGATGTACCGGAATGATGTGGCAATGATTGCTTTGGGTCCAGCATCGCTCACATGGGGCGTGGGTGGGTGCAGGGTTGGAGGGCTGAATCAGAATGTTAACGTATGAATGAGGCTGACCGAAGGTTGACCTGAACTGCTTTCACACATCCTGAGCCCCCAAGCTAATAAACATTAATGTTTTGTCTCCACTGGACAAGATAGTTAGGCTACTGGAGGTCAAAAACGCTGCCAAAAATAAACTGTGTCCGACTGAATTAATTACTCCTAGACCGGCGTTTGGAGAACACACCAATGTGGCGTCCCATCAGAGTCAAGGGCTTAATCCATAAAACTAATCAGGGTGTCAAGAGTTAAATCCTGACCAATCAGTGGCCAATAACCCCCACCGTGAGGGCTTAGGTCATAACAGGCTTACAGAGTGTGCCCTCTGCTCCACTCTTTCAAAAAGAAAACAGACTGGACCAACCTCATGGGCATCTGAAGAGGAGAGATAGAGAAGTGAAAACCCACTGTGTGCATGAACGAACACACACACACACACACACAGAATCATACTCATCTGGCCCCTCCGCATTTCAGCCAGGCATGTAAGCCAAGTCACTGTATCAGAGTTTTGAAATGCTAAAGGAATTTAGTCTGCAAAAATGGCCTCCACGGGGGAATCTCCTTCATGGCGAAACAATCTGAAGCCTTCATCCTTGTCACCCCATTTGGCCAATAAAAAGAGCACTTTTTTACAGTGCAGTCAGTCTGGGGCATAACAGCAAAAGGGCCATTCATCTATAAGTGCAATCCAAAGGCCCCTTTCTATCCACTTGTGCTGAGAGGCGAAGAGAGATAAAAAGATGACAGCCATCCTCTAAGCGCACCATTACTGTAAGTTACCTAAAGGGTAGGTTGCTCTTCTAGGCTGGGCTAAACACTTGAATGCCTCATGCCTATACATGGTAATCAGCTGAAGATGGCTATTATATGGAGGTTCAACATCAAATCACTTACTGTTCCTGTTTGCACTGTTGTTCTTTGTGCGCTGAGTAGATTATGATTTTTTTTTTACCTCTCATCAGGGGACAAGTCCCTGTTTTTTGTCACCTCTCTCCTGCTCACTCAGTGTTAGAGGTAAATACAGATGACCTCGTTCAGCCTTTATGTGCATATGCGCGCAGACACACACCACATATGCACACAGATGCGCACACACACAAACACACACACACACACACATATATACACACGCAGACACACACACACACACACACACACTGCATATACATGACACACACACACACTCCCATGCATGCGCACGCACACATGCTGACCCCAACCCCTAACACTGAGCCATAGCAAACAGCGAGAGTGCATTCCAGGCCCAGAGCAGAAGGCCTGTTGTTTGGATTAACTGAGGGAGAACAGGGCCCATGGGATGACTGGTGGCTGTGAACGGCACACGTTCAGCCGACAGGCTGCCCTCGTCCCCAGCCACCCCCATGTCATGCTCTTCTCCCCCTCTGACTCCCTTCCTCCCTCCTCCTCCTCCTCCCTCCTCCCTCTCTCCCTTCTCTCTAGCTCCCTGCTTCAGCCCTTATACAGGCATGGCTGCCAGCCCTACCCTTTCATGGGAGAATAGCCTGCCTTTTGCAAGGGCTTCTGGTTTTATTTTATCCACACAAGAGAGTGAGAGTGGAAGGAGAGAGAAAAAGACTAAGAGACCGAGACAGAGAGAGAGAGAGAGAAAGAGAGAGAGACTTAGAGAGACAGACTTAGAAAGAGATACGAAGAGAGAACGACAGAGAGGGTGAGGGCGAGAAAGCCAGAGGAGACGTGGGGATGAAGCGTGCCTTGACTGGGTTTACTCTAGTGCTGTCTGGACAGCTCTCTGATTGCCGCCGCTTTAGAGTTCTTCCTTTCCGGACGCGATGACACCTGAGCAGCCAGACAAGGATTCAATTCGGGCGGAAACTTACAAAGTGGATCTTACCTCCTGGACTCCACACCAGCTTTCCATCACCATCCCCCCCCCCCCCCTCTCTCTCCCTTTACTTCCATCTTTGTCTTTCCCTTATTGACTATCTCTCTGAGTCTCTGGGTCTGCCCTGCTCAGTCAGTCCCTGAATATGTCTGTGCTGATCCTACACAGCCCACTCATTCCAATGGGAGGATGCGGCTCACTGCACTTAAAGACTTGCGTCTCTGCCAGAGCTCAGGGGAATCATGACAAGCTTATTACTGATGGAGGAGCCCTGGCTAACGCCACACATACACATTAGAATTGACGCACCTTAATGGAAGCTGTTAGAAAAACCACAACATTTTAAACAAGTTATGGGAATTAACGGTTGGATTATTGATTTGGACGCGCAGAACTGCGGCAGTAAATCGGCAGAGGCTGACCAGTGTTTGCACAGTTGGCTTAAGTTTAGTGAACAAAACCACACCACATTTACACAAGACGCAACAAGCAGAGAGGTTCCCAAAAATACGCTAAACACAGCCGTTGCCAAACACAGCAAGGAAAATCCGGACAACTAATGCACAGAACGTGCCTATCTCTCACTGTTGGGGGGAGGAAGGAGTGGTCTTTAGTTATGGACTCACAGGGGATAGATGAGTCATTTTCTCCCCTGCACACACACACACACACACACACACACACAGAACCCACCCCCTCACCCCCCATCTGTCTGAGCCACAGCCGTACCCTGAGACCAGAGTGGGCATTATGGGTGTGCGATACGCCTCTCCCTGCCAACAGCACGATGGCGCACCGTGACCTTTAAAAAGGGACTGATCTCAAACTGTTTTTTTGGCACGCTCGCCAACCACTGCGTAAAGGGGAAGGAATCGGCGACAACGCGGCGGCGCGCGGAAGACGATGTGTGACAAAACAAGGACCAGTGTGTGCTGCAGATATGCCGCACGGCGCTCGGCCTGGCTGCTAACAGCTAATGGCCTGGCCTGAGCTCTTAAAACTGTGGCTTCACCGTCCACAGACATGGGGAGGAAATAAAAACCCAGAGAGGCTGTTATGATTTAAGGCGCAGATTAATAGCCTGCATCATCCGGGGGTGTGCTAAATCAACTCCCCACAGTGTTCTCTGATAACAGTGATTCAGCTACGCAGAGAAAGAGAGAGACAGAGGGAGAGAGAGAGAGATAGAGAGAGAAGGAGAGGGAGAGAGAACAAAAAAAAAAAACTAGTAATTGGTATTCTCAGACCAACTTGTTCTATTTGATCTCACCCACTGTGTCTAGACCTCCCACCTGGCTAAACAGTGAACCTCTGGAGAAAGACGACTCATGCACGCTGGTGCAATCACACAGATTTCAGTTGCTGGCTGGCAAGGCCTCCCATCATCTTTGCGAGGGACCTCTTCGCATTAGCAGGGTCTTTTGGGCTCCATCCAGCCAAAGCTCCAGCGGGCTCGCCCACATTGGTGCTAAAAGCTGCGCTGTGTCTGCCTGCTACATGTTGCCTAGCTTTTGACTGACACCACTGTATCACACACTCTTATCTGTCTCACTCGTCCACACTGGGGAAATATCCCTGCCCTTACTATCCTGCAGGAGCCAACTGTCCCCAGGACTGGACTGAGGCCTCTGCCCCCTTTCCAGTGCTCATGGAGGGCTTTATTTGGACTGTGCAGGGCTGAGAAGGTTTAACTACCATAAATGCTTTTGTTTTGGCCCCCTTTGGCAATTTCCAGTAACCTTGAAATACTGCCAAACTGCTACACTTGCCACGGTTTGAGTCATACAGAGTGAACCCAGGGGGAACTAATCTTCCAATTCATTGATAAAAAAAAAACACCTTAAAAAAACATGATATATATATATGTGGATATATATATATATGGGGATATATATATGCATCTGCACTATCTGCATATCCATACCAAGCCTTAGGTAGGCTATACATTTAGCTCCAGCCAATGCTCCAGGAGCATAATGCAAGCCTCCATCCATCATGCTGGAGCACTGCATAGCGCCACCCTCCCCCGCGTCCACAGCCATCAATCTTGGCGATTGCAGCCCCGGAGGTGCTGTCTGATAGAACACTTGAGCAAGTACCACGCTCTCCTCCCTTGGTAAGTGTTGGGAGAGGGTGAAAGAAACAGTGTGTGTGTATGTGTGTGTGAGAGAGAGAGAGATAGAGAGAGAGAATGTGTGTGTGTGTTTGTGAAAGAGAGAGAGAGAAGACAAGAACAACGAAGAACTAGGTAGAGAGTAAAAGAGAGAGAGAGGGATGTACAGACAGAAAGAGAGAGAGACGGTCTTAGCAGCTGGAGGCAGAACTGCATGCACAGTTGAGGACAACAGGGAGCCCAAGTCTAATCTCTCTTGCTGTCTTCCGTGTAAAGTTTCCCGTGTAAGTTCCTCCGAGCTTCCTGGGCCCATGCCTCGGGTTAATGTGAAGCCTCCTCACACTTCTTGTCTGAATTATTAATTTTATATGGGTTTCAAGCATCTTCTACCATGGAGACAAAACAGCCTGGGGACATAAACCATTACTGTTGGCATCCGGCTAGTGGTAGCACCTATTGTACAGTATTGCAGAATTACAATTCATTTGCTTGCTCTGCTCAGCACTCACAGTCCACTCCAGATTTTCCATCCAAGAGAATCCTACTGCCTCTGCCCTGCTCCACTCCTCTTTCTCACCTCTGTCCCTACCCCCTCTATCTCTCTCTTTGTCTTTCTTGATCTATCTCTTCATGACTCCCTTTTGCCCTCCTTGGCTCCCTGTCTAATTCCCTCTTTCTCTCTCTCTCTCCCTCTCCCTCATTAGCTGACATGTGCAGAGGTGTTCCTGTGAGAGCGTGTGATAAAAGGCGGCGGGGAAGCTTGATGCTGTGACCTTCACTTCACAGCGGGGGCCCCCTATCAGTGACAAGCCTTCATCCTACGCGCCTCTCTCCTGCATTTTCCGACAGCGACGGTTCACATTCTCACGATATACAGCTCTGCGCCCGACGCAATGGTGACACGTTGTTCACCACTAGCCACCAACAACAAACCAACACCCCGCACCCCCCCCCCCCCCCCACACACACACACACAGACACACACAGACACCTTCAACCACCCACTCCTTTGCACAGCCTGAGGTGGCAGGCCCCTATTATGTACCTCTGCCATTAAACTCCCACCTCTGTGGTAGGTGGTCTCTGGCCCAGCGGGGTCATGTCCTTGTGCCTTGGCAGTAAATACTCTGTGTCTCACCTTGCGTTTTAATCAGCTGTTGGGATGGATGGATGCTCCCTGTCACGTTTACGCCAAGCAGTTTATCACTGTGGCAGTAGGGGGGACCCCCCCTTCCACATCTGTCCACGAGGTCGAGCACAGAATGAGACAGAGAGGGACAGAAAGAGAGAGAGAGAGAGAGAGAGAGAGAGAAAGAGAGAGAGATTCTTCCACTGACCTCCATGACTTATTGTGACACTAACCTTTTGACCTGTGACCTGGCATGGACGCACTGATCGTGTTACCCTCAAGGCCACTGGACCCAACAACCTTGTAAATGCCCGAGCTGTGATGAATGCGAAGACTGATGGGAAAAGTAATCACACGTTCATTAGAATTTCAATCAAATCATGGAGATGCGTACCCGCAGGGCTTGGTGACAGGTAAGGATAAAAACACCTTTAATTATGTCGCTCTACTTTTTCTGAGGCTTACATTAAAGTTAAGAAAATACTTGACATCAATGTAGTGCTGTTTTCCAGGCCAGTCCAGGCAAAATAAACAAGGACAACACAGACAGTTAAAGAGAGAGCGGATACTGTGGTCATTAGCATACCCTTCCTGCTTCACTGTTATCATTCTACAGAATGAGAACAAGAAAGACAAAACGAGAGGGAAAGAAAGAGACAGAGAGAGAGATAGAGAGAGAAATAAAGAAAGAAAGAGAGTAGGAGAGAGATAGAAATAAAGACAGTAGAAGAGAGAGAGAGAGAGAGAGTCAGCTGGACTATGCCAAAGAGAAAACTATGTTTGTCGTGCCAAGCCTACCACCCTGTCCACCCCCTCATCCTCCCCTGTTCCTCCCCAGTTCCCCACATCTGGGATTGAGGCCTTGCTTTTGCTTGCACCCTCTACCTCTTTTGCCAACACACATCTGGTGTCCAAATCGCCGCGTGAAACCAGATCCTTGGCTGGGACCAGTGCCTGTGTCATTTGATTGGCTGGATGGGACTCGAGCAGCCAGTCTAAGGTGGCCGCTGCGGGGGCCTCATCTGGTCCAGTTAGCTCTCTGTAGGAGCCCCAGAACGAAGCAAACATATTTACAGGGGCAATGGAGCAGCACATGGAGTCCTCTGTGGACAAATGATGTTTCAGAACAAATGAGCGGGGGCTGGCTGTGTCAGTGGTGCCAGAAATCTGCCAGTGCTCACACCTGAAATCATTTAACATGTGATAAGTCACTACCTAAGCTCCAGGCCACTGCAAAGTTAATATTAGGTTAACTTGAAATGCTACGTCCATATTGGCCAGCCCTATAGTTGTGGTGCATTTGATGCATTTTCACATTTGTTTTTTTTTTTACACGGAAAGCTGAATCAAACAGCCATGCAGTTGGGTTACAGAAAGTTTTACAGGGAAAAAAAAATACCCTTTCCTTTCTCTTTAAAACGCGGCAAACAATAGACATATGTGTGAGAGAAGATGTTTCACAATACATTTAAAATAACTTTGACTTGGCAGACTTCTTTGGATAAAATCAGTTTGTTTATTTAGCTGAGATGAGGAAAGTGCTGGGTGATGACTGCACACCACAGGACCTCAGAAATATCAGAAAATCAGCCAGACAAACCTCAGCCATGTTGGGTGGAAAAGAAATGTTTTGGTTTTTGGTTATCATTAGTAAATTAGATGTGATGCTGATGAGCTACAACAGGGGTGTCACAATCAGTTGCTGGAAGATGGCAAACAAACTGTGGCTGCCAACAGCAGGCAGCTTAAACTGGTTCAGTCCGACTGTATGCATCAGTGCAGATCTGGAGAACGGTTTCTTCAGCCTCAAAGACTTCCTTTCATCCACATCCATTACCCCATTATTCACACAAGAAATTTCAAACACATACAAACATTTATGCAGTCTTTTCACCAAGAAATAATCAAAGTTGCCTTTCTCATTTCGTTCTCACAGGATGAAAAAAGCCACCATTTTTTAAGCTCTGATGACTCTGGAGCTAAATGGGGTGGTGGTGGTGGTGAGGAGATGGGGGGCGGGGGTATAAGATGACTGCCCCTGAAATGGGGAGACCAAGTTTACAGTGTTAGTTTTGGGGCACCAAAGAGCCAAGGCACAACAAATGTGGCTTCTGTCTAGCCATATGTATTCAAATGATGCAATCTGCATGAATACTGCTCATCAAAACCCTAGCCAACACACACTCAAAGCCCACAGCTCCCTTTCCACTGCCGCCTGTTTGCAAGCTTTGTTAGGCATCGCTTACTGAGAGCCTGGAGATAAATAATAACTCATTTCTCTCATTCTCGCTCTCTCTCTCTCTTGTCTTTTTATTCCCTTTCTCTTTTCTTCTCCCCTACTCAAATCCTCTCAGTCACGTCGCCTTTTAATCTCCTGATCACCGCATTATTTCCTTATCTGCCGTTTCAATTACCCGCACGCCACTGTGCTACTCTGTCTGTTTGACTGTTCTTCTAATTGTCTAGGGCAGATTCGTGCTGTACAGCAGGATTCCGACTCATCTCTTTAGCAAATAGAGCCCAAGTGATTTGGGGGGAGAGGGGGAGGGGTGTGTGTTGACTAGAGTCCAGGTGAAGTACACCACAAATGTGCACTCATTTAGGGCCAGATGAGAGCTCTTCAACCCTTTTCAGTGTCAGCTTGGCATGGCACGCGGGTGAGGTGGCACTGGAGCTGGGCCAAGTTCAAAAGGGTGGTGGTGGTGGTGGTGTTAAGAGTGATTCGCGTGTCGCCATGGATCAACACTCACTTATTCAAGTATGCGCACTGAGGTTAACATGCAGGGGCGGGCTGTGTCTTAAAAAAGCTGCAGCATGTGAGACTGTGCATCAAGGCTGCTGCTGCTGCTGCACTGAAGAGTCTGCCCCAGCATTCATTAATTATGGACTCAATAAACAAACGCATGGATAAATAAATAATAGCGGATCATGACGGCTATGCTTTTAAACTCTTCTGCATGTACGACTGAGGAAAAAAAAAAGACACCACCTAAAACCAAAACAGAAAAAAACACAACAGATATGAATGAATCCAAAGGGCATCACTGGGCACTAACAAAACTCAATTGCCCAGGCACCCCTGTTTACCTGCAACTGTTTGTAGCGACATCAAGCATCACAGACGCACGTGAATGAGATGCAGAGGGAGGGGAAAATAAAGGAGGTCAGGATAACTGGTGGGAGATGAATTAACATTCGCACACTGTTGGCGCACAACGTAATCATACAATGTTATTGTACAATGGGGCCACAGTTGGGCAGTCATGGAGTTCAACAGTAAAATCACTAGGGCTCAACAAACACACCAGCGTTTTGGTGGCATGTTCAACTAGCTGTGCCCGTTGCCTTATCAGGCCCCTCTACGTGCCCATGAGGTCTTTGGACTGGCAGCTGCCTGCCATGAAAAAGAACCGGAGTGATAAGATCAGTTTCCCACAGAGAGGCAGATTATTCTTATCCCGGCATCATCACAAACAGCTTCCCTGCGCACAATAAACTGAGGAAACGGCACATAATTAAGTCTTCGCTCGCATTCTATCTCTTCCTTTTTTTCTCTAGCTTTCTCTTCGGTTAATGAAGGCACATTCAGGATTTAATTATGATGGATGCGCAACGGCAGTTTCCCACAAAGAGGGGAGACGGTGTAATGAGAGGGGGAAAAATAACGTTTAATGCGTGCGATAGGGAAGCAGACGCAGCCATCTTGTGCGCGGGTCACGTTGAAATATTTAGATTGGTGTTGGTTTGATATTTTTTCGTCTCTCCTTCCCCTCATCGGATGGAGAAGAAAAGTCAGCTGGAGTTCAGAGTCTCGAATTTGTTTAGAAGGCTTGTGCGGTTGAGCGGATAAAAAATAAATAAATAAATAAATAAAACCCTGTGTGGTAGGAGAGGAGAAGGAGAAGGAGAGAAAGAAAAGACGTGGAAACAGAACTTCAAAAGGTCTCTTCGGTACCCAAGCGGAATGCATGTTCTTTGGAGAACCTCCAGAGACAGGCAGAATAACATGGAGTCTCACTGTCAAGGATATGCGATATTCACAACAACACTGAGAGGGGAGTGAGTGAGGGAGAGAAAGAGAGAGAGAGAGAGAGAGAGAGAGAGAGAGAGAGAAGCAGGCCTCTTTTCCAAGATCAACACTTCTCTACATTCTCCCACAGACAACTCACCTACCTCGCTTTATGAAAACAACATGAGACACTTGACATAATAATTGGGTAAAGTGCACCTTGCCCTCGCATTACACTTTTGAAACATGCATTTCAAACTACTGTATATCCAGACGCTAACACTAAAAGCGGTTTTGAAGTTGTCATATTAAGGTAGTCATTACCTGTGCATCAAGACATTTAAAGTACACCCTGACAGAGACCATTATAATTATTTACTCACAGTTACGGCTTCTCCACTTAAACAGTTATTTCAGAGCCAAGGAAGAGGGTTGAGAAGATCTACTGACATTATCATTAGACTTGTTTGGGGGAGGCAGTAGAGCGGCAGCTAGCACCATCATTATGTCTGTGGGATTTCTGCTAATAGATGGGTGAGGGCATCAGGTGGTGTTTGCTGGGAAGCGGCACTGTTTATTATGACTGACTGAGCAATGTGACGTTACCTGCTCAACAAGTCTGAACATCTGCGCAGCATCCTCGCACATGACCAGCGGCTCTCCCAGCCTAATGACATGATAATGAAGCAAGGCAAAGCCAATGATTAAGACACGGACATGCACAACTCCAACACACACTCACACACACACACACACACACACTCACATACACTCACACATACACAGACACACGCAGAAACACACACACACACTCACATACACACATACACTCACACACATACATAGACACACATAGACACACGCAGACACACACACACACACACACACACACACACACACACACACACACACACACACACACACAACCCCAAACACAGCTCTAAAGCTGTGCAAAAACAAAGGTGTGGTGCATTACTGTAAATCATGAATGGCTATGATGGCATCCTAACTTAGAAGCATCTGTCTGGCTCTCTCTCTCTTCCTCCATCCATCACTGCTGTTAGCAATAGCCCTTCTCCTCACAGGAGGCATCCGTTATTGGAGCAGCGTGCAACACTGCACTGCGTAACTCTAGCAGCAGGTCTCGGCTACATCCTACCTCACAAACTGTGGAAATGGAGTGGAAATGTCTCAGTTCAAACAACAGAGCGATGAATCAAACCAGAATCTGCTGCAATACTGTATTGGACTTAATTAAACAGAAACACCACTAGGTTGTTACACTCTACACCATAGAGTGACAGACAAAAAATGTGTGACAGTGTGATGTGTGATGTGTGTGTGTGTGTGTGTGTGTGTTTCAATGTTATTTCCCATTATTACGGTGAAAAAATGAGATTCAGAAAGGCAAGTGGATTTGGAGAATCATCCATCTGCTATTTAAAATGACCTTCATTTTTTTCCCAGTGAGGAAAGGATTAGTAACAACAAGGACATATGCCACCACACTGTTTAAAAAAAAAAAACAGATTAGGTGTCTTCAATGGCTGGATGATGCAGCCGCCCCATTCATGTCTTTTTCCCCCTCACTATGTCCACTGCTCCCCTTCCGTTCACTGAAGTATATAAACACATTAGTAACTGCCTGAGAATTACTGCAGAACAATCAGTTTTGTTTTCTCTGGACAGTTTTTTTGGTACACAAAAAAAGAATAAAATACATCATGCCTCCCTGGAAAATAGTTTTAGTTTTGACTCTTTAGACAGTGCGGGGAATATAGGCTTCGTTTCACTGGTGTTGTGTGTAATTGATTACGGCTGGTAGCTTCTTTAAGACTTCATATTCTTTGTGAGCACACAACCACCTAACTCTTCTGTAGCTTATACTATTGATTCTAGCACAGGAAGCAAGTCTTTTGAAGCTATTCCCACTGAGCCCAGAACTCGGCTCTGCAAGAGAATGTAGAACAGCCTCACAGCCATGCTGACAGTGTGTGCCTAACGCCATCACATTCCAGCACATGCCTCTTTATGCGTCTGTGTGTGTGTTTGCTTGTGTGTGTGTATGTTTGTTTGCATGTGTCTACACACTGTATGTGTGTGTATATTGTATGTGTGCATCTGTAGGTGTGTGCATGGGTACATGTATTTTTCTACATTTGTGTGTGTGTCTACATACTGCATGTCTGTATCTTTATGCTTGT
>PYXC01000452.1:6315000-6607500 GCA_015244755.2 Tenualosa ilisha
AAGCCACGCATGCTAATACTGTTAAATGCTAATGCACAGAATGATAAATCAAAACGTCCAGCCCACAGACAAGATGGGTTAAATGCTTTCTCTCCCGCGCAAATGTTCTGTGAAATCAATAGTCGGGGCGGTGATTAAGCACGTAGTGGGAAAGATTGTCAGGGAAAGGAAAACGAAAGTAAGAAATACAGCAGCGGCTAAAGGGAAGTAGGTCAGAGGGACACCATTAGAGGAGACGACTATTCCTCGTTAGCACCCCCCTTAACCCAAACCATCCACATACATAAATGAAGAAAGGCATCCGGGAAACAGGAATCGAATTCCTACACTCGACAGGCACCGCTTTTACAAAAACAAACAAACAAACAAAAAAAACCAAGTAAACCAGAGCGTCAATGAACATGCATTGTTGGGGGAGCGGGGTGGGGTGGGGCTCTAATCCCCACCTCCTTGTCGCATGTCTGCAAGCGCCCAAGCGGCAACGCTATCGACACTAGCTTCTAGAAAAAAGATGGCCCGGACGATCCATCTTGGTTCCATCTTTCAAGTGGGATGAGTCACAGTGGCCTGTTAGTACACTCAAAAGCGCTGCTTATAAAAGAGAGTATGTAATGTCCAACATCATTAGAAGATGACATGGGACCTTACAGGCAGCATATTCAATGTAATTCCTTTAACAAGGAAAGTGAAGTCCACTCAACCATGTTATGTTGCTCCAAAAGTTTAAATAAAGCGTAATGTCTTTGTTATGGTCGAAACGTGGTGTGGCACAAAACACGCCATGTTTAACATTCCATGTTCCACCACTGCACGAGCCTCCATTGCCTATCTGATGTCATTCCCGTGACAATGACAAAACTGACGTGGTCAGCCACTGCTAACGGCGCAGTTTTTCAAGGTCTTTTCAGAGTGTCCTTTGGGCGACCTGTAAATAGAAGTCCTTCCCTAATTCGGCTGCCTTTGGGGCTGGCCATTTCTCAGTGGGGGAGCAGAGGTGATTTCTGGGTATTGATTTGGTCACATGAGCTGTAGATGTTATACATCATCCTTAGGAGGACGGTTTCTAATGGAGCTTTGGGATGCAGCAAGGGAAAACAACAGACACTCAAATTATGCTTTTTTTACTTTCATGCTGCATTTTTGTAACTGTCACAGTGACACCAAAGCACAAAAAAGCTGATATTCACAAAAATACACACACACGCACATACACACACGCACACGCACACTCACTCACGTCATAAACAATCACATTGCTCGCATGTCTCATATGAATCGCCTGTCTCTGATCAGCCTAAGCCTGTGTGTGTGCGTGTGTAAAAATGTGTGTCAGTGTGTGTGTGTGTGTGTGTGTGCACGTGTGAAGCAAAAAACAGACAGACAGTGATGTGGGGGCAAATCTGCCACCCATCTTCCATCTCATTGATGACACACCTGTAAGCCTCTAATGAGGCTCCACTCTCCCACCCCTCTTTTCCATCATCACCATCACCACCACCACGACCCCCACCCCCACCCTTCCTGGTACATTCCCTTTCATGCCATTTTGCGGGGATCCGCCATTCATTTCCCACACAGAAAAAAGAGCAGGAGCCCAGGGATAAGCCAGCTCGTATTTGAAGACAGACAGCTATGTGGCATAATCCCCTTCTGAGCAGCCATAAGCCCATCGTTATCACCTCTCTTGCTCTCGTTTTAATTGTGTCTCCCTTAAACACATTAATTCGCCGCATTAATGCGCCTCTTCTGCTCATGGCAGTGCGAGCCGGTCACGCGGCTACTGGCGAAGCCGCCCCGTAATTGATGTCACTCTAATTTAATTGGCCTGGTGGAGGTGTTTTGTATTTTGAAATTTGGGGATATCAGAGCGACAGAGGCCTAAACCATCAACTTTACATGGGTCTGATAGCAGGGCAATAGCTGTGAGGTTCTTCATACCCATGAGCTCCTTTGATTTTTTTTTCTGTGCGTGCGTGCGTGTGTGTGTGTGTGTGTGTGTGTACGTGAAGCTGGCGCGAATAACGAGCGAGTAAGGTGCAATTCATTGGATGACTACAGTATTCGTGAATGAAAGAGATGGGAAAAAAAAGTGCTCGGCCTTCAATATCAGTGTGGTGCGCCGCTCGCACCGCACAGTGCAGTCGAATGCACCACTGCCGGATAAGCCATCTCCGCTGAATGAGGGCTTTTCTGAAGTATGAATAAGTCATGGCGTGTGGGAAGCATGGTAAACACTCTATTCAGAGCGCATCTGACCCCCACACGAACACCACTTTGGCTGGCTCACATGCCTCCTTGAGTCCTTGTGAATCAATGGCTCGCTGGCACGGCCGGGGCCTGCAGTGAGAGACACTTCCCAAGTGGGCCTGATGCTAACTGGGTGCTATTCAGCACCCAGCAGCTGGGCATCTGTCTCATAGCAGCTGACTGGCAGCTTTTGATGTAAATGATTGCAAAAAATAGCAGGAGATACTGAGATTGCCAGATACAGTATGTGGTAGCAAGAAATAGTGACCAGAAAGCCGTCGCGAAAAGGCTCAAAGTCATGAAAATGACCTGTGGTGTTTAGCTGGGGTGTTTAGCTCACTCCTTTACTAAAAAATCCTTGATGCAGTTGGTTAAACATGACTTGATCAATAAAACATGCCACTGCATGTGAATGACAGAGCAAAGTCTTCCACGCTAATGCAGAGAGACATCGACCACACCACTATGCGCACAGCCCTGCTATGTTGCTGAGCGATACAGTTTGCAAGGTGCCGTGCCGCTCTGCACTCGGATTGTTAGGGAGAATTTAGTCACAATGTGTTTCATTAGCCACAGGTTAGTGTCTGTCCCAGACCGCAGACATGGCATCGAATCAGCGAGAGCAGCAGCCAAATGAATAGCAGCAGACAGGGAGCGTGAGAGTGTAAGCGGGTGGAACGGCTTCGGCTAGTGGGACACAGTCTGTCTCCAGACAGGCCGCTTTTGCCTCTCGCGCGGCTCCTTCATTGGCCATTCAGTGGATGTCCAGAGGCAGGGTTGGGCTGAGCTGGGCAGGGCTGTTTGCTGAGGCAGCAGCAGAGAAGGAGGAGGAGGAGGAAGAGGACTCAGGCCGTGCTCCTCTCTAGCAGTCCCTTCTGCACCACGGAAGGATAGATTTAATGGCCTCATTAGCAAAGGGACTACAGTGGAGCTGGCCTCTCCGCACTGCTCAATGTCAAGAGTGCATCCAAGAGGAAAGAGGTTGCAGGAGTAAAAAAGAGCATCTCATCCTCAGTGTGGGCAAGGGAAGAGAGAGAAGGGTGGATATCTTTGTTTTCCACAATCAACAAAGAGGCAATTTCCTCATTGGCTGCCTGAAAGCACGTGGCACTGGCCTGGCATCTCAATCACTTCCAGTGATGCGTAAACTTCATATATTTCATATCGAACACATTGGTACAAATTATACTGTCAATGCTACGTGGAGTGCGTTCTCTCGTTATTAACTGTGATTCCGATCGAGATCATTTTTTTTGGACCCGGACCAATTCCCGTTCCAGCTTTAATTATTGTAAGAGCTTTGTTCTGCAGACGCTGTCGTTTTTTTTCAACAGCCCACTGGATCGTGGACAGTAAATCACACCACATCCCAACACTTCAGGCCAATCTTTGTGACTGACACCAGCCAAAACGTATGACTACACGATGCAATAGAGAATTGCAAACCTTACTTTGAAATATTATTGGAGGAATAAATTATATTCTACTGGCAAATCAATGATGTAAGCTCTTTGTGCATTTATTTGCTATGCCTCACATATGCTGCATATACTTTAAATAAACAATTTTGCATAGTCATGCAGATCTTACATGCCATGGCATGCGTAAAATGGCTTGCTTTGATTAATTTTAGCTCACTGATGTTGTATAAAAATAGCACATCTTCTGACCAGTAAATGACACAACCTTTGAGATCAAACGCAGCCTTGTTCTCTGCTTTCTTTTCTCAGTATCCTGCACTGCAGCTGGCCTGTCAGCTTGCATGTGGATAAAGGTAAAGAAAGGAGGAAGAGACTCGGGCGAGGCAGAGGATGACTAAACAATGGAGGATCTGAAGGGAAAATGGTAGCATCTGCACGAAATATCGCTGTGAGCCTCCGCCCGGGAAGTCGATGGCATTAATTTGCGTCTCCCCTGAGGTACAGCGTGAGCCCGTTAGGACACAGAGAGAGACAGAGGTCTCCCTCACTCACAAAATAAAACGGAATGGCAGTCCCAGGGCAGAAGTGCGTACTGAGCATGCAGAATAACAAAGGAAAGGATTTTCTGTTTTCATCTGTGAGTAACACAGCGGTGTGCCATCTCTGTGAGGTCCCTCTGCCCTGTCCAACCCCCCCACCATCTCATGTCCTCATTGGACAGGCTACATCTGCAGTCTTGTAAGGTAAAAATTTAATGGGCGTAGGGAAGTTTTTGGACATTTGAGACATTCTATTGATGTAACATGCAGGGAACACATATGATACATTTAAGCATAAAGATGCACATCTGCCCTGAGCAGTGCAGTGGAAAGTCTCCATTTCATCAACAAGTCAAGTCTAACGACTCGTAAAAAACAAAGGTGGTGGTGCCATCTGTTCTGGAACAGTTTCCAGGGATCGAGAAGAGGGGAAAATGTGCTTTTTCAGCAATGCTGTGCTATGCGCTGGATCACTCTCCATGGCCCAAGCACCTGAATAAGTGACTTAATCTCCTATGCAAACACAAGCCTCCTCCATTGAGTGGGTCTCACTTCCATCCTTTTAAAGGTTGAGGCACTACTCTGTTACTGCGACACAACAGTGTAATCAACCTGCCTACTGTGTTAATTGCCAATGGTCTAGTGATTGATCAAAGAAACATAGTTTAACGGTGTTCTTGCATGTGTAAACAAAGAGAAGAAAGCATGCGTATGCGTATCACTGTGTATGATAAAACTGTTCCTCACAGATGCTTGCTACTATGAGATAAAACCACAAGAGGTTAATGTGAGGCCTAAATATCACATTAAATGCTTATTTCACTATCATCACTTGCAGTAAAAGTCATTAAAATGTAATAAGCACAAGCCTTCTGCATTACCCTTTCAATAAAAAGTATATGCTCTAAAAACATCCACTGAATTGAATAGCATCCCGGGATTGCCACTAGAATATTGACCATTTTATAGTAGTAAGAAGTAGGAAGCCATTTCAAGACACTGACTTAGACTGAACTGAAACCTATCAGGCATCTAAAGCACCAATAGATTTATTTTTATTTCTGATTGGGCAGAAATGCAGTGGGCCTAAACAGAAACAATCCCAGATGATGTGCAGTGTGCCCCACCATTGCTAAGCCTTCACCCTTCTCAGATCCTACAGATTCTACAGAGAAACCAGGGACGCTCAAAGGACAGGAGCAGGGAATCTTGCCGAATGCCTGTGTGAACCCTCGGGGTGGGGTGGGGGGTTTGGGAGGGAGAGGGAGGTTTGGAGAAAGAGGGGGAAATGAAGTGAGACAATGGAGCACGATGCGGGTTCAAAACACCTAATGGAGTAGACTGCTAGTGGAGCTAATAGAGTGTTTCAAATTGAAAGGAACAGCAGGCGTCTAAATAGAGCGATGTGGGACACTTCCCTCCATTCAGGATGCTTTCAATAGAACAAACAGAAAAAAAAAACGGATTGTGACAAAAAGGAAGGGTGGGCATACAGACCTCTTTTGACATTGCGAAAGGTGGTGGTGTCATTGTATAGATCGTATTTATTTATCTGCAATCAATAGCTGAGATTCAGTTACAGAAGGCAGTCGGTGGTGAGGAGAAAAACACAATCCCTAATGAATTGGTAGCATCCTGCAGTGAGGAAGGACACACATGTTCAGGGTTTCTCTCTGGATGCCTAAGGGAAATCTCCATCCTCTGGTCTCCATCAGAACGTCTCCATTTAAGTCACTGGAGATGGGAAGAAAGATAGGCGAGCGTTTGCTAACCAAATCAGGGAACTGAGATGGGATGTGGCCATCTTCAACTCGAGAGACACTAATGAAAAATATGATTGCTTCCAACGCAAAAACTATGTGTTTAATGATGCTGTAGAAACGGAGTAGGATAAAGATAGAAAGAAAATAAGCTATCGCTTTTTGCGTTGGCAGTGACAGTGCCAATTAAGAATTATCTGCATTTAAGAAAGAGAGAAATATGAAATTTGTGGTAAATTGTTTCTCAGAACTGTCAGTATCCTTTAGCTGTTAGCAGCCTTTAAAAATAGATGAGCTCTGTGTGTGTATCTATGTGTGTGTGTGTGTGTGTGTGTGTGTATGTGTGTGTGTGTGTGTAAGTGCGTGGGTGGGTAATGTTGAGTGCTCCAAGTCACCCCGGGTAAGGGCATCTGCTAAGCAAAAGAACAATTATAATGATGATACATCATTGGCGTGTGACAACGTGATAACCTCCATGAGCGCTAATAGGGAGCCCAGGTGACACCTCCAGAGAGCACTTCCTTTCACTTCCCCTCATCACAGCACCTGTCAGAGTCCTGTATTTTGGGTGCAATCACCCATAGCATACCCATACCCATAGAGGGCTTACAGAATTGGCTTCATAATGTGTTGCATGTACTTGTCTTGATAGTTCAATGTGTACTGCTGAGGCTGAGGAACTGAGAGCGAAAAACAACAACAACAACAGAAACCTAAAAGCTATCTTTGCAACAGAGCCTCCAAACGAGTGAATCTGTTTATTTTCCCCAAACAGTCAGATCAGTCATGCTGGGCGGGAGAAAAAAAAAAAAAACAGAGATCTACCTGTTTTCCGAAGAGAAAACACAGATCAAAAGCAAACTGTGCTGGTAACAGACGGCTGTGCCTGCCTTATTCCATGCTGCCGGTTCTAGCTTAGGCGCCTTAGTGCTGCATGCTTGAGAGGACAGGAAAGAGAGCTGGAGGGCTCTGGAATGAGAGCATCACCAGAGAAAACAGTGATGATGAAATCACGCGCAGTGATACAACAACTGCCGACGCACAGGCTTCAATTCCGACCTTTTTAGCAGACCTCCTTGGTCCATAAGCAGTCAATACGTGGCCCGATTGAACACAACGCGAAGATGATTATGTGAGCAGGTCCTTTAGCAGGGCCTCTGTCAAAAGCCACAGAGCTAAGGACCAATGAAATCTATCTAAATCTAGATGTTTTGTACGGGTCATAGATGCTGTCATTTGTCCTAGTGTTTGTTCCTCCACAGATTCCAAGAGCCTTTATGAAGACTCTCAACTGGATGTTTACGCTCACCAAAAGCTATGAGCTGTAAGGTTTCCAGGAATAAAGAAGGGAGACAGCAATTGCCCTTGCTCCATTGACTTTCATGGTTATTTACTGTGGCAAATAATGCAGAAATCCTCACTTTTGCTCACAAATGAGCCTGGTCACAGTGATTAGAAAATACTTCAGAGAATGCAAATGCCGAAATCCAGTTTATAAACTTGAAAAATTAGGTAGGGGGGTTGAGGGGTTGGCTTCCTGGGGGTGGGGGCTCGAGTAACCCATAAAACAAAGAAGCTCTTGCTACATTGGAAGCACGTGATACATGTGGAATAAATTACTGTGAACCTGAACCATTTAAGCACATCTGTCAAAGGTTAGCCCGTAAAGGAAAATAGGCAGTTCCTGTTCGCGTGTTCCAAAATAATCTGGGAGTAATTTAAGCAGTTGAGGCCGAAAGAGGCCCAAGATTTATAGGTCAGACAGGCAACTGAAATACAACTTCAGTTTATTATAAAACCTTTTTTTATCTTTCTCAGAATATGAGCTTTTTCGTAAAGTATATGTGGCGTGGGTATCACATCACATGTGTGTCTATTTACGATTAACCACATAAACTAATGAAAAATTAATGGCCAACATTCGTCTAATATCAAGGCAACATTACATGATATACTGATCTGTATAGGAGAGAACTGTGCAGAAGGAGAAAAATGATACCAGATATGCTAAACTGCACATTTCCCTCTCACAAGAACGACCTTCATTTGTACCTCCGAGGTCTTTGGTGTTAAAAATACACATTGATTCAATGCAGAAATATTCCAGAGAGAACGAGAGAGAGAGAGAGAGAGAGAAAGAGAGAGCAGGAGCAGGTATAACACAAGCACCCTATTACCACCCCATCAATTCACGGCACTGAACTATTCATGGTCTAAAGAGACACAAACATTTCGTCTGTTGATGTAAAAAAAAAAGCACTTCTATCAATGAAACATGAGACGTCTGCTGCAAAGACAAAGAGGGTGAGAAGGAGGGAGAGAGAACAGAGAGGGTGGAGGGAGAGAGAAAGAGAAAGAAAAAAAGAAAGCAGTAGAGTAGTCACTGTCAGGAAACAACACAGCATATTCTGAAAGGCCATCGTTGTTCAACCTGACGTTGGAAGTCTCTCTTAAGAGTTCGTCCCTGCTTAGATTCCATGGGACAACCAGAGTGGGAGGAGAAAAGGTTTGCCCCCAAACGCAGGTTTTCATACCGGGAACATCAACAGAAAAATCTGTTATGCGAGCTGACACCAACCCCTGCCTCTCAGGACCTGTCAACTCCATACAGTGTGGCTCGCTGCTAATTAGCATGTTATGTGTTATGTGTCCCTTTCACTCATGCAAATGCCCGCAATCAAGCTAAATGGCTGAAACTGTCTCTGTCCCAAGGAGAAACGCAAAGACGTGCAGGTCACTCTTCTTCCTGGCCACGCACTGGAGTTGCCAAATGCAAGGTCATGCAGTGGCAAGTTGCACGTGGTGTTTATGTTTGTGTGCACTGCTGCAGCAATCAGAGTCTGGAAACTGAGACATGTCCTCATAGCGAGCCACAGGAATGTTCAGATTGCCGTGCGGCCAGATGGTTAAGGCCAACACTGTGAAATGCAAAGCAGTTTGGGTGTCCCAATAGTGCATGTCAGCCAATGACAGCCCAACAGAGAGAAGCTGGGCCACCCATTTCTTCCCCCATACTTTGCGCTGTTATTTTTTCAAGCCATGAGTGCAACATTGTGTGTATCATGGCAATTTTACTGAATCAAACTCGTCTCTGAACTAAAGCTTTGGGTATCTTTTATGAGATCAAAATTATAAGCTGCCATGTATCTATGCTTAGGCTAACATTACATGTCTGTAGCATGTTTTTTTCTACACACAAATGAGATTTACATATCTCTCTGGTAATTTGACCTTTCAAGAGGCGATCCCTGTCAGTTTCTTCATTGTGAGATGGCGCTGCTGCATCTTTGTTAACTCTGTGAAAGAAATGCATCAGACTCAGTCAGCCGTTGCCTAAAACGCAGAAGAGCAAAATAACAAATCAAAATGGAGACGGAAGTAGAAGCATTAGCAGTGCCCTGTCCCAGACTGAAGCCTCTATGCCTTGCCTATTCATTTGACACCGACCATCAGACTGTGTGTGTGTTCATGATGAATGTGGGATGACATGTGTCTGTTGGATGTGCTGACGGGGAAAGTGTGTGGTAGTGTGTATGTGTGTATGTGCTATATGTGTGTGTGTGTTTATGCATGTGTGCGTGTGTGTGTGTGTGTGCTAGTGTGTATTCATGTGTGCATATTTGTGTGTGTGTACGTGTGTGTGTTTGTGTGTATATGTGTGTGTGTGTGTGTATGTGTTGTGTGCTTGCACAGACTCCAGTGATTCAGGGACAAACACATCGAGATGTCACTTTATAACCTCTGGGTCCAATGCTTCCTGTCATCTCTACATCTCCAGAGATCCCTCGCCTGTCCCCAGAGATAACCTAAATATAGATTGGGGACAGAAACTGTATTTTTATCTCAATCTGCACATTAACAGACAACAATATTTCTGGAAAAAATACTCAAAATAACCCTCACCCAAAACCAAGACAAATACCTGTCCTGAGCCTGTGTCTTTGACATGTGAGCTAAAAACAGCATCAGTCAAACTGACATTAAAACCTTATCGGTCAAAGTGAAATACAGTACTTCACCACATTGCTGAGCTGCTTGGTGGTCACATGGCTCCCAGTAAAAGGGTCACTCATTACATTCCCATTATATTTCTGACAACTGAAATACAATCTGGTATTACTGTCCAAGCAGTCAATTAACATTCAAAGTCATCCGAAGACTTACAAAGGTGAGAAAGGTGATCCATCACTAAGATTCATTCACTGAATGTTTCATGCTTGACCACATACTGTAGAGGTGAATTTCTCTCCATGGACAAGAAATCGGAATAAATGAAGAAAATGCAATGCTTTTACTCAAGGACATGACAATTACACTTATCTAAATATAATATGCTAAAAGTGTTTTTCTTTTTTTTTAAACACAAAAAACTAAAATCATCTGTCCATTTCAAAAATTAAGCCCAATTATGCTTTAGGTTGAATAGACTATGCATTTAATGTTGGCAATTCTGTATGTTCTGCTCTAAACTAGTTAAACTTCAGAAAGTTAACACAGGGCAAAATAGGAAAGGAAATTAAAGTATGGAAATGAAAAGAAAAGAAGAGTAAGCAAATACAGATAAATAGCAATGTATGAGTGGACTTTCAGAGAGAGAATATTGCTGTTGATGACAATTCTTTACGATAGCCGCCTATTAGATTTCCCACAGATGCTAAATTAAGAATGGCTGAGGACTTCAACTTCGAAAAACAAATAAAAAGGAAATTACACCGATTAATGACTATTGATTTATTTTGGAGTAACAGTAGGTCTAATAGGAAGCTAGGTTCTTCTTCCATTACTTCTTGATCAAATTCATTAATGAGTAGGCTGCTACTGACACTGTAGAAAGTAATTACTTGACTATTGCAATACTTGCTTACAGACATTTCAGCTAAACGCACACACACACAGACACACACACACACACAACACACACAGAGAATGCTATTACCTTTCATGAGGAAAATGACATGAAATTATGTTGTAGGGAAATGGACATGCTTTTTCAGTGATTCAGTTCATTAGGTTCAGCACAGTGGAAGTCAAACAAATTTGATAACATTAACATGCATTTGGTTAGCCAAATTAAAATCCAATTGAGTGAAATTACAAGATTAGCTAATATAGGAAATGTGATCATTGATAATAATGAGATGATATTAAGAGGTAGCCTAGGCTAGAAGACAAGTGGCGACAGTGACTTGTCTGATTAACATAGTAGAAGGCTAATCTACAGCTCCTGACTGCTTTATATTTTCGCAATAAACCCACTAGTAGTATGGAATACCGGTGAATTAAATATGATTTTGTATGATATTGTAAGATGTATTCTGTGTATGTTCAGTGTACAGAACGTCATAAACTGACAAAAAGACCTCAACACCAGCTCCGGTCAGCAGGCAGATAGCAAGGAGAGAGCCTCCCTCTCTCTTTACGTCATCTTTAGGCTACTTCAGGAACGGGACCCTGTGAGCTTTTAGGCAGGCTACGATGTGAAGGATGACAAGCAAAGTATATACGCTATTACTTGCCTAGACTTGAATTATATTGTGCGGCTTTCCCCATGTGAGTGCAGGCAACCTTAGCTTTTGGACAGATATCTGTTTAACGAAGTTGCTGCAGTGATTATAATAATTATCGGATCTCTCTCTCTCTCTCTCTCTCTCTCACTCACTCACTCACACACACACGCACACACACACTTCAAACTCCCACTCATGCACATAAACACACATGATAGTCTACAGTACGTTTGTATTGCACATTGTATTGACCAATAACGTAAATGTAAGGTAAGCTATAGATATACGAATTCACCAAAATTCCACGTGTCTAGACGTGTAGAAAACTGGCGCACTGATGCGTCTCGAGTAAGCTGCTCTTCATAACATTCCTTCGACCCCGACACACGCGGACACGCGAGCGGTTACAGTCTCCAGCATGGCTGGTCACTTCCATCACTAACACCAGCCGTATGAGCTGCCTTTCCGGTGCTGGCGGTTTAATAAGACAGTCTATTTTAGCCATCCGTTGTCACAACAAATTAAGTGATTCGGGTTGGGCCGCTATGCCCTGTCTTTGTTTGTAAAGTAGCCTATTAAAATATGCAGTCTTAAACAAAAGAATCCTAGAGCCACAGGACAGAGGTGATGGCATGTTGGTTCATCTTTTGATTTTTTTTTTCAAATAATAATAGCTTAAGCCTTTGTAGACCCCAATGCATTTACACTACCCCATTCTCAAGAACATCTGTTTCCAATTTACATTAGAATTCAGTGTATGCTGGTGGGTGGGGGGTTCTCCAATGTTTAATGAAGTGGACGTTACTCTCGGATTTGGGGCAAGTTTATGATATCAAACCTGGTAACTTACCCGTCATCTAAAAAATTACATTTGAGCGTAGGACAACATCTTGCATGTACAAAGCCACTCTGGTGAATCTTTAATGTACAGATTTGGGGGGTTACACAAATCAAAGAAAATCCTATCAGTTTTAACTATTGTCAGTTGGTGTAACGCATTGATACTATTCGTCGAGAATGAACAAGGATAAACTGTAAGAGAATGTTACATAGGGTAGATTCAGTTCTCCTTAAGGTGATGAAATTCACTTACCTAGAAACAAAGACCGAAATGTCGCAGGCATCGCGGCACCCGTTGCAACTGGAAGTCCTATGTCACGAAGCTGTATATAATTTGTTCTGTCTCCCTTAAATTTCATTCGACTGACCTAGGTGTTCAGTCTCAGCAAGGCAGCACACTACAATTTGGGAGAAGCAACGAAATACAAATCTACACTGAGCTGTTCCCAAGGACAGCATATCTAAAACATATGAAAGCCGAATCCCTCATCGAAGATGCGAGCCACCGCTTGTCCGCGACGTTTCCATCGGTTTAGTCGTTAAATCAAAGTTCCCCTTCCGTCTCACCGAGGACGTCTCAGGTCTCAGGTTCCACAGTCTCTGTGACAGTAAGCGTTCTCCTCTGTCTCCCTCTGTGTGCCCGATGCACAAAAATGCGAGGAGTGAGAGAGGCGGATGGAGAAGGATGGAGACCTCTACAGTTCACATACCCTTGCAGCAACGTGTGCATCGGAAAACGATGGCAAGACGACGGTGACTCAAGTCTGGCGTCTTTAGTTTATGGTTGTGAAATCTTGAACAAGTGTAGTATTTTATTTCAGTCGAAAAACTATTTAGGCCAAATGTCAGATGAAGTAGGTATAATCAGTAGCCAAATATGGAAAGGCATGCCTCATGTGATAGATGTAGGCTAGCTTAACAAAGCTGTAGCCTATGGTTTTCTGAAAGGTATGTGTGAAATTTAACTCAATTCGAATTAAACAGACATGTATATTATGATCTGCAAGAAGCCTTTTTAGACAAGAAGCCTGCAAGAAGACATTTTAGTGTGACTGGAAGAAATGCTGATTTTTGACAAGTTTATTTAATTTTATATTAGTTCTTATTGGTGATTGGTAACTATATAACCCTAAACCGTTCTGAATTTCTAAGACAATCTTTGCTCCTAACAAGATTAGGTGGCACTTATAGGATTTCAGTTTGGTAATATACTTACAGGGTTAAGACAATTACAGCTGGTTCAAAAGGTCTTCCTTTTGAACTACATCTGAAGGTTACATCAAACATCAAAATTGAGTTCATCAGATGTATGAATATATGTAGAATGTGCTCACTGGTGTTAATGAAGGACACATATGAAAAGAACCCATTCTTCCTTTAAGGTCCAAACAATACCAACAAATACCAGCTGGAGCACCACCACGAGTTACATGGATGGCTAGGGGAAGTGTGACAGTTTGTAGACTTTAAGGGCACATTAATCTGTCTCTGAGAACAATCTGCAGGCATAACAAAAAAGCTGTCTCCTTGCAGGCACCCACTCATTCCACCTGAACAACCCTCTCAGAAGTCACTCTGAGGCTTTCCGGTCCAATAGTTTGGGATAGCTTCATATCCCTCTACATTAAGAGACAAAATGCTCCAGGAGAAAGAATAAGGCCATTGTTGACCATCCATCAGTGCTTTTAAAGATGTAGTCTACCATTCATTTTTGGGAGATGCTGTGCCGTCTTGTATTTTATTCTATTTTAATTAGTTAGTTAGTTAGGTTATGACTTGGTCCAAGTCACTGAGTATGTCCTATGTACAGAGCTGTTTCATTTTTTTTAACAGTGAGATGAATGTGAAGAACAATTCAGTGAATCTGAAAACTTTATGAGATTACAATTGCAGTCTTAATAGATCAATGTTTCTTGTCATTTTCAGTTTGATTTTTAATTTAGTCTGAAATGTAGAAAAACCAGAGGATTGCCACAATTAAAATGAAAGGTTACCATGACTGTTCACGGCAGTCCTCCATTGCTACTACCTTGCAAGCCCTAATAATGTTTTATATTTAAACAACTTGATGTATATTTAATGAAACCTCAGCCTGTTAAACTGTGACAGGTCATCCTAATGATTCCTTTGCATATTTGACTGTGTCATCCCACAGCAAGGTTGAGCACAGTCCACCAGTAAGGGTAGGCACAGTCAAGTCATTCTGCCACATCAGTGTGTTGCTGGTGAGTTGATATAAAATGAATAGAGTAACACTAAAGTTTTTGTTGTCTTACAATAAAATCAACAAAATACACCTTTTTCACATTCAGCAAGTACATAGTTAAAGAGGCAATGCAAAGCAAATCATAGCAGGTCAACCATCACAAATGGGAGCAGATACTAACATGGAGGCAAACCTGTCCATGTTTGGTGGCTTGGCCTTGGTGAGTGATGTAGCACCCCAATGCAGATGGTCTCGCAGATGGCTGATATTTATACCACAGGCCCTGAAAAATCAGTTGTGTGGAAAGAGGTCTTTAAAACGGATTGTTTCTCATCACACTATGCCACAGTTCAGCACTAACCAATGATTCTGTCCTTCTGTCTGTGCAAAATCTCCACACAAAGGCTGAACCTGTCTTGATTATACCAGAGTTTTGCCATAGTCACCATTGGCCAAAAGGGACACCCTTCACAAATATGGCAACAATAATATTCATGCATGAAAATACAGCACAGCTAAGTGCAAGCTCCATTATTTTTTAAAAGCCCCTGACACACCACCACAGCCAGCATCTTACTTCGGAGCACTTTTGACTTGTGTTCTATGGGTAGGTTTGCTGTGTTGATGTCTTAAAAACAGGCACATGGTTGGCAGGCCACTCTTGCTATTTCCCCTGTCATCGTTGTGGGGGTGTAGGCTGTTCTCCAACAATATGGCACACTGCTGATACACTTGTACATGCTTCTCTTCTTGCGACCTCTGGGACACAGAGACAAAGTTAAAAGGATTCTTCAGTAACAATATGGACCAAAAAGATCTTTTCTTGAGAGCTATTTTTAGGCACTACTGGGATTCTTCACTGTTAGTGTTTCACGGCCCATGGATCTTTTATAATTTAATGAGGGAAGGGGCGGCCCTTGGAGATTTATGGTCAGCAACTGCTGCAGTGGCCATGAAGCTTATTGATCCACATCGGATGTTTGTTTATGGGTCAGTAAAATGCTTCCCATTCTTTTTTTTTAATACTACTGGACTGCAAATCCAAATCCACTGTCAGAAGTCATCATATAATCTAATACAACTGTTTTCCGATTTCTCCCCCACACCCCACCCCCTAAAAGGCTGGTACAGCAGACTATCGGAGATCTTTATCAGCATATATACCGGGATATTCTGTGATCATGTCAAGTGCAACAGAAACATTTAATGTTCTCATCGTTGACCCAAATTTGGACTGAGGCTTATGTTTGCTGTCAAAGACAAATGTCCACATTGTTTTTCCTTTCTTTTATTCATGAAGCTTTCATCATGTAAAAGAAGAGGAGGATGAAGATAGAATGAAGAGGAGGATAAAGATAGAATGAGTAAAGATTAGAGAGGATTGAAAATTATGGATTTTACTCCCGTCCTCACTCTACAGCCAGATGCAAGGAATCTGATCAATGTAGAGTAAAAACTCACACAAACACTCTTTATACATTCTACTGCCCTAATAACTATGGAATGCGTAATTGCTCCATGGTAAAATATGATAATTTATGTGCGGTCGACTCTGGGTGCAGTTGTTCACCGCTAGATTCACAGAGCCACAGTAGAGCCTCAGTTGTGACTTATAGACTGGTCGCTGTGTTCCCAGTAAACAGATACATTTGCCTACAAGTATTTGCTGTTTTCTTCCAAGCTCAGCCCACACTTCTTCTAAAATGTATAAGTTTACTATTGCATAAAATATATGGTTGGACTGAAGTGTTCACAGGCTCCCCTATTTTAATTGGTATCAGTCTGTATCTCAAATACATTAAGGATGTGTGAACATATTTTTGAACACCTGCTCCTCCACCTGTAAAAATTCACTTCAGTCTAGATGAAAGGGGGGAAGATAGAGAGGGATCTTAAGTCTTCATGACAGAGGGAGTGCAAGACAAAAGATGTAAATGGTTTTGAACACGCCGGGCTAGTAAGAGACAGGCATGCTGTCAAGAACTGAAACGTGGGTGGGGTTTTCATACCACAGTTTGTCAAAAATGATCCAGCGTTAAAAGGTCACCCAGTCAAGGCACTGCCAAGCCAGTAGCTGAAACGGATCATTTTTCATCAAGGAATGCCTAAACACCTTAATCAAAAGTATGTCAATGCACACTTTCATAAATGTCTCCATGTGTTAAGTGGAGAAATATTAGCCAAAAAGAGGAGCCTTTCACACAAAAGTACTTTATGTTCACTGTGTAATAATGAAGATTTGCTTAGGGCCTTTGTGAGATGTTGTGGTACTACACGGGCACACAAGTAAGCAAGCATTACAATCCACCAAATACCAAAAATCTTACAGATATAGAGCAGTGGCATTCATTCTCTACAACCCTTACCCATTTCCATCCAAAGACTTATTGGTAATTAACCATGCTCAATACTGAGTTACTAAGGATATAAACAAATCCCAAGAATGATAGATAACAGGGCTGCATTCCGGGGCAGTTTTTCATTTAGACACTTTGGGGGATTTATGGCATTGAAATCCAATGTGGTTCTCTTTGTTCTGGCAGTCTTTCAATACTTAATAACTCTCTGGGATTCTGGCTCTCTGGAAATGAGGAAAGTCGTGCTTTCTCTCGTTTTCTGTCATCGCAGACCTTCCTATGGACAGTATGCCTCTGTTACTCTTACATTACCTGTCTGGTTTCTCTCTTAAGTGTGATCATATCTGGCTGTATAAGTGAATCCATAAAATTACACATGATGAAATCTTAGATACCCCATATTTGGCCTCTAGATTCTTTTTTCTTCTGTGTCTTCTTCTTGTCTTGTAAAAGGATAGATTAAAAGGACCTAATTGCTAGTTTTTTCAGGTCCTTCCAAGAGGACAGTTTCAGACACATTGCATATCTTTTTATACAGTAAGTGCTTTTGTTAAGGATATTCAAAATTAGAGGGTAATCAAAAACTATTATTTCATATGGCTTAGGTGTCCAGATATTACTGAGAGCTCCATTTTTAAGTAAGGTGTGAAAAATCAATATCTTCTATGTAATTGTAATCATTGAACTATTAAGACCATTCTTTTATTTGAGCCACAAATCCAGACAGTGCACTTTTCACAGAGTAATCTATTAAAAAAGCAATCTGATTAGAGGTAGGTGTATTATAAAACAGCAAATCTTGTATAACACCAGCATTAAATAGTCATGAACAGGTGTACTGTGGTATTAAACCCTTGACAGGACTGGAAAGAATTGCAATCCAAAACAACTTTTCTCAACTTGTCTCAAAAGCGTAAGAAACTGCTGCTTTGACGGGCCAAATCAATGAAAATACTGAGTATAGGAGCGAAGGGAAAAACAACACTAACACTCCCTGATTCGTGACTCCAACATTTTTGCAGTAATGGGAGGACCTGACTGTTGAGGGAATCACATGAGGGCCTCCATCCATCATGTAGCACGTCAGCATTGCCAGCTGGAGGTGATGATGGGACTTTCCTGGTGCTCTGTGGATCCCTGAGATAAACCAGAAAAATGTTGTGATCATGCAGGCTCCTCCCAAGCTCCCATGTTCACGTTCCAATAGATCTGTTTTTTCCAATCTTATTTATCTTCTAAAGTAATGCTGACTTGAGAGCTCAATTGCTGCTCTGATAATCTGATGTAGCTAAGCAGGCACAAAAAGTGATGCTATACCACTCGTAAACATTGAGAGTGGTTTGAATTGGAGAAAGATTCACTTGGGCCCTGCCAAAGGGGTTTCCACAGACTGATGGAGTTCATCACAAAGGAAGGAGTCCAGTTCCCTCTGTTTGGTTTTTCACTGAGTGTCTGGTAATGGTCCACTCAGCGCAAGCCAATCTCAATCCCTCCATCCCTCCCACCTGTGTACGGGATCTTTGTATTCAGCGCACAAATCCGCATTGTGGAACAGATTGCTTGGGTTATGGGGACGGAGACTCTAATGAGAAGAGATCAGCTTGAGATAGTGGCTAAATTGGATTACGGCGTTAACGCACTGAGCCCCCCCCCTCCCCGCCAAACACACACACACACACACACACACACACACACACACACACACACACACTGACTCCTTTACAACCTTGTGCTTGCCAACTGGTACAAACAGGTACTCATGCATTTTCACCTGACTGAAATATCCCCTTTCTACTTTCTTCTTCCCTCGCTCTACCTGTCCCAGGAGGAAATTCCTGTGCTTATTTATTTATTTATTTATTTATTTTTGTGGTGTTGTTATTCCACAGGGGGCTCCCCCTTAACAGCAGGGAGTTTATCCCCGAAGAGAAACCGCTGCCGTCAGCACTACCCAAACACTGGACCCTCCCCAATGTCCAGGCAAATGTAGCTAATAGGAGGGATGGGGAAAGCATTCTTTATATGCCAATTAGGACATCTGAGAAGGAGCAAGAAGAGGACTGAGAGGCTTAGGACACTTTATTGAACTGAAGGTATTAGCTGATTAGCCTTGGATTTAAACACAAATTGAATGCCTTCCCTGGCATTGATTCTTTTTAAGTGTGAGTAAGGGTGGTAGGTGGGGATGTGGGTGTGGGTCCTGTGTCCTGTGTCAAGGCTGGGGCCTGAGCTGTTAGTTAGGCAAACAGGCAAGTCTGAGCAGTGGGAGATTAGTCACTTCAACAAAAAAACAATCACAAGTCACATGATTAAATTTGGTATATGTTTTTTTAATATACATATTCCAGATACCATATATATACTAAGAATATCTGTTGGAGACAAGTGGTTGCCAGTTTGCTGATCCACCTTTTTACCTGTGTTGTTAAATGCCACGTCGTTGTATGTGGAGAGAATGGCGATTGACGAATGTGTAGAATATTGGAGCAGAGGCCAGAAAGGTCCCTGTAAATCTGCAGGCTTTCTGCACGGTAGGGCTAGAATGGACAGAAAACCATCACTCTCTGTAAGGCCATCATAAATCAGTGTGCTAAATGAACCAACTAGCCTTGGCACAGGCTTGATGTCAACCAGGCTCATACAACATTATAGCCTAAAACTGTGGACCGATAAACCTTGAACACTGATCTCATTGTATGGAGCCCTTGTTTGAGGCCAATGATCTCATTAATGTAGCTACTAGGTTAAGGTTGCTATGGTTTGGCATAATTTCATTGGACAGGTGTTATTTCAAATCATTCCTGGGTGTTTCTTATGAAGAACGAGGCCAAACCGGTTATAAATGTGTTGGTCTTTAGTCTGTGACATTTGCCTGTAACTGCCAAGCAAGCGCTTACCCCACTTTGTCTCTTAAACAACTGGAGACGGCTCCTTTTTTGTCCATCATAGCTTCCTGGCTAACACACTCTCTGTGAGCAAAGGTGAGATTGTATTTTTAAAAGGATCACCATAGCACAGAGATGCAGGACAGTCTTCAGGGCAAGAGGCATCGCTTCAATTTATGAGGAGGGGAGGCAGATGAGGACGATGGAAGTCTATTTTTCTCTTGAATACAGAAGACTTAACCCTGGGTCATATCTTAATTGCAGCAGTGGTGGATATTGTAGAATAATTTGCTTTGGCTGCGTTGGTTAAAAAGCAGAAGGTTTTTTTTTTTCTCTGACTGATTGGATTAAAGAAAGATTTTGTCAGAGCAAAGCACCAGAAGACAGATTCTAGTGAAAGAAAAGGGAAACTCCCTGCAGACAAATGAATGTGTGAAACGTTCAGAGAGTTGCCGCAGTCCAAAGCCAAAAAAAAAAAATGGTCATGATGAAGTTGGTGTAGATTACTTCAGAGCGGAGTGGGTGGGATGGGGAGGGCAGTCTTCTTCTGTGCCTGTAGCTGCAGTCTTATCCCAAGCCAAGGCTATTTTCCGGCGCGACCGACGTGTGCAGCACCACAGAGTCCAGCCGAGCAAGATCATGCCTTTGACAAGCCCCTGAGCTGCAGAGTGGCAACGTTTCAGAAAGTTGCAGACAATGTCTTGGCATCACTGTCATCTATCTTGTCTCAAGATTCTCAAGAGTGAGAAAACTTGAGCACGCAGCAATTTAAGCTGAGGCTACTGTCTCAGAGTGTTTTCTGCAAAAAAATAAAAAATAAACACAAGTCCCATGTACAGTACACCACACACTCACTCATTCTCTATGCCACACACACACACTTATTGACATGTATATGCCTTGCATCATGATTGCCTTACACCCTGTACAACATGTACTGCCCTCTGCTATTCTCTTTCACTTAGGGATCAAGCTGTACCTACCCTGGCCTTGCCTTCCTAGCACTTCCGCTTGATTATCATCTCCCTACAGTGCTAGTCTGGATTTGATCCCATTGAGCTCGTTGTCTCAGGAGGCATTTTCACCTGTCCAATCAGTGAACAGAGGGAGGCATCGTTAATGTAAAGCTAGAATGCTATCAGTCAAGGCAAGCTATCAGTCAGGGGCTGATCCAATCTTTTTAAATGAACACCTCAAACAAACAATCGAATCTCACTACTGAATGTCCAGACCCTTTGTACAAAACGAAAGTGTAGAACGAGGGTCTGGTTTTATTCCAGGCAAGGCTGCACTGGTATTGTATCCTTCGAAATCTAACAAACAATTAGAGAGTACACGGAGTATTATCAGAAAATTTTTCTTTAAGAATAAAGGTACGTCCCCCTAACACGCCCCCTCCCTCCATGTACCTGACATATCACAATCCTCCACCGCAAAGTTATTAATGCACAGGAAAAGCTGACCAATAGATGCAATTCAACTACTTAGTTTAAAATAGTATTTCTATGTATGTGACAAAAAGACACCTTGAATCCTTGAATCATTAAATCTAAAGAAGCTCTGTATCACGCTGTTTAAGATCATGTTGAGCTGTGTTTAAATCATCCTGTACCCACTCCAGAGTTTCATGGTCATGCAGCCCTTGAGCCAAAAAAGAAAAAAAAAATCAATCAAATTCATCCACCAAGAGACTTAAACTCTCATCATCCACAGCCAGTGTAGCAGAGAGCTGCCTCAGCTGCAAAATATACAGAATTTTAATGGCAAGTTAAATGCATTGTATAAGTAAATCTGAGAAAATGAAACAACGTTAGCAACAGCAGGAGGAAAAATGTCAACAATACACCACTGTTATGAACAACACACTTGGCTGACATGCATGGGGCTGCATAGGTGTGCCATTGGCATATTCACTTAAGTGTGAGGTATTTAACCTGATCGTATCGCAAAAGTAAAAAACAAGACACACTACATGAAATGAGGTCTATTGGTTGTTATACCCACTAAAATAGGCGAGATTTCAAGTTGTGGTGAAAACAAACATGCCTAAAAACCCAGGCAGCAGCAGCACTACCTGCATATCTATTATTAACACTCACTCATCTCAGATTATCACCGTTTCAATTTACAATCTCTGGCCCCGGCCACAAATCTCCCTCCATCCTGATTCTGACCTTTGCCTTTGCACAGGTTTCATTTATCACCAAAGTAAAAATAGAAAAAGTCTATAGATTTCCCCCCCTCCTCCTCTGATGAAAATAGGATGTTCAGCAGTAATGCCTTGGACTGCTTGCTGGATAGACGGGTAAATCAAACCGTCTCCTTCCAAGGCCTCTCCGAGATGCCATTTGAGATGCCCGCAACCGTCACACATCCCACCTCTGCATCGTTCTGCTTTCTCTGTGGCCAGGTTATTCATGAGCCCTCACAAGTCTCACCTGATCGAAAATTCTCCTCACATTGCAGTTCAGAAAGCTTTAGGATGTATTTTATTTATCCTACCCCATACTCACTTTCCACCCCTCAACTGATATTAACTATTGGGGGAAGGGAGCTGTAGGATTTTTTTTCCTCAAGAGATGCACAGTAAAGCTATGGCAGAGGAGTTGGGTGTGTCAGAGTTCTTTGCATGCAGTCCAATCAAACAGGTAATGAATATCATAATGAGATCCTGGTTCATCCATAGGCACAGGAGGCCGGGGGAAAAAGAGGAGAGGGAGAGAGACAGAGAGATGGAAGAGGGAAAGAGAGATGGAGAGAGAGGGGGTAGCATTGCTGTGGGATAGGTTGCATAAATTGGAGGAAGGGCTCCAGAGACGCCAGTTGAAGATCCTGGGCATGTGGGCTGAGAAACAGAACTCATTTAAATGAAGCCCTCCTGCCGGGATCTGAGACTGCATTGGGAATACATGTTGGGCTTATGGAGTTTGGGGGTGGGAGTCCAGAAGAAGAAGAAGGAAAAACATCTATTGATCCATTAGACATCAGCAAAATTCTTCTCTGGAACAGAGTGTTGCATTGGTGGGAATGTTACTCAGAAAACAGCTTCTTCAGCACCACACAAGCCTTGCACTCTCAAAGAGTTATATTTTGCTTTTGTTGTGGTTGGGGTGCTGGGAAATATTTCTTAGAAAGCACAAGAGAGACAGACAGACAGAGAGAGAGGGAGAGAGGCAGATGCCTTTCAAGGGCTTCTTGTTACTTGTGGTCTTCCTTGGATCAAAGGCACAAAGGCGATATCCTCCTCAGATGCTGAATGATACATCACAAGCAGTGTGTTTGCCAGCACAACACAGGGGAAAATAGACAATACAAATACCCTGTGGGACAAAACTATTTGAATAACACACTGTATCTGGTAAATCAAAGATAAACTAAGGACAACAAGCATAGGGTTTATATTCTAAGTGATTTTATTTTGTTTACATAACTTGGGTACTTAAGGTATTCGTAGCAAATTATGACAGTGCTCAAAGACAGGATGATGGGTAGAAAGAGTAGCCTAGTTTATGCTGGTCAATGATTTGACCAGCCTGTTAACATGGACAGCGAAATATTTGCCATTATTAAGGAGAAAAAAATTCTTGAGGATCATAGATTTTCACCCTCTTCATCATCCAGCTCCACATTTAATGTAATATCTAACTAAAGATGAAAGGACAAGATTAATTGATTTCAGGCTGTGCTTGCCCCTCTGATAAAATTAAATGTTTCTCATATTCTGGTGATTGCACCCAACTTTATGGATATTAAGATGTTTTCTTGCTGGTGCTTAACTTTTCATGTAGGTCTCATTACATCACCTCTCCTTCAGGGGCTCAGCAGTCTTGCTGCCTGTGTTTACAGAGCTAGCCCACCTTCAGAGATTTTAAAAATGACTTTGATGACTTAATGATTTCCCCACAGTATTTTGGTTAATTTGGACTAATACGGCATGTCTCCTTGAAAGGGAGAGATACTATTGAAACTTAACATAAATAAACATCCAAAGCTTATAATACATTGATTTAAAAGGATCAGGACAACTTACATAAATAAAATTACATAAAATTTAAATAATGCAATTATATTCATAAAGCACTATGTGGGATAACAATGCAATGTTATGCATGAACACAAATGTGTGTGAGCGTTCAGGTTTAGTTTTATAAAACCGCTTTCACGATCACATACAGTAAATCCCCCAAAATGAGTGAGAAGGACAGCAAGCTTCTGAAAAACCCTACATTTCCTGTGCCATAACAGTGCCATAAGTGGGAAATACATTGGTTGCTATGCAAAACGCTCTTATCCACTTTTGGCACAAACAAACGCAGAAACTGTGACTGAATCAACAGCCACAGACACTCAGCTTTGCAGTGTTTTCTGCAAAGGTGGAATAATTTATAGTGCCTGCTTTCTAAGACAGTGATCATATCCATTTGCAGAGAGAACAGTTTGCTGCAGTTTTTGTCTATTTGCAGCGCAGGTAACAGGGGCTTACTCTCTCTGTCTCTCTCTCTCACCTGGCTCCAAACTGATTTGTGGGCCCACCAGGCAGATGTTGGCCCAGTGCCAGTGATGCAGTGTGTCCCTCCAGCCGCTCTGCAGAAGAGGCATCCATCGCTACGCTTCGCCTAATCACGGACTGCCACTCGGCGGGGTACCAGGCAGGGCCCAGCGTCTTGGCAGAGGTAGCAGCAAAAACTGACTCCCACAGGGAAGTGCCGAACATTTTGATTGCTTGGCAGCATCAGCCATGGTACTACCACAGATAGGTTAGCAAAACCTTTTGAGGCTTCTCAGCCTTTTTACTTGTAATAGGTACACTATGCCAAAATAATAATTAAAACAAACAATGGATGCTTTCAGTTACTGTGACTTCAAAGTTAAAACCTTAAGAGAAAATATCTGTTATATTCACTATGTGCAATTTATCTGCTAAATCTAACAATTGTTGTCTGTACAGTCTGTATACTGAAGTCAGTCGAGCTAAGTATAACTCATACCAAACAGCACCTTGTGTGTCTGAGGGCTTTTATTGGTACAAGAGGGAAGACAGGCAAGCAAAACCATTCCCATGCAACCAAAATCCACCAGTGGAGAGTTAAAAGTGTTTAAAAAAGTGTTTACTTTAAAAGACCAAATAATTATTTCTTCTCCAGTAGATTCAGATTTGGCATGCGGTAGCCTTGACAACAACACAGCTACACAGTAGCACAGAGTTAGCAAAGTGATCCGATGACCTCGTCAAAGTAGAGGTAAAGCAACACCATATGGCTTGGGTAATTACTCTTGTTATGTCTCAAACTAAAAATAAGATTCTTTTTATGCTCAACAATTAGGTGTGAGTTTATTACATGGTTGGATTTAGCTGCATGGACAACTTCCACCCATTGATCAAATCCCATTCTTCTCTGCAAGCTGGGTGATGAAGTTAACCGCTTGCTAAATTTAGCACCTCAGAAAATGCCTTCCACCAGACACTGATGTTAGATACTGTCTCATTAGCCAGTGAGGTACAATGCTATAATTTCCAACTCTCTCGACACCTGAACATAACGGATAACATTTAACACACCAGGATCAATGTTTCAACAGCAAGATCAACGCTCAGGCAAATTGAAGTTGAAAAGAAAGACTGAATTATCAAATGATCTGCACAGGGAGTCTATCAGGCCTTAAAAAATGTCACCCTCTGGCACACCTCTGCGCTTTGTAGTGCCAGTGATTAAAGGAAGTGTCATGGAGGGGTGTCTTTGCAGTCGTGAGCATCACAGTAGCCATGTACAATCTAAAGCCCAGCAGTTAAACTGCAAAATTACATTTGACAGTACCTTATAAATTATTATTTTTCTTGTATGTGGTACTTGTTGATTATGATATTTATATCACAAACACCACTAATCAACACAGAAAACAGTGTCCGCACATTTCATTTCCATACTTAAGCAGAAATATTCTTTGTGTCTGATGTATTATATTTGGTTCAAAGCCCTAATTCCTTCCTTTGAAGTCTAAAGCGACTTCAGACAATGTGCGTACACCATGCCTTCTGCTCCATGCCTCAGAGACTCCCCGTATCCCAACAGCATTGTGTAAGACTATACTGTAGAAATAACAGCAGAGGAAATATTAAAAATACACAACTGCTGCCACAGGCCTTTTTTCAACGCTGAGGGGAACATTTCTCACCATTACCAGCTCAGACGAGAAGTAGAAAAAGGGAGAAAAAACCTGAAGCTGTTTCTGATGAAAAGGGAAGTAAAAGTTATGAAGAAGCAGCCATATCCTGCAGTATTAAATGCTGACGATGATGAAGAAATGCCCTGTAATAACCCTTAAATGAGAAGTATCCTGCATCTGTTTTTCATGGTGAGACATCTAGAGGATATTGTGGGTCCTGGTTGATAAGCAAAAACCAGTACTGCAAAGCCCAAAACAAATACACTAGACAAAAGGCTTTACCTCCCTGCTAGATGTGATGAGAATACGCAGAGATCAATAGGAAGATGGGATGAAATGACATACCAGGTAAAGATGAGAAGCGCAAGGCCGACAAGAAAATATTGTAGATAGCAAGGAGTGAAGAAATCAAGACAGAATCCATTTTGATTAGATAGATAGATAGATAGATAGATAGATAGATAGATAGATAGATAGATAGATAGATAGATAGATAGACAGACAGATAGAATGGTAAATGAAGGACAAGGACGATGAGTTAAATTCAAAAAAAGGAGAAATCTATGATCTAATCATTCCTCTGCCCTAAGCACAGTAGAACAGTCATCATTCAGCAAGTGGGCCCTGATTTCACATGTGAGGCAGCGGAGAGAGGGAGGGGGCTCCTGCGGCTGCATTAACACTGCAATGTCAATGAGGACTATATATCACTGACTCTATGAATGGATTTCTGCATACACCGTGCAAGAAGCTATTTAAAGGCCAAGTAGCAGTGTTCATTTGCAGTGCAAGCCTCAGCTGAATTGAGTCACATAAAACGAGGCTCTTAAAATAGCCTGGTTGCACACAAAGCAGTGGTTCTCAAACCCCTGGCACTGTTTTCTTTTTCTCTTTTTTTAAATGTTCAGCCTTCCTGCAGCTAGCAGCTGTCAGCTTGTCTTATGGAGGACTGGGCAAGGTGGTGTGTGAGACAGGGCAGGAAGCAGGCACCTGGTGATTTAACATCGACCCTAAACAAGCACTGGCGTGGAGGAGAGAAGAGTGGGAGACAGAGAGAGAAAGACACAAAGGGGGGATGAAAGAAAAGAAGGAGGAGGAGGAGAGAGAAAGAGCAATGAGAGAACAAGACAGTTAGAGAGGTATGGAGACAGACAGAGAGAGAGAGAGAGAAGGAAAAGGAGGAAGAGGAAGAGAAAGGAGGGGTAAGACAAGACTGGCAGTGAGAGGGATAGAGAGCACGACAGCAAGAGGGATGAAGAGAGTGAGAGAAAGACAGAGGGGACAGGGGGAGATGTGCCGCAGCCTTGTTCTGCCAACGTGTGGCTCCACGGGGCACGGGCACACTCTGCGCCGTATGGGAAGGGCAGGGAGGAGACCGGGCAGAGGCCAGCACGTAAAAATAGCAGCTCTCTCTCTGGCGTATTTTTTTATCTCTCCTTTCCCTCTGGCTTTCTGGCTAATATTAGTAAATACACGCAGCTCGGAGCTGCTGCAAACACAGAAACAGACCAACATCAGCCGCAGGGCTGTGAGTAGATAGGATCGTGCCCAACACACTGCAAGGGGGACTGCTGGATAGTCAGTTGATGAGCCAACTGGGACACTTTGTCATTAAAAGAGCCTGTGTGTGTGTGTGTGTGTGTGTGTGTGTGTGTGTATGTTTGTATTCTGAAGCCATGCAGGACAGTGTTCATTGTTAAAAAGGCATATTTTCAAAATGCATGTCACATTTTACCAGCATTCATAGATTCTTGCTTGATTCACCTAGAGCGCATTGGAGCAGTCTTTAACAGAAATCACATGCTCGGCTGATAAAACACTGTGCACTGCAGGAATTATTCTGATGGCGTCCATTTCATCGTGGTCAACCAGGCGAGGCCATTGGGGAGCATTTGAATGAATGATGGATGCCCTTGTTCGGGAAAAGACGTGCTGTAATTTCAAAAGGAGAGAGAAATGGGTGGGTAGGTGGGGGAGGGGGTCTTTTAAATTCAGTAAATAGTTCCCATGCTTTAGATCACCAGAGACATTACAATTGCAGATGGTTGTGGCAGACATTGGGCCTGCATATAATAATTCCCTCCAAAATTCCGCCCCAGAATCTGGCTCCAGTTGCAGAAATGCACTGTCACGTGGAGTTTGTGATCGGTGAATTCACAAATCGCTCTGCGCTGGCTTGCGAACTGTGATGTAAATGTTGGAAAGCGGGGGAGAAAGGAGGCGGTCATTCACACAGTGGCTAGCACATGCTCAATGAACTGGGGCCAGATTTGTGTGAATCAGAGAGAGCCAACGTCCTGAAGAGGGAATCGTGTGCCTCAGAAAGTCTGCTTCATCACAGACCAGAACATAAGAATAGAGCACCTTTTTTTACATTTTGTTGGAGGCCAGACTTGGTCATACTCATGAATAAATTATTCAAATCCAAAAAATAAAACTCAGCCAAAGTAAAAAAACAAAACAAAACAACACAACACAAAAACAAATATAGGCAATCCATGGAAATATAGTTCCTAATTTGTTTGAGCGATAAAATAGCAATACACTCCCTTGAGAAATGCATGCTAGGATGTTCACGGGCTAGCACGTCCACCAGCCATCAGTGAATGCTATTGACTCCTATATTTCACAGTAACAGCTCACCAACGAGAAAAAAAAAATGTTTTCTGATCCAGATTAGTACTGGATTGAGAAAAGGAAAAAAAAAGCAAGAAGAGAGAAATGTTGCCAACTCAAAAGATAATGACATTTCAAAACCATATTTGTGCCACTGATAAAATGCCCAATAAAGTGCCTCAGTGCTCAGTGCACCGCCTGAGTCCAATTCATAATATCTCAAATGGAAAAAGGGTTTATGTCTGTCTGATTGCAGGGAGAATCATCCACCTTGTTTCCGGCTCACCTCTGTCATCGCGGGAGCCATAAAAATGAGTGAGGCCGCAACATCATGCACCGTTTGGCGGGGGCAAGATAAGGAGCTCCCAAATTGGATTGTCAAGGGTAGGCAGCGTGTTAATAAAACTTGTGTGGAGAGGGTTCTGAAATATTTATGCCGAGCTTGCTGTTGTTTGTGTTTTAAAAAAGAAAGCCGAAGAAAAAAATACTCTTAACAGACATGCAAAGGTTGCCAAATGATCACATACATTAGTCTGGAAGTCAACCAAGACACCCAATCATTGATTAGTTATAATCAGCATAGTCTTTTTTTTACTTTAATTTGGTACACATAAAGTAAAGTGATTTGAATTAATGACCCCCTTTCTCCAACTATCCATGACATCTCCTCAGCAACGATGCAAATGGAGAGAGCATTTTTTAATCACAGAAAGCATTCTCATAATCCCCAAGAACCCTAAATTGGATTTTTACTGTGAGACGTTTCCTGTTGTGGCCAACTTCTTGATGAGAACTCTGTCAATTCTTGGAGTGGAAAAAGGGAAGGGTGTAAGAAGGGGAGGAAGAGGGAGGAGGAGGAGGGGGGATATCTTAGTAAGCAGTGCCATTGAATTAGCTGCAGACAGCTATGGTTTGAGAAATAATTGAGCGCACATTTCTCCACAGAGTCAGACAATGCCACCATGTGACTAGGCTGGGATGGGCGCAGTGGCTCAGCGCTGGTGAGTCTTTGCAGAAGCACTTTTGAAAGGGAAGCTGGTATTGACACAGGAAACTGCGGCAAAACGATTACGGCGTTGGTCATGTGTGGCACAAAGGGGAAAGGAAACATTGGTTTCTTGGGTCTTTCAGACGGGTTGGTTTAGTATGGATGGAGGATCACGGCTAACCCCAGCCAGCGTATTGTCGATGTAGAAGTCTCCTGTGCAGGGGGAAGGGAAGGGAAGTAATGAGCTTTCTTTCTTCCCTTAGTGGGACGTCAACAATGCTTATTACGTAGGACTGTACATTTATTGTGGCTCACAGACATTGGCTGAGTGGGGAGCGGTATTTAAAAATAACACCTCTTGACCCAAATCTGTTTTAAAAATAACTCCCTCTCACACCAAATCCACATCGTCCTGTGGCGGCTCGAGACCAGATCACATTTACATCTCTGTGATGTGGTTTGATGCTGCAACTTGCTCTTTCCCTGCATTAAACTAAACACACATAATGAGTTGCATCAAAAGATAGCATGTTCAATATGCCATCTCTCAAGTTTCATTTGATGCTTTCTTAAGCACTCATAGATGATACAGATGATTTTTAATATGCACTCGCATGAATAAGTAATAGTTTATTTTCAACAGAAAGAGAAAAACATCAAATATCGACAGATCAATGGGCAACTCCATGGAAAGTAGACTTTTTGTCACATCCAAAATGCCAATACAATATGCCACATATTTGTACGATGTGAATGATTTTTGAAAGTTCTGTATTTGCTCTATTCCTCTTTTAGCATACAAAGCAGGAGTGAGGTTAACGACTCCATGTTCTTTGCATCTAACGGCTGCTTAGCCTGGACCTTGCCCAGTCTAACGTCTCATGCCACCACCGTCATGTGGTTGCCATGACAGCTTATCCACTAAGGGCAGTTTTCTTTAATTAGGGAGTGAACCCCGACCAGTAAGCATGCCGAGTCGTTTTTTCTTATGCATATTTTAAACCCATCAATCGGAATGGGGGGCTCAGGAGGCCATGTGATTATCCTTGCTCCATTTCTAATTTCACCCAACGATATTTCCAGTGTGGTAATCATTGTTACATCCCTAAGAGTGGGGGGGGAAATCAAGGGCGTTGCTGATCTGACAGCTCTGGTAGTTTTGCACTTGACTATATTTTCTTCCTTGCTTTCTTATAAATAACAGCCCGGATCTATTTTTAGTAGGGAGAAAAGTGCAAGAGGAGGTATAGAAGGCCAATGGTGGTTATCGGGCTGCTCTTAACGCGCTAATAAGGGTTGGGCTTAGGCCTGTCCAGGACATCCATCTGACGTCTACCCCTCTCAGCCATGGGTCGTCATCAGCTCATCATGTGTGGGCCTCTCCTGCTGTGCAGGGATGTGTCGACCAAATAAATTATTCAGGATCTTGTATTTATGGCCATAGTCATAAAGGGGACCCGAAGCGGCTTATGTGATAGTCACGCATAAAGCTTTAAGTGTATCCCTTACACCAGGAAATGAGAATGAGGGGGAGTTGGATGGAGCGAATGGCGGTTGGTATAGGCCAGTAACAATAATTCTGTGAGTAGAACAGCACACAGACAAATTATATATGGGGTGAGGGAAACTCAATCTAATCTAACTTTCTCTTTTCATTTGATCATTTTCCCACCTAAGTCTGGAATTAAGTTTTAATCATTTTTTAAAGGGAGATTTATTGATCTATAAAGTCACAGTAAGAGCATAGCTGCAGGTATCTCCAAAACCCAGCCTGCCTTTGAGGTTTTTTTTTTTCTATCTAAAGCTTATCCACAGACTCACCCTGTAGAACCACTTCAAACTTTCAAAATATTTACAGTCTCCTTACTGAACTGTTCCAAAACTGAGACAGTGCTTTTGTGTTTATTTAATTCTATTTTTAGGGGGGATGGTATTGCAGGGGTGATAGAGATGTTTGCTTTAAACAAACAAAAGTGAGAGCAAATGAGTCGGTTTGAGTTTCCTTAAGACCTTTGAGGCTTTGATCTTGCTCTTCCAGACGTGTTTCTTTTTACAGAGGGAAGGGATGACCCACATAATAAATTTCCATCGCTGTCAGGGGCATAGAGGGCACCCTCCCTGGCTCCCGTGTGGAGGACAGATGAAAGTTTCTCCACTCCTCCCTAGGATTAGGAGGAGGGTGACCTCCCTACCAAATCTCTCTTTCTCTCTGTCCTTCTCTCTATCCCACTCTCTCTCTCACTCTCTCGCAATATGTATTGCTCTACTGTACCCTCAGTAAATTTTTATTTCCAGTCTCCACCATCTATCTCTCATCCTAGGTCTACTTATTTAAACCTACTTTCACTGTCCCCCCACACACACCCCTCCCACACACACACATACACACACACACACACCAGCCTCCTGCCTGTCCCTACCTCCCTCTCCATAGGCCATGTTGGCTCTCCACTGGGTCTGTGTCATCTCTCCAGCACTACGTGCCAGGTAGAGTTGGCCCCCTTTTCCCTTCCTGTTGTTTGACTTCTAAAAATAAAAGCCCCTATAGTCGAGCTGCCACGAAGCTCAGAATCAGGGCCTCTGTGGGTTTAAAACTTTGCCTCCTGTTCACGTCGAGAAATGGCTTCTCTCTCTCCCTGCCTCTCTCTCACTCTCTCCATCTTTTTCTCTTTCTTTCCTTCTCCTCCTTTCTCTCAAGCTTTACTCTTTATCTACCTTTCTGTCTCTCTCTTTCCTTCTCTCTCTCTCTCTCTGTTCTGCTTTCACACTCTCCAGGCACTTTGATAGTCACCCATAGGTACAGTAGAAAGCACAGGCAGACATTTCATTTCATTTTTTTAGGCCAAGCAAGCCGGTATGTTTTCTTACACTTGCATGATTCACCCAAGTCAAATAATCAAGCAGTCACTGAATTACAGTGATTTCCTTGGTGTCTTGTCAAAGGTGTTTTTCACAAATTGACAGAATGACAGGAAATAGCTAACTCTCGTGATGTGTCTCATTAGGAAGACATTTCACTGAGAGAGCATCTAGGAAAAAGAGAACTTGTCACGGAATCAGGTGATGTAACCCTAGCAGAAGTAGAAATTGACCACTAAAATATGTGTGCTATTTTTACCCCCTTTCCTCTGTTCAGTACTCCTGCTACTTCTCAGCTTTTTTTAATTATTTATTTTCGTCTGGGGTGGAGGGTTGGGGTGGTTAGAAAAGTGTAAAAAAAAATTCCAGCAAGTTATTATCCCTTTTGGGGTATTGCCCATTGAAGGGGAACATTAATTGCTTATGATTAATCTGGAACATCACAAGACTCTGAATAGATGCGGCTGGCTAATGGACACTCAGGATAGTTTAATAGCCCAGAAGCCAAACCCTGTGAGTTGAAACGATATCATTTACACGGCTCCTCTCCATATTATTTCAATGTGCTCCTGGGTGATGCCACTGTCTGTGGATCTCCCTGGTGTTTTGCCTTCCTTTTTTGCCTCTACAGCAAATACTGGAAATTACGTTTTGTCGGGGAAGGTCGAAAATATGCTGAACAACACAACTCATCATCACTAATTGAATTTTTTAAAAAGAATTACATTTTCAAAGATGGAAATGTGTTTATGTGTGCTCAATGGCATAGTAAAATGATTAGCATGATGCTTACATGAGCAAGAAATGATTACTGCTGAGCCTCCAGATCGTAGCCCCATTAAAAAGGCAAGTAACACTAGGTAATTTAGGCACGTTATCTTCTCCCTTAAAATTAGAATTTTTTTTTATCAAAGCCATGCCAGCTGGGGTTACTGATGTCAACCCCATAAACCTGACTAAATCCACCAATCCTCTGTGGACCTGGTTATCTCCAAAGGCCACATATTATCCTTTTAATTGGGGAACAATTCTTTCTTGACTTACTTGTGTACGTGTGGAGAGTAATTTGGGCATCTTTACTTATTATTTGGAGCGCTGTGTCCACAGTTGCTCATGCATACAGTTGGACTGGTTTTCTCTCATGCTATCATGCAGTGTTGCTAATGACAACACTCTTGCACTTCAGTCAGAGAGCACTAGAAAAATCTGTGTTTCTTGAGACTAACAAGAAACACACCAATTATGTATATACCACAATCAAGTTTATGTAACTTGTTTACACTAAGGATGTCAAGGCTTTATTAACCGTCCATTTACATATAACATAATTTTAACTGCATTAATTATTCATTACAGTTATGCCACGCATTGTTATGATGTTCCATAGCATTCATAACATTCATTTTTAAACAGTGGATACCCGCATATTACATGAGTATGTCAGGCCCACTTTACGAAACATGACAATTGGGTTGTATGGACTGTAGGATGTGTTACGTTATGTTCGTGCGCTTAAATATAACAAGGGTCCTGTCAAGACCTGGGATTTTTCATTGTAACTGCAAGCCCTCTGGCAAGGAAGCTCTTGTTCTTTCCTGGAGTAGCGCCCTCCAGCATTTTTTACCTCAGGCAAAAAAATTCCATGCAGGCTCTTCTAATTTAAGCTCTCTCTCTCTCGCATATTGCTGTGTGTTTTCCTTTATGGTGACTGACACTAGCAACTAGCAAATGCTGTGAACAAGAACAACTAGTAATACCTGAAGCTGTTATGATAGAACTCTTCATGTTATGTTGTCAGTGTACTAATTAGCTGTTTGTAGTCATGACTCCATCGATCACAGTCTCTCCTGGCTATGGTGCTGATGGCGGTGAATCAACACCACAAGTATGGTGTAGTTTTTGCCTTGTGTTTTTCAGTGAATAGTAAACAGGACACTCCTAACTCTTGTTCACAGCCTGACTTTTTCAATTTTGCGACCATACCTTTTGACAGAATACACAGTACAGAGAGTCACTTTTGACCTTCACTCTGGCGATGTTTTCTGTGACACGAATTGAACACAGGAGGAATCACACGGTAGACTGGGAAAAAAAACAAAACAAAACAAAACAAAAAAACAAGAACTAGGCACCAGCAACATCAAAACACAACCAAACAAGGCATCACGCAGCAAGCCTTGCAATCACAGCACCATAACTCTCCACACATGGTGGGGGTTACTTGATTGCTGCTTCAAAGCTTTTCATTTTACCTGCTTGATCTAAAACGGTCTTTAAGGTCAAGTGGGTTACCCACAAGAACCCAGGCCACTTCACTCCTCATCTCCCAGGTCCAGAACTGTGATTACTACCACCATTTTCATTTCCAAGCAGAGGACCTCTCGGAACTCAATTTTTCGCCCAGAAGGGCCACTTGAGCCAGGCTGTGGTTTGGATGACAAAATGGGGTAATGTGAAGGTGGGATCAGAAATAAATGAAATCCCCAATCTGTGTCCCTGGCGATAAGGAAAGAGATCCGAGGGCAAATTCAGCACAGATGTTCACTTTATAGCCTCTCTGATTCCTTATTTAAAAGTAAAACTTGCTGTTTGAATCCATGAATATAAATGGTCTCAGTCAGAGGTGGTTCTGTTGAGAAATGAGGCCTCGGTGTGATTAAGGTTTGTTTCAAAAACAGGGCGAGATTAGCTGACAGAATCTACTACATCTTTCCTACTTTTTTCTGTGTTGGTACATAGCAGCCGTTACTGTTCTTTGTCTTACCCTCCCTTATTCACTCCTCCGCTCCCATTCTCTCACTGTATTCACTCTCTCTCTCTCTCTCTCTCACACACACACACACACTCTCTCTCTGTCTCTCTCACTCACTCTTTCTCTACAAACTATCTTGCTCTCCATCTTTGTCTTTCTCTCCTATTGATCCCAGCTGGAAACCTTAGACCTAAAGCCCTTACCCCATACAGCCGATCCAGTCGGCATTTCCTGTTTCCCTGCTGTATGTGTGGATTCCAAGCAACAATAAAGGGGAATTGATTTTAGACTTGCCTCTTTGAAGGACAAAGGAAGGGTAGCTCCAGAGACCAGGCAGAGGTGTACTCTCCCAAGAGAGCATGTCTATTCAGGGGGAAGGAGAACATTTCGGACTACCTCTCTGGCAGGTGCCAATCAATTTGACCCGACACATTTGCCATTGTAGAGTCAGAGGAAATCTATTAAAAGGTAGGTAAAATTAGACATAATTAGCGTCTGTGTGAGAGTGGCTAACAAGCTTAGGGACACACGGTTTGTTTACTGTTTCCTCTGACTAATTTCTCAGCCAGAAAACTGTTTACTTGGTGCACACAATTAATAAACATGCCAGTGAGTCCCTCTGGCAATGTCATTGGGGAACAGGTGACAAAGACACGCAGAAGCTATAGCTATTAATAAGATTGCGTGAGGCTTCTCTGCAGAGCTGAGCATTGTTTAACGAGGCACTGGTGTGGGGGAAAAAAGTTAAGTTCATAGCTAAACTAGATTTTGAGAGCCTAGCATAGCTAAACAAGCTGTACTTGTATTGCTCAATTAAATTACAGACTGCATGCACAGGAAAGCTGTGGAGCTAACAAAATAAACGGTTAATTTCACTGGCAGTGATTTCCATAACTCAGACTGCAAAATTTCTATGGAAATGCTTCTTGCTAACTTTCAGAACCAAATGAATGAGCTGGGTAAGAAACTCGCTCCACTGTGCTTTTCCTGAAGTGATGCCATGAATCAAACAGTGTAATGACTTTGTACAAATGCTCAACGTGTCAAAAAAGTGAGTGAGCGAGAGGATCCCACAGGTGTTGTTAGGGTAATTAGCCCATAGAACACGCTAAGTGGTAAGAGGTTGAACTCTCAATGGAAACAGGAAGTGAAAGGAAAGTGTGGGGTGGTGGGTAGTGGTGGTGGCACCCGGGGTGGAGGAGGTGTGAAGCTAAATGAAAATCACTTCAGCAGCCATTTATAGCAGTGCAGCTCAGAGTATCAAGGCCGCGGCTTCACCAAGTCACAAACGTACCAAGGTTAATATGGGCATTACTGAGACGGATTCCAGTCACATTCCAGGCCCATACCCTCATAGACTCATACCCTTCCACAGCCGCCACTGGTCCCATCTCAAAGCCCGCTGCTGGTGTTAAACCATACCATCAAAGGCTGGATTGGTGATGGTAATTGGTATTAATTGGTTATATGCAGCCTACAGATGCATGACCATATCATTTAGCCTTCTTTCTTAATTGGCAATGCAAGTGAACCTTTCTAGTCTCCAGGCGGCAATAATACGCCAGCAGGACCAAAGGAATACCGTGTTGCTATTGCAGGCCTTTTGCTTCCCAATCATGATGGAGAGGGGTTGAGCCAGAGGGTAGAAATAGTAGGGGTTGACAGTATGACTACCTCCATTACCGGTGAGGGGCTTGATATGCAGAGGCTACGCTATGCCTGGATGGCAAATGTGGTCTTGAGCTGAACGCTCGTCCCCGGAGGACCAGACGGGAAGATTTAAAGGAGTCACCTTGACGTGGGCCCTCCCCGCATCAGATTCCCTGGAGCACAGACACTTTGGCGGGTGGGTTGGTGCATGTGTGTGTGTGGGGGGGGGGGGGGGGGGGTTGACTTGCAATCAGTCCACCATCACTAATGTGTGATGAAAAATGACATATTTTGCAGCGTTTGAGAGGGGGGAAAGTGTAGAGCTCTATCTCTCATGCACACACACACACACACACACATACATACAGTACATACACACACATACATGCACACTCGAAATACTCTCTGCCACTAAGTACTGCCAAGATCAACTACTGACTCTGTATTGATAGACAATTACCTTCCTGGTGAGGGGGGAATTTATTTGCAGGTTGGTTTACACAAGAGAATCATTTGTACACGGAATTGAATAAGACAAAGGTTAATATGCGAGTGAAAGCCTCTGCAGCATATAAATAGCTTGCCCGCTCTCAAAAATTGATCCCCACGAGAAGAACCTGACATATCTCTCCTCATCCTTTGCCTGTGCTTCCACCCCTCCAGTGCCTATCTTTTCCAAAGCACGGCTGAGGCAGATGGTCAGCATCGAATGCCGTAAAATAGCCCACACGTGCAGAGGATATTAACACGGGCCGATCTGCAGCTGACACTGGAGCAATGTCACCTTTTGCCTCAGAACAAATGTGACACAGCGTGTGTATTTTCAAACTGAATTACGAGCAGACACTTTGATGTATGTCGTAAATAGACGCACTGCGTGTTTAGACTGATTTAAGACAATGAGGGTAGAACCACAGAGGCATGACCAGATGTTACCGAACCGTATAGGTGCAAACACTCAGTTAATATGTGTGCATATCTGTTTGGGTGGGAGGATGGTGTGTGAGAGTACGATTGTGTGTGAGTGGATGGTTGTTTGTGTGTTAAAGGGAAAGTGGGTGCGAGAGAGAGAGGGCAATGATCAGGTGTGTCTTTTGATGGTTATGTGTGTGCGTATGCTAGTGGGACATTGTTTGTGTGTGTGTGTGTGTGTGTGTGTGTGTGTGTGTGCGTGTGTTTGTGTGCGTGTACATGTCTGTGTGTGCACGCGCCTGTCTGGCTCTGCCCTCACCCCTGGAACACCGCTGGAAAATCTCCAGCTCCCACATGCCGCCCATGCCAGCGCTGCCTTTTCTAAAAATACCTGACATTTACCTCCGAAGAGGTAAAAAGGAACAAGAAAAGAAAACTCAATCCCAAACAAAGGCAGCACTTGTTCCCTCTGCCATTGCACACCCCTTTCTCTCTCTCTCTCTCTGGATATGCCTAGTGCTCTGGATATGCCTAGTGGCCTGTTTGTGGACCAGAAGCCTTTTATTCCTCTGCAGCCCTTTTACCAGGGTGATAATTGCAGGTCGTGTTGGCTACGTGAGCAGCATGACGACTTGTGCGGACAATTGCATGGGGAAAGTGATGCTTAAAGCCTGTGCCCCTGCCTGAACGTGCCATGCATGCATGTGTGTATTGGGTGTGATGCATCTCTATAAATAGATTTTAGGGCTGTCAAATAATTCAAATTTTCAAATCGCGATTAATCTTATCCAATTATGTTGTTAATCGCGATTAGTCACAAAATAGCAGAAAAAAAACAATTCTTTCAACACCTATTTAAATTGTGGTTAAATATATTGCTATGGAAAATGTCAGCTCTGAACATCACAGCAGATGTTATGTACAGCACAGCAGTTTCATTTCTTGAGTATATGCTTGTATGTTCATGTCAGTTTTAGTCTTGTGATTTCATTTTTCAGATCATGTTGCACAAATATTTGGACTTTGGGTTTTGATTTTAGGCCCTAAGCCTATAGCCTATTCTTTACAAAATAATGATATTTCAGACATTTATTTGGCATATGTGCAAAATACAATTGGACAAATAATAGATTATATTTTTACTTAGATTTAGTGGCTGCAGGCTACACTTGCACTTCAAAGAGCAAAGAGGAACTCTTCTCATGTGTTGTTCCACGCTGGCGGAATGACCTTCCAAGTGCTACCAGATCAACAGATACCCTCTCCACCTTCAAGAAACTCTTGAAGACCCAACTCTTCCAAGAATATCTCCTGGCTTGAATTTCTGAATACCCGGAATGCACTTAACCTCTTACTCTTAATCTCTCTCCATACTGCACTTTTATTACACTATTGCACTTTTAACTTAAAATACTGCAGATTTTATGTTAGCAATATGCACTCTTTGTTAGTTTTTTTTCATTGTGCTGTAGCTTGAATGTTATCCTCTTTTGTAAGTCACTTTGGATAAAAGCGTCTGCTAAATGCACAAATGTAAATGTAAATGTAGTTTGACTCCTGACATTTCTATCATAACTAGCTTTATGTTGCATGCAAGTCAGCCACGAAAATCCTTCTTGTTCCTTACCAAGATAACCCAGCTCACTGTTCTTTAAATACCCTGTGTTAACGACGACAGTTTATTTAATCACTATAAAATTAGATTGTGTTAACAGACTATTAACGTGTTAACTTCAATAGCACTTATAGATATATGCAAAATATGAATTCTCTTGAGTGCATGTGGCTGTGTACAAAGTGTGTGAGTGAGAGAGAGAGCAGTGAAAATGAGGAGAAGGGAGGGGAGGAAACCATAGAAACTGAGGGTTGAATTATAACAAGTTGTGTCCTCTGGAAAATAAAGAGCTACAATGCTAAAGAAAGAAAAAGCCATGGTGTCTTCCATGGTGACAGGTAGTTTGAGGAAAGGCAAAGACTCCTGGATGCTGTGACAGTGTCCAGCTGTTTACATTTGACTGCTTGCTAAGCGCTGGCTGGCTGCACTGTCACCTCCTGCACGCACAGCTCTTGGCCTCTAGCTCTGAGCTGGCCGCTGTTTATCTCTGGAGTCCATCACCGGCAAATGAAGCATACTTTGGCATCTGTTTCACCTCCTTTATGGCCTTTCGCTTCCTGCACCTAAGAAATCCAGGTGTAAAGGCGAAGGCCTGACACGCAGTGAGGCTTGACCGAGTGTACTGGCCTGCTCTAATAGATCCCTCCATACCCCACTTTCTCACACGAACACACACACACACACACACACATTCACACACAGACACACACACACACACACACACACAAAATACACACACACACACACACACACACACAAATGCCTGGCTGAAGACCATGAGAGGGGGATGTAACTTTTTCTTGAAATGATACTCACAGTCTTCCTGGTGCCTCCAATTCTGTTCAAGAATCCAAGGGAGTGATAACATCCATCAACACAAGGCCTTTCTACACAGCATCTATAAGTGCTATGCAGGGGACAAGTGCGAAAATAAAATAGGACTGCATTGATCCGTTTTTTTCTGCACATACACACTGCTGACGCACTTTATAGGAGAAATTCCTGAGCCGGGCTGACTGCTGGTGTTGATCCTGTAGCAACGGAAAACTAATTGACTCGTTTTCCGAATCCAAAGGCAAGCATCTGGTGCGTGCTGGAAAAGCCAATTAGAGCGTAATTGTTTGCGTCCTGTTGACTCCCCTCAGAAACGTGGCCATGCGATAACTGCAAAACTGACAGGTAGGACATGAAGAGTGTCAAGGGACTGTTCTTCAAAGCTGTCTACTGCTGGAAATCAAACAAAAAAATGTATTTTCAAATTCAGAGGACTGATGTATTGATGTATTGGCAGCGCCCAGTCATTATTTCAGTGTCAGCATCTTGAAATGATGATGGTCGGATGACACTAATGTGAAATGTGTGACTGTGATTTACACAGGGATATGCACGCGCGCGTACACACACACACACACACACACACACACACGCACATGCACACGCACACACACTCATGCACACACACAACCCAGATGCACACCCAGAGGCTGATGCACAAAACTCCAGTGACATTGTAAACATAATACTTCATCTTATTATTAATCTGATCAATCATAATTTCCATCTGATGACAGCATATAAGGCAGCTGCTAGCTCAGGCATCAGTTCACTGTCAGCTCAATGTTCACAGTATGTTTGATGTTCATATAGAGTTTGAGTATGAGTTTGCCTTTCATGAACATACACATATACTGTTTTTGCAGGGAGACAGAAGGTTATACTTGGGTGTGAATTGAAATGGTATGGTACAAAATGGATTTACAGGGAAGCAAGGATGGTATGGTGTGGTTTTGTGTTTTGTGTGATTGTGTGACTGAAAGGAAAAAGGGAGTTAAAGAAAAAAGAAAGAGAAGAAAGAATGAAGAAGAGGGGGCAAGTGAAAAGCTGGAAGTGTGTGAGTGAAAAGGAAGAGAGGGTGGATGAGAGAGAGGATGGGTGGATGGGGATGGCAGACAGAGGGAGATGGAGATCGAGATGAAGAATAAATGGATGTGAGTGCTGGCAATGTGCCCATAGAGGCACAGACCCCACTCTGGGGAGGATGCCAAGCACTGTGTGTGTGTGTGTGTGTGTGTGTGTGTGTGTGTGTATTGGGGGTGTGGGGGTAGTACAGACCACAGCACACTGCTCTGCACCTCTGATGGGGATATCATCAAATGAGTCATGCTGACTTGCAGATTCGGTAAACAGCCTCATGTTTCTTTTCCCACTTTTTTTCTCTGGTTCCATTTCAAAAATTGGTAGAGAAAAGGGGTAGCAGAGGAAAGCAAGTGTGGAATGCCCCCCCTAATTTCGTTTGACTCTGTTGTCTCTTTGCTGTTGGGGCCCTTGCCATTGTTTACATACCGAGGTTTCATTGGCAATTAGGGACTTAATTGGGACGATTATATAGCAGTGTGGACCCCGGGAAATGTTCGCTCTGGCAAGTGCACTTACCAACAAATTACTGGCAGGGTCTAATTGAAACGGACACTTGTGCCTTCCTGATGGGTATAAAGCTCACAAAGTGTTAGGATGCACGAGAGACCAGCCAGTTCTCCCCTATGAATTTAAACACTATCGCTTTGTTGAGTTCTTTTCCCATTTATTTTCCCCCAGTGAAAAACTTGACTCTCTGAGGACCTGATTCCATGATAATCACACTTGTCACCGGTCCTCCACTCCATCAAGTCTGTACATGCCTCACAGATGAGCCAATCACGGCTCCGCCGCAGTTCACACGGCCATCATGGTCTTGACGCAGTTCAGTCCCGTGAAGCCTGTCAGTTATCATCAAGCGGTAATTGGCTGTGCGGTGAAAGACTCTCCATCATTGCCATTCACTAGGCAGGCTGCAGGAGGTGTACATCTCAGAGCAGGTTTTTGAAAAAAAAAAAGAAAAAAATACATGTCCTATTTTAAGTAAGCCAACTCTGATAAACGTCAGAAAAATGTAGATGGGCGCACGGGGATGGAGGGTGGGGGCTGTGTATCTCTCAGACCTTGAATGCCACCCACTCAAAATCTCTCCCTAATCCGAGACACTGGCAAACTCAATCTCGGCTCTGAAGTGGGGGCACTAGGAGGAGAAAGAGAGAGAGAGAGAGAGGGAAAGGAGATGGGTCTGTCTCAGTAACATGACCTCGCAGATCCTTTCTGCCCGATTACCCTTCACTTGCCTGCCTGTTATTTACTTGGTGCCATTCCCATGTGTGAGAGTGGCGAGAAGAGGAGCCGCTAAAAGCTGCCTCTCTGTCCTCACTAGGCCGTAAACCCTATCTCTTATTCGCTTGCTCTCTCTCCACCCTGCCTCATTCTTCATTTCTGTCTTTCTTTACCCACTTGTCTCTCTCTCCCTTTCTCATTTTCCATTTTGTCCCTCTCAGGACAGACACTGGGTCTCTCTATTTTTCACAATTCAATTCCATTCAATTCAATTCTTTCTCTCTCTCTCTCTCTCTACCTGAAAAGAAGATGAGAGGAAGGCTGGTTCTCAGGGCCAGTGGCCTGCCCAAAGTGGGACCACCACAAGCCCACACTTGTCAGAGGAGGCTCTGCGCGGCATCAGCTGCGTGGGGGCGGATCAAATGTGAAAGCTGCTCAGCCCCAATATTTCAGTGTTTTCCCTTGGTGCCTGCGGCCCAGTGTTTGGAGGAGAGACTCCAGACGGTTATTATGAGGTCTGTCTACAAACCTGCACTGCCCCAGCCATACGTCACAAGATGAACCAGACCCCCCCCCCACCACCACACACACCTCAAAAAAAAATACTTCCTCCTTCTCATCCTCCTCTACTCCTCCTCTCATTTTTTGCATCCTCTGCCTCCTTCTCCACCTCCTCCAGAAGGGGCCTACTGGGACAAAGATGGAGTTGTGTACCTGCCTACCTGTCTCTCTGTGTCTGTGCTTCCTTCAATAATTTTAGGAGCTGGCATTTCTCTAATGCGGTGTGACAGACAACCCGGGCCGACAGACTGGTTGGTCTCCCCCGGGTTTTGTGAGGAAAACACAAACTGGAGGAAATCAGAAGAAGTTTTTGCTTTGTGTATGCTTGAAGTATCTGGTCATTACATCTTGTGCAGATGAAAAAAAAATCCAATGCATTTTTTTTTTCCATTTGACCGATCATGACTCTTGTAAAACAAGACAGCGCTGGGTTACTGAAATCACTTTTGCCAGCCTGATTGGCTCATCTACGTTTACACATGATGGGATGCTGCAAATTACTTGCATTTCTTGCCCTGGAACGTATCCGCAGCAGAGTCATTTGACAATCAAATGAGAGAGAAGAGAGGCGAGGAGAGGAGAGGAAGTGAGTGAGAAAGATGGAAACTCCACAGTTGTGCCATCAGGCACTCAAGTGAGAACACGTTGCCAAAGCATCTCTCTCACCCTCCTCTCTCTCTCTCTCTCTCTCTTCTTTTTCTCTGTCCTTCCCTCTTTTTTCTCTCTCCCTCTGTCTCACACCATCTCTCTACCATCACACTGGTAGATTGCAGTGGTCTCCCAGTACAACCAGAATGACCTGGAGTGGAGGCCCTCATCTGCTGTCACTGCGGGGCTCACGGTGTTACGAGGTTCTCCCCGCCCCGCAAAAGGGCACATTAACCGGTTGTTCCGCCTGCTCCGCAACATGTCATTACACAGCTGACGTGCCAACACTTGACACCTGCACGCCATAAATGGGATTACTGCCACAGATTCCCAGTGCCTAATGTCCCCCCCCCCTCTCTCTCTCTCTCTTTCTTTTCTCTTATAGCTCACACTCCTTCCTTCATAACACGTGATGCCATTCAGCAGTGTGGCCATTTTTCATGCATTCACATACCACACAACACATATGTAACATACATAACTGTATGATACTCTGTGAATGCTTCAAAGTCCTGTCATTGACTATTTATATGTATGGATACATCTTAAGGCTCTGTTTTACTTGGCTGCACTTAAAGTGGTAAGCCCCATGGACGAGTGTGTTTGTAAGTGATGTGAGTGAATGTTGCTGTCCGACTTGAGAGACATGCTGAGCGACGCGTTAACACTGACTTCCCCCTCGTCTGTAGGCTCTCCATGTTCTCCCTCTCTCCTCGACACTGGCATTAGTCACGGGCACATAAGAAAACATCAAGGGAAGCGAGTCTAGCAGCCACTTTTTACATAACTCCATTGTGTGACTCAGATAGCGGACCAATGACACACAAGCCGAGATGTCGCTTAGCCTTTCACTCCACCGCGAGAGGCGATTCGAAAACTGGCTTTGACAGTCTATTTCGGAATGCCGTTTAGAAAAAAATGTCATCACTTTTCAAAATCTTTTTTAGCACCCACTCCCCCCCACACACACACACACACACACACACGCACGCGCTCGTTCCCTCTCCTTCGGCAGTCCCCGCCGCCCATCGCTGTTACTAAATTTAAGCCGCACCTTCAACGTGTCCTCTTTTTTTTTTGATCCAAAACAACATCTCTACTTGCCAGCTGGATTGATCTATCTTTCTTTTTTCTTCTTCTTCTTCTCTTCCTCCTAACCCCTCTTCCCCCTTCCCTTTCTCGTCTCTTTGCATGGATCAGCCTGCTGCACGGAGTCTTCAGGCCTCGACCGACCGCATCAATCATGCTTACGGTCAGTAATGCAATCAAAACGCTAATGGCTGCCGTGGCCCAGTAGCACGATGCTGATGCTGGACATTTTCTTCAGTAAGTGTGCATGTAAATAAGTGTGTTAGGGCAATCAAGGCACAGGGACCCTGTGAGCTGGTTCCATATTGATCGGGGTTGGGGGATGCTGGACACAGGCCTGTTGGTGTGTCCTTGGCTGTTGCTGGCTTCTTTTTTATATCCTTGTCTGTTTCCTAGGAGTGAGAGGAAGACCTGAGAGCAAGAGAGAGAGAGAGTGAGTGAAGAGGGAGAGAAAGAGAGAGCGAGTGAAGAGAGAGAGAGAAATTCTTGACAATCGTGGCAGTGGCTTAAATGGCTGGGGGTGAACTTGAGGGACAACTGCTCCTGCACCTCTGCCAAGATGTTACACCAACACTGCCACACGCACACGCACACACACACACACACACGCACACACACACACATCACTCTGACAGCTCCGAGATCAAACCATCCAGTAGAGAGCAGCATGCCTTTCCCCAGATAGTTCCAGCCAAACTCCTGGAGGAAAAGGCAAGAGGCTCTACAACATGGCGTAGAGGAGGTAATTAGGATGCCCACCACCAGGCTCTTTATTATAGGGATATGCTGCAATGATGCAACTCAGCCTAGCGTGAAATTGAAGAACTGACATGTTTACTTTTCTCCCCTCTTTCCTTTCACTCAGTCCTTCTTTCAACTCGCGTTTTGCTTGTTTGACACTGGGCTGTGTTGAAAGGCAGACGTTCCATTATGTTTTTTTGTTTTTTGTTTTTTTTTTGTTAAATGTATGTGTGTTTTGATGGGTTGTGTTGTCATGGGGGATTGGTGCTTATTGAAACATGGCTGCACATCCTTCTATTCCTCCTGACCTTCAGTTGCCTGGGTGACTCCACCAAGGTGGAGGATGTTCTGTTCTGTGCTTGCGTGTGTCTGCAACAGGGGGAGAGAGAAACAAAAAAAAAAAAACCTCCCTCTCTCTGCTTCTCTCTTCTCTCTCTCCCTCTCTGTCTCTCTTTTCTTTGACACTGGGGGAATGTACCCAGGAAGCAGGATAGAACGGGGCGGCTCAGGAAGGACTGTCACGAAAAATAAACACCAGGGGAGACGAGACAGAGCAGCCAAGCGGCGGGCGACAAGACACGGTAGTGGCAGTGTCCCCTGAGCTCGGGCCCCCCGGACCGCTGGCATAGACAACTTCACCATAATAAAAACAGAAAAAAAGAAACTCAGATTCGATGCGTTTATGTGCGGAATAATGTTTGCACATGAATCAACCTGCAGGGGGACAGGACTGACACGAGACTTATGTAAAACGTGACGATGACGACGACTGCACATGTCTCATTGGTTTAACCATTGCTGCCACAAGCAGGCATCACTAATATGGCCATGACAGGCGTCCTCTTGAGCACGACACCCCCTCAGCAGATGAAAGTAAATGACCAGCATGGGTCACGAAGATGAGAAGAAAAATATGAAAATGGATGTGTGCAAATGTGAATCACTTCTGGATAAAACATCAGAAACATGATTTCAGGTGGAGGGGAAAAAAATGGGAATAATTTGAGGAGATGAAAAATAAACAACTTCAAATAAAACTCTGTATGCTGTTCCTGGAACTGTTACAGTTGTCTGGAATCAAGATCATTTATTTTTGTCAAGTTTTTTATATAGAAAATATAGTTATATATAGTATATATGCGCATCCTGGACCACTGAGGTCAGCTTATATATGTATATGTATATATATATATTTATTATATATTATTATATATATATATATATATATGCAGCATCTGCCTCTCTATCAAGTGTTACTATTTAATGGAATTAAAACACCAACTGTAGAAAAACTCATATCTTTTTTGGTACGTACCTGCAAGATTCGTAACAAAATAGTTAATTCTGTCTCTTACAAGTTATGGAGAAAACGAACAGATCTTGCACTGAAGTACACTGCTGATAACTTACACTCAAAACATTAGTTCATTAAGTATTGACCAGATACTACTTTGAGACATTCCCATGGCTGTTGCCTCTGCTTTGAATCTAAAGCACAGAGTGAAGTTACCATATAGAAACAGGCCGTGTCCATTTCAACATCGCCTTGAGATCAAAGCCTCAGTTCATTGCTTTAGTGATCATGTGACACATCTTGCTGAAAGCTGGCCCTTGGTGGGCCCTGTCTTGCAAGTTAACACTGGCAGTGCTTTTGTGCAGAGTAGGCTTGATGTGTTATTGACTCCAGCGCCTTTAGCTGTGCTAAAGTGTGTGTGTGTGTGTCTGTGTCTGGTGTGTGTGCACGCACACACTACCACTCACAATCTGCCCTGCCATTTTGTCCTATGGTGATATTTCCTCATCGGTTTAAGTGGGTCTGTTACGCTCCTGCAGTTTGCCAGTGGCACAGTAGTGTCCGTTGTTCTCCAGCAGCTTTTAAAACACCTCCTTTTTGTCCTCTCTACATCCCTCTCTTTCATTCTCTAGTCCTCCTCTTCTCCTCCCCCTCTCTTTTTCTTCTCTGTTCTTCTTTCCCTCACTTTGTCAGCAACCGTCAGGCCTCTATTCCTAAGATGCACTCTAAGAGACTCGCCTGACCAGCGCTCTCAGAGTCTTTTTGTTCTCCCCTGTTAGCTTGTTCCTTTGTATCCTGCCCCATTTCTTTTCTTCCATTACACCCGATTCCCTGTAGGTTTTCAGAATTTGCTTTTTTTGATGTTTTCGTCTCATCCGCATTTCTTTTCCCTCACCAAAGGGAGGGTGGGCAAGCCTTTTTCTCCATGTTTGTTTCATGAAGGTTTTATTATTTTAAATCAAGCCGCCCTTGGCTTCCATATGGAAAAATTGAACATCAATATATTGTCACTGCATATCCCTGCAACCATATGCAGTATATTGCGTTTCTTTCACAATATGCTGGCTGCCCATTGGAAATCCTTACCAATTAGAGAGGACGCTTGACACCTAACTGCATTCACCAATCAGGCACATTAAGTCCAGAAGGCTCTCGGTGAACTGTTCAGACAGCGAGGGGTTACGTGTGCCTATCAGACTAGAGTTTTTCAAATGGAAATCCAATAGAGAGAGACATGCACAAGGGGATGAGCGAGCTAAAACCATCTGTAGGGAGACTGGAGAAAGGAAGAAAGGGGGAGAGAGAGAGAAAGAGCGAGAGAGAGAGAGAGACGATGACAACGTTCATGCCTGTCCATAGGGTTGGCTGACTGTCTGGCTGTCTGTCTGGAATGGTGGATGGGAGAGGAGGGAGGGAGGAAAGTGTGTGTGTGTGTGGGGGGGGGGCTTGGCTGTATGAAATATAAAAAGGGCCTCACGCCGTTTTCTGTTGACTGTCTACATGTGCAAGATACGATGTGACAGCCGAGCTGAACAGTGAGGGCAGAGATGAGTTCACAAATGGTAGCCCCAGGGACACGAGGGCTGGGCAGGAAGCGGGGGGAAGGGAGGGAGGGGCAGTAGAGGAAGAGGGGTGGGGGCTGGTGGGTGGGTGGCATAGGGAGGGGCAGATCCAGGCAGAAAGAACGACGAAAGGCAGATAGAAAAACGCAGATGTGATTCAGCGGAGTTGTGGTGTGGAGTGAAGATGGAGTGGAGATGCTTCAGACATTGGAGACGTGGTGTATGAGTGGGATGGGTGGTGACTGATAGCCACCAGTTACACTAGCGGCACTGACTCTCTGGTCTATGCCATGTAATAATTCAGGTGCAGCAGAGACACCAGTGCTTATGATGCACAAATCAGATAGGTAGTAATAATGTGAGAGCGGTGTGCTGTTGTTAGGTAAGCTGGAACAGACACGCGCACACACACACACATACACACACACACACACACACATGCAATATTTTTTGAACCCCCAACTATATGCCAGGTTTGAGAAATCTGGATATGTGATTTGTCACATGGACACTAGCAGAGATTCTTCAAAACCAAATACTCTGAGCAATACTTACAAATGAATAATCTCTTGTAAACATACTAACATACTACTTCAAAATATAACTAATGATAAAACTTGGTGTGCAATGATTGACCCATTAATACAGTCACAGTAACTTGGCACTAGCATAACCATTTGTAACCAAAACAATTGCTACTAACATGTTTACGCTAATGTAGCCAAAAATTAATACTAGAACTAAAGCTTGTTTTATGGCTCTGCGTTGGCTCAACTCAAAGGGTGCACCATTGCCTTTACACCGTTGTGGACCTTTCGAAGTTCTGCGTTGAGTGTCTATGTGTTCATGTAGCACACTTCACTAAACACTGCTTAGAGTGGAGAGACACTCTAAATTTCAACAACATCGTTATTGTAGCAAAAAAGTATATCAGAACTATTTACGAGGTGTCTGGACAGCCAGTTTAAGTTCTGGTAACAAGCAAACTTCTTATGACTGCCTGCAAAGTACTACTTGCTGACAAAGTGCAAAGCAATTGTAAAACATTATTGAAAGATAGGCACAGTACAATCACAAAAGCCTTCCTCTGAATCGAAGACTATATCTGACATTATTTACCAAACTTCTATTGTGGACTAGCATGTTGCTAATAGTACCTACGGTGGGCTGCTGAAATTCACCGGCAAAGAAAACAAAGTGAGTGGACAAACTTAACCAATCATAGTCGACTCAGCGCATAGTTAGAACATTTTCGAGAAGCAAATCAGGCAACACATAGGCTCTGTGACCATATGCATTGTCCACAAAGTACTTGGCAAAGTGCAGGTACGCATCTAGGACTCTCTGGTATGGTATTTTCCCCAGGTTGTACTAACCAACCCCAGTGTCAGACCCACATGTTCCTGTAATACACCTAAAGATAGGAGGAGATTTAACCTGTTCCCTATAAGTAAGCTGAGCATGACTCCTGTATTTCACCTTACAACTCGGATGCTTATTAGGACAGAACACTGTCTTAAAATCTCTCAAATCTAGCATGGAGGTCAGCCTACCCTAAAAGCCAAGACCACGGCCTAGCCTCAGGGAAGCATCAGGGACAGAAACAGGTCCCGGAGTTGGGTTAGTCTAATTCAGCCTCAACCCCCCGGAGAGCTCTGTTTCCACATGACTTTTCACCCATAGGCTATTAGTTACACCTGAGTTTGCTAATGAGATGCTTGCAAATACATCTCAGCTCATTGGCGTATACAAAGTGTGTTTGTGTGGGCTGAATGAGGGGGCTTAAGCCGACACATTCAATATCTCCCCGTGAAGGGAACTGGCCATGACTGACTCACTTGTTAAGTGATCCAACTGTTAATTGACATCCAGTCGGCTGGACTGTCTAAAAGTCAGTTTGGTTCATTATGTCTTCGAGGGGCACCAAAGCGATGAGAACATTACTGATTAGTTCTGCATAATGGCTAGGGAAGACTTTAAAAATGTTATTTTCCTTAATATTAGTTGATTAATTTCCATTTTCCCATCCCAGGGTCTTCAAGATGAGACCACTCAGTTTGTTGCCAACGGAACCTGGAATCAATTTAGAAATGGCTAAGTGATGCTATTCCACCGGGAGGGATTCCCTTTTAGTTAATGTTGCACTAGACATGTTTCAGTTAATTCACACTGAGTGGTCTCTCTCTCTCGCTCTCTCTCTTCTCCACAGCAGCTGTCTTGACACCAGGCCTAGGAGGGAATCTCTTTCCGGCCCAAAACGAGGGCTTCCATTTTTATACCAGAGCACCACAGAGAAAACTGAGCTTTGCTTATTAATATCTCTCCCCCTTGTCCCGACAAGAGGAGAGCTAGAGCTAGAGCTAGAGAGAGAGAGAGAGAGTGAGAGGGGAGAAAAATACAGCAACCCACATTTGCTTGGATAAAAATACTCCCTCTTGCTCACTGCGGGTAGAACCTACCAGCTGCTGGTTGTACCCATATGCGCAGGACTGTTAGGCTCTACGCTCCAGTTTCCCCAACCCTGTCTGCACCAGCATATACCCCCATCTCTGGACTGATCTTAATCATGCCGTCTGACACCAGATTGCAAATGACATTAGTTATCCATCTACAAGCCAATCACGGCTAGGACAGGCTCTACCCATCCTCCTCTGAAGGTACCAACACAGTGCTCACTGTCACAGATTAATCACTGGCATTAGAAAAGAAGTGATTGAGTAGGGATGTGTCTACACACACACACACACAAACACTCACACACACACACTCACACACACACATTCTGATTTCTCTCTTCCACACACATGCACGCATGCACACGCAAACACACACACACACATACGTACAGAAAATCTAAAAAAACATTTAGCACTGTAAATAGCCAAGCCATCGGCTGGCTCGGCGAAGCCACATTAATTACCGGACGCTGGCGGTCACGGATGAACAGGAAATCTCCCTCTTATTCACAGTCAGGCAGTGTCACCACCAATGATCTTTCTTTTCCCTCCTCACCATAAACCACCTAATCTGGCCTACCGACTTTATCATAATTGGATGAGGATGATTTATACTCCAGCAGTGAGAGGAGTGATAGGGAACCCCTCTGCTCTCCCTCACATTGCCAGGGACTGCCAGTGGATTTCATATTTGTAGGCCGTGGCATTCCTGCACGTGTACAGTCAATACTGGAAATGTATTCCCTTCAGACTGACATTGTTCACTTTGACTGGCATTTCATTACAGGCCAAAAGATTAGGTGATACATCACAGTGGTGCACATCCACGAAAAAATGGGTGAGTTTAGAAATATTTCATTCAGCAAAGGATCACATTTCATACAATGTTGATGATGTAATATAAACACCCATACCTAACGAAAGATGTGAGGCCAACTGATTAAAGACATTGTGGCCAGAAACACTTTGGTTTTAATTAAAACATACAGACAACAATTACTAGTCCAAAAAGGTTAGGTATACAGGTATAGGTATAGGTATACATGTTAGTTAAGAATACTTAACTTAGTTAAGAATAAAAATTAAAAAAAAATAATTTGTAGGTTGTTGTTTGGGGCTCTTGTGCGGTTCTTTGCCACCTATCATGCCCCTTATTTGCTGTAACTGTTTGAGAATCCCTGTGACAGAAGATACTCCGGTTGCAAGTTATGCGAAGCTTTGGTGGTTCTTGGTTAAATGCGACATATGGGACTGCCTAGGGTGTCAAAGCTCGGGGGACAAGTGGATGGAGAGGATATCATGTGGATATTCAATTAGCCACAGCTGTGTTTGTATTTGCCTAAAACAAAACAACAACAAGAACAAGAAGAAGCAAGCATGTTAGTTCTGGCACACAAGCAATCTGCACATGCTCTCACATGCAATTCATAATTTAACACCTATCCATTTTGCCCACTACTACATGGAGGCAAGCAATAAGCCTCCCTAGAAAGACTGTAGAAGCGAGTAATCCTGTCTAAACATTTACAGAACACCATGAGCCATGCTGACACTGACAATATACAGAGGAGAAGATGGCAGAGACATTATTATGTTATATGCTGACAGAACCAAGGCAACCAGTGCAGGATGTTTTTTTTAGATGACTCATGCAATGAATATATAAAGGGTATATAAATCTATAAATATAATATGGATATGATAAATATATCTTAGATTAATTAAGTAATTTAGTAGCTGAACTACATAAAAATATACATCATCATTTGTAAGATTTATATTGAGGATTAACACTGAGCAGACCCTTAAACTCCTTTTTTGTCTTTAAAACAAGAGGTCACAAACCCTCAGTTGTTAAAAATGGCACAGACCACTGCAACAAGCCTTCCAATTTACAGCTAACATTCATCTAACCAGTTGCAATTTTGACCAGTTCTCTTGCATCACCCATCCACCTGCCATGGCCTTCCTCAGTGACCTGTGTGCGTGTGTGTGTGTATTTGGACAAAACTTCTTGAGTGTCACACTCCCCTGATGCAGCCCTTATGAGCGCTGGTTGTTCTTACCTTTGGGTTTGCCCTCGTTTGTGTCAACAGAAAGTGAACTAAGGCTTTAAAAATACATCCACAAAGATCTTTTAACAGACCTAAACAGTGGTGGAACACTACAATACTACAGATGGCTTTAGCACCAGGTTCTCTGTCTCATTGGCAGTGACAGCCGCAATGTTTGCAGGCAGCCTGGACCTCCATGATGATTAATTAAAGATAGTGTTACAGGTGTTCTGCCATGTAGCTTAAATACATACAGAACATTTGCTGTGCAAAATTAAAAAGCCAGGCAATAGGGACTGCAGCATGAGCACAAATCTACTGTACACGTAGCACAGAGCATCCATTCAGTCAGCAGACTCAATTAATTCAGGCTTACAGAGGCAATAATTGGACAACATTTAATTTAAATTAAGTAATAGGGGCTTAACTATTATAGAGCACATGGATTAACAATGGCCTGGCTTTGGTCTGCTGTCAGAATTCTTGGCAAAACTCAAACTGACCCACCATACAACTGTGAAAGGATGAGACACAGACTGGCATAATTACACACTGGCTCTTGCAGTGACACTGCGACACAGTGTATTATATGGAGACAAATCCCCTAAGGTATGACTGCATTTAACCAGTGATTGAGCCACATGGTCTGGGCCATATCCAGCATTATGGATGTGACATTTGAGAATGAAAATGTCTTAGAAACATGAACCATTACAGTTTATTATTTAATGATTTTGTCTCTCTTTGTCTGCAGCTGAAAACAGATCTTAAGAGTCTTCAGCTGAAAACAGATCTTCAGAATCCTAAACTTTCATTCAAATCACTGACATCATAAGAATACATGCCAGTTTATTGACATCGTGAATGTGACCATGGATTATATTAGCATGGAACTTCCCTCTGGTCTGGCATTGCACCACGTAGAGTAAAGAAGTTGGCTGTGGAGGTAAGAAGGACTCTGGCTCTCTGATGATCTGGCTCTGTGCTGCACGTGTCCATTACTCTGTCTCTCTCCCTCTTCCTCTCTGCCTCTGGGAGCGTGACAGCTCAGGTGGCTTCGGATTTACGACGGGCACATGCTCCTCTCTCAGCACCTTCAATCATGAGTGGGTGTGCCTGCCACCGCTACTGCCAGTTCGCAACCGATCCTGATCGCTCAGATTGCGCCCGCCGCCACGGGGAACAGCACGGGGTCCAAATGCCCTCTCAATCCGACACAATTAGCATACGCTAATAGGTGTGTAGGCGGTGAAGCGCTGTGGATTAATTATGCTGTCGACTCGCAAATGGGTGTATGTATGTTGGGGGTGGGAACGCAAATGACCCACTGTTCAAAATGAGTCGTTAAAGAGTTTAGGAAGAGCAGAGAATTGTTTATAGCACTTAAGTGCTGTTCTGAGACTAAGGCACAAAACAGACTGTGAAAAATAGTCTAAGTCATAAGAAGAAAAAAGCTTCTATGCCGCAAAAGAACTGATGATATTGCAATCATTGTGTCAATGTCACTGTTGTTCACAGCACTCCAGATGGTCCATTAGGTAAAAGAACATGATTTGATAACACCCAACGATTAAGTCAACAGCCTACCCTGTGACTAGAATATTAACACCAGCACGATTCCTCACTGCCCTGAAAGGGGCCAGAGTGTGAGAGTCGGTCTAAATGAAATAAAAACTTCATTAACATTTAACCAAATGATAAAACAGCATCAAACAAACAATGGCAGCTGCAGGCAAAGCTAACGTTTTTTCCTCATTAGCCTGCGTAAAATTATGGAAATAAGCTGATTATGTAACAAAAATAAGTCTTCTTTTAGTGGAACATTTATGTATAACTTGACCTCCACTGTCTGCTTGGCACAGAAGATGCTGATTTTCATTTGAGACCCAAGCTAATGCACTGGTTCTGTATACTAACAAATCGTCCAGTGTGCTCAAAAATGTTAGCCACAGGACAGGTTTGTACATATATTTTCTTTTAAAAATCCCTTCTCACCTTAGTTTGGCCAATCATTCATTCTTGAAGCTCAAGTCCTTTACCAGAGGCCTGGGAGCTTGAGGGTTCTACGCAGTATCTTAGCTGTTCTTAGGACTGCACTCTTCTGGATGGAGGTCTCAGATGTTCTTCCTTGGATTTGCTGGAGCCATTCACCCAGTTTGGGATTCAGAATGCCCAATGCCCGTATCACTACTGTTGCCTTGACCTTCTACATCTTCTCTAGCTCCTCTCTCAGTCTCTGGTATTTCTCCAATTTGTGTTGTACCCTCTATCTGATGTTGCTGTCACTTCTTACTGTGACATCTTACACCACAGCCAAGGAGTAATTTCAGTAATTCCAGCACGGCTATGTCTGCCTGGCTCGTTTTTCCTGACCAAGAATTTTGGTCCTCAGTGTTAATTTTAGTCAGTGCACAAATCAGTGAACTTGTAAACTATATTATTTTGTATATGGTTTGCAGGGGACACTCTCCAGTCTTTCAGATATGGAAAACATAGTGAGTTGTATGTGAGTGAATGAAAAAATGAAACCAAATGATTTAATTGTTTATAATTGTTCGATGTTCACATGTAAAGATTAGTACATTACATCAAGATGGCAGATATCGCCCGCACAAAATACAGTAAGCTATGTTTTCTATCTTGAAGTTAGAAATATGACATTTTATGTGGTAAAGGGTAGCAGTTACTACCAAAATAGCAGCTCATCAAAATAGCACACTATCAAAATGGCATCTTGTTACCTATGGATCTTGTCTCTCTGCACATTCCTCTGCACCCTTCTCAGTCTCTGACATCGATGGATAGATAGGCCTACCTATGCTCTTATTCTCTGACTCCCCTCTTAAATGTAAGTAGTCTACATTGATTAATGTTTTCACCAAGCAGGTTATGGCTTTGTGAGTAAGGCATCTAGGAAAGTACAATGGTTGGCACTGTAAATTTACACGTTCTCTATCAGCCCCCCTTCAACAGCACCACCTCTACCACTACTATGATGCTCTTGTATCATCTCCACTTTACGGGCGGTGAGGCTTGTGTGCGATGCTGTAAACTGCAGATAAACCATGCAATGCTATTAGAGCCACATGCTTCCCTGTACAGTGTGAAGGCCATGATTTATGGAGCGTTCCAATCATTCCTTCCCGCCTCATCCATATACACAGCATTAAAATTATACTCAGCAGCGTTTGGCTTGGCACTCGGCTCTCAGACTGATGCACATAATTTATTTACTTTCTGACAGATTTTTAAAATAAGAAGCACCTAACCACAGCACAGCCTTGGCACTCTTGTCACTGTCACTTTGGATAGGAGCGAACTAGAGTATGCAAATCTACGCTTCAACAGCTTTGGAAACGAGAACCCCCGTTTTTGTGTTTGCATCTGCGACTGCTGTTCTGAATATGAAAGAGGAGAGCAGGTTACTGTAGTACGTGTTCACTTAATGACCCACTTTTAATATTCATTGTTATTGCTCTTATGTGATAGAGCCTGCATGGTCTGCACATTTCAAACTGAGTAAAAACACTATGAAAGCGCAATTACGAATTCAGCGGGACCTTAGTGTCCTTAGCCATATTTTTTTACCCATACACTTTTGAACAGTGAAAAAAAAGTTATCAAGTAAAAGCAGGGCTTTTACATTGTAACCTCCATAAGTCATCTGTATTCAGCCTCTGTGTTCTGGGCCACTTTATAATGCACTTGCCTCTGTGGCTGGAGTGGACCCAGTGCTGACAAGTGGTCTGCTGTTCTACTTTCCATTCACATTATCAACTAGGTTAATGAACACGATGGAGGTCCGAAAAAATGCCGCAGGCATCACTTTTGCCTCCCGTGCTTGGCAACACTGCCCCGAGAATATAAAAATTAATATTTCACAGTGCACCAACACCCATCAGACAAATATGTGCGGACATCCCGTCAATAAATGGCTGAAAGATTGATGAAATATGATGACCCGGGGCGAGAGCTGAACCCTGGCGCGTGGGTGTTGATACACAAGCTATTTTGGGAGGATTTCTAGTTTTTCCCCCTCCGAGCTAGTTGGTGGAGCGTGTGTCACGTTAGCATTGTAAATGAAAAGCAACAGCCGCGATGTCGGCGCTGCCTGTGCCATCCAATATGAATGTTGGCTGCAGGTAAATTGTATGGCTTAAATGAACCAGAATCCTTATCTGAAGGCTGGCTGTTTCCATAGCATGCTCACAGCATCCAAACCTGAGCCCCAAGATATCATCACTATAACCCTGCATTAAAATTCTATTGCACTGCACTGCACTGTATGTAATTCATGGTTATGTTTCAGACAGTTACAGAAAAAGAGGTCATACATAAAGAAACAGACTATGTGTTCATGTAAAACACATGTAAGGGTCAACATTGCAGTCTACAGACCTTAGCCCACATCAATAGATGTCTGTTAAAATACATGTTGATAACTGTGCCTCAAGCTTCTCCTGCGTTGCTCCCCTCATTAGAATTAATACATGTTTAATCACCAATTATTATGCTAATTTGTACAGGGTAATTAATATCTATTTACACATTCATGTTGCATGTCATGCAATTCATTTTCCACATGCCTATCTCTTCTCACTGCCTGTTTGAAATCCTTTTTAGGTTCTTTTTTTTAATGTGGCATGCAATGATCAAATCAAGCGAGAGGCTCAATGAATGATGAGTCTCAGATCAAAACAGTTCACACAAACGTCGCGTTGCATCTTTCGACAGGTTTTGACAGTGACAGATTAGTGCCCAGGTCGGGGCGTCGAGTTGATTTGATCCGGATCCAACCTAGCCCAACCTGTCTAATCTTATTTTGGTTTCAGCGCTCATCCAAAACACAGTTAGGGAGGCAGCGAGGCAGGTGAGAGATTTGAGGCCGGAGAGCTCCCAAGCAAAGCCTTTAGAAATACCTTGTTTACCTGAGACGAAAGAGAAGGTAAGCTGACTAGAAAAGAAGAGGAAACAAACAAAGGTCTCCCGAGAGCCCAGAGCTTATATGAAGGTTAGCTTGGCAATTTTATGCAGATATAAGTCTGGAAGTCAATTCAATTATTTCGCAAAGCCTCCGCCAGCAATTAATTTACGCAGTGAGCGTTACCAACAAGATTGAGGATTCTTTGACCTTCTTTTGCACTCCATAAAATGCTCGGCTATACAAATAGCTTCCGCATGCAATTACATGCTTAAATGCAGTCTTCTCTCACTTGAGCAATGACGACCCTGACTTCAGGAATGCAGAGAGTTCTTGCCAAGGTAAAAGCAGGGGCTGTTAACCATCACACAGGAGATGATACAGGAGTGAGACTATCAGTAGCTAGCTGTGTCCTTAGGTTCTGTCAAGGTGTATTGTTACAGAATGTGCATATACCGGCGTACTGTATGTTATCCATACGATTCCCAGAGATATTGCCGTCAACATGATGGATATAAACATAATCAAATGAATCACTTCGTCATGCTTCAGTTGGTTCTGAGCAACACCACCGGAGGTCCAGTAGGTAAAAGCTTTCATCCTTACAGCAAAGCATGCTGTCATTTGCAAACTCACACTGAGATGCGCCACCATCACACTGGGAGAGAGAATAAATTCAACTTGATAATACAGTACTGGTGCCATTGCTCAGTGGACATTTTGTCCTATGTATCTGCAGTCCATATGAATAAAAAAAGCAAAGACCAACCTAATAATTTAAAAACAAAAACATGAATGAACACCTAAATTTACCTAGTCTGACCTTGCAAACAAAATGCCCAGTGAGGCACAATGGTGAGATAGGAATTAGAATGAGCCGGCTGTTTCTCAATAGGGGATTGGAGTCAAGTCTTGGGGGAATATATTCATCAAAATCCCATTTTCGGTCGCTTTTGTGAAATTGATGTGAAATTGACACAAAGCCTAGTTACAACAATCACACAGTCAATGTCTTTGGGCCCTAATTCTCAAGGACACGGGTTTCCTCCAAGCCAGCTGCTACTATTGATTCCCACTTGCAAACAGCAGCAGCTTAATTGCATCATGATTGGTCATGAGAACAGGTCCCATGCTGGTTCGGGAAAAACAAATGAACTTTAATAGGTGATCACGATTTGGGTCAAGATTCATTTTAATCACAGAAGATTAAACACACTAATGAAACAAATCGTCTGTCAGATCGACACCGAATTTAATATCAGTGCTTGCCGAGAATTCCCATTAATATGTACACCATGCCTTTAGCAGATCAATACAGGATTTCAAGCTTAGTAGCTGTCTTAAGTCCAATACTGGTGGTGGCGCTTCTGCTTGGCTTTTTCAGGACAGCTGACTTTTAATTTGCACGTGGGGCCTCCTGGTCGACATAAGACTGGCCTTGACAGCGAACGAAGCGGCTGGCTCTTCCTTGACAGCACTCATTATCCTCTCCCCGGGCACCCAAGCATCAAACAGGAGAGACATGATGGATTCCGATCTCTGGATGCTTGCGATATGAAATCTGATACTTCAGATCTACTCTCCGTCAGTTAATTGTGCCCACCGGCATGCTCTTATGACTTAGCAGATACCGTCCTGTAAGGCTCCTCTGACGCAAGTTGGTGTGCTGTGTGCCTGTGTGCCTGAGTTTTCTGTGTGTGTATGTTTGTACCAGGCCAGTGTGTGTATGTGTCTGAGCCTGTGTATGTGAGTGTGTCCCATACCAGTGTGTGTATGTCTGAGTTTATGTGTGTGTGCCTCAACAGGCTGCTTTGGTGACAAGGCAAACTCACCGAGCGTGATAAATGTTGATGACGCAGCAGCCCCCCCTTATCTGGGACGGGATGTGTGTGTGTGTTTGTGTGTGTGTGTGTGTGTGTGCGTGTATGTGTGTGTATGTGTGTGTGTGTTTGTTGTGCATGTGTGTGTGTGTGTGTGGAGGTGGACAATATACAAATCCTGATCATATGATTCATGATGTTAGGCACAGAGCCTCCCTCACTCCTCATACCTCGCCCACCCACGCTTTTAATGATTAAACTTCATTGAAGTAATTAAACCCCTTCTGAGAGCCGGCACTGGGAGGCAGACTACAGGAAGTGATGGGGTGGCGCTAACGACCCTCGCTGCAGCGGTCCAATGATACCAAGCCATCGCTTTGCGGCACGCCGGCAGTGCGACGAGGGGGATGTGGTGACGAGTGCCGCGACCTGCGCACACACGTTCTTCGTGATGGCCTCCGGAACGTTCCTCTTGTTCCCCACCCCACACCCTCCCTTCTTCCTACTTCTTTCTGAACCCCCTCGAGACTTTATCGCTCAGCACCTTCACGTCTCAACTCCTTCAGACAAACTGATCCCAACGGCAAGACCGAAGCACTCAGCCAAGAAGAATCATATTCCTGCAAAAGTACTGGAGGAGTGCTCCTCTAGAACTGCAAAGTTGTGTGTCACTCTGGTATATGCATAACCCTGGGTTACCAACTGGCGTACGCTAAAATGTTCTGGCTACAATATTATGGCTGACATGCATTGCTGTAAAGGAAAAGAAAAGTCCTGCAGTGATTGTAATGAGCAACATGCAATTGCTCGCAAAGCCGTGAATCTCACACCAAAAAAGTAATGCATCCCAACTCTGTTAGAATGAATGATAATACTTATGGTAAAACTTTGCCAACATCAAATTCTTTACTCTGAACACACAAACACACACACTCTACTTTGTATATAACTGTCCATGTGTGTCCAATAGATCTATAAATAATTAGACATCGACATGGAAACGTAGCAAGAGGTTGCGACCCTGCTAGTCCGTTGCATTAAGCAAGATTGATCTGCACACCCAGCATGGCACCCATAACCATTTAAAAAGCCATCTTTGGGAAGCGCCTGGACCAGGCAGAGTGGAGGGTAGGAAGAGTAAGGCTGGAGAATGTGGATAAGGGGCCGAGCAGGAGCTGCTATCATAAAGGTATAGACCATTAAGCCCGTGACCAGCTCAGCCCAGCGGGGGAGCCACTCAGCAGCCGTCATCGTGCGCAGGAGAACGAACAGCTTAATTAAAGTTTCATCTCACAAATATTCATGTGCATTTAATGATCCTGAATCACTTCATTCCGCATGAATTATGAATATGAATGAATGAACAGAAGAATAAATTGAGCCAGAGGGAAATAGAGAGAGAGAGATAGCATGAGTGTGTGTGTGAGAGAGAGAGAGCAAAAGAGGAATGAAGGACTCATGTGTGAGTGGTGGCAACTACACACACATCCTTGTGAGAGGTTAAGAGCGGGGACAAGTGTGCGGGAACAAAAACAGCACGTGACCGCCCGGCGCTAGGCTGGTGGCCTAGATCTCCAGTCCAGCCATGCCTTTCAGTTCTTTGAATGCCCATTCACAACCATTTTCCTGGAGTGGATGGATGGTAATGGATGACGATGTGGGGGGGGGGGGGGGGCTGGAGAGGGAAAAGGAAAGATAGGAACCCCCCCTCCCCTTGTCACATCTTCCACTTCAATCAAAAATAATGCCAATGTGTGTTTTCTACAAGCCACAAGATATGAGATAACACACAGCATCCAAGAAGCTGCGTGCAGTAATCAGACAGAGTGTGACATTTTGATATCCGAGACCAGGAGTGGCATTTATATAAACAACACGCACTCAGTCACTCACACACACACACACACACACACACACATACACACACTGCTAGCGTGCATTCAATACACTTAAGTGCCTCTATAATGATTGGACGGAAACTGATTGGCAAGGCTCTAGCTTGACCACAGCCACTGGAGTAAAACCAACACATGCCATTCCAAGTAATTAGTCAAGGAGGCCGACTGCAAAACGAACTAAAGGTTAATGGATGAAATAAGGCATGCATACTGAAATATATGGCAGGGAAGTGCATTAACTGACTGGAGAACAGCATTTCAGCCCAAAGACGAGGAGATGCTGCTGCTGCTGCTAGTGCTGGATACACAAGCAAGCCCCAAGAGCTACACATTACCATATCTGGATGCACATATGCTAATGTTGGATGTTAGAAATCATCAACATTGTTACATATTTTCCATCTCTATTCTCAAAACACAAAACCACTGAAGCAAAATAAGGAAAACAAAAAAGAGAAAACAAACAAATAAATAATTGTCTGCTTGTGAAACACAACCATACAGTGTTGAAATGGGAGATGACACATGCTGTATATTAAATATTCTGATGTTGCCATTATTATCATCTAATTAGGATTTCCCTGTGACCTCACTCAGAGCTTTCTCATTATTGTGAAATATAACACTTAATTTTCCTACGCAAGACGCACCGCAGAGTCACGCCCTGGAGATAATTAATGTTGACATGTTTTTAGCCAATCTTTTTTTTGTCACACCAAAGAGCAGCATCTGTGCTGCTGCACCACACTTCTCCAGCCAGCTTATTTGCAACAGAGGAGTTTGGAATGTGCCTGTGAGCTCACAGCTGCATCTCCCTTTTACATCTTCAGTCTTACCTTCAATATTTTACAAGAAAATACTGAGGGGGAAGAACAGAAAGACGAGGAAAGAAAGGTACACATTCAGACTCACGCTGAAGGAGAATGGGGAGTGTCTAGGAACGAGTTGCAGGGTCAAAAGAGGAGTACAACTGTCTTTAGCCCTTTCTATCTCTTCATCTCTGTTCTTTTTTACCTCTTTCTATCTCTCTCCATCTAAGCTGTCCTGAAAACGCTGTGGCCCCAGAGTCAAATAATAACTGCTTAACAACTCCAGACATCATTGTTTTCCAGGAGCTATAGAGAATGCCTGCAAAGGGCCACCAGTGCTTCAGAGGATCAACACTGCCATCTACTGCAAATGCATAGGAGATCATATCCAAAGTGCAAGGGACGTATTTTTCATGCATCCTCTTGCCATGCAAACACTGGCATAGCCCAGCTGACTTTAGAATGTGTGGGTTTCTACACTTTATTAAGTGTAAACAGAACATAAAGCAAAAATGACTTTCCTGCATTTAACTTTTTTTTTTTCATTTCTATGAATGACTTAAGGTCCCATTCAGGTAAAAGGTCAAGGAAAACATAAAAACAAGCCAAACTAGGTACACCCACTCTGGATCTGTTGATGAATCCATTCATTAAGGTTATGACACCACTACTGAAGAATTCTTCTTCCTTAAAAGCTCTTTGGAAGTGCACCCAGTGCAATAAAGCTAGAGCATTGTGGAAAAGCAGAGATAAAATATAATTGCTATCCTGGGACAAAAAAAAAAAAAAAATCATGTTCGTGTGATGTTAAAGAGAACTGCACAGGTGTGGTTTTACGCTTTTACAGTCTTGATATTTAGAGCTGCCAATTTAAATAGCTGAAACTACTTTCACCAGCCAAAAGCTTTTAAATTAGGTCCTATAAACCAAAACTTTATTACTGTGTCCATGTGATCACACTACTAAATAAAAAATGGTAACAACATTTTACAGTCACAAAATTACCTAGAATAATTCTTCAAGAATGTAACATGGCAAAGGACCATGGGAAAATTGGTTGGTTAGTGAGTGTCCAATCTTGAAGCAGTAAGTACAGTAAAGAGCAGGCCATGACAAACTCTAAAGTATTGCTAGTTGTGCCCAGAACCATGGTATGTGTTTTCAAATTACAACTGTGAAGATTATAAAAGAGTGGGAGGTCATGGCTAACAGTAACAGGCTAGGCTAAGTACGGGAAATAATGAATGATGTTTTTGTGACCGAACATAGCCTAGTGAATGGATGTAGTAAACACACAAAACCTCCACCAGTTCATCAGTCATTTAAATGGCATGGTTGCTGCAGTGAGAGGCAGACCTATCTATGAGCCACGCCTATGTGAGCACCAGGACAAGACGCAGCTTTAGTCCTTTCATGTGTCCCTCAAGCGTGACTGAAAAATCATTACACTTTCAATTATACTAATTAATTCAGCAGGCAAGGTCTAGCCAGCGCCTGATTAGCATGGTGGTCAGGTTCTCCCGTGGCCGGCTTGGCACTAAAGCTCTGTGGGATTGCCTCGCCCAAGGCTCCGTATGGAGGTACTGCGACTCAGCAATCTGATCTTGGCATTTACTTGGGCGGCCACGGGAATGTCTCATCAGCATTCTGGTAGTCAAGTCTCTTTTTAATGGATGAGGAGACCACCTGCTGGCAAGAGCTTAGACACACTAGGGTTATCTCTGGTGGGACTACATTAGCTGTCTTCCAACCCCACCACAAGGTCATAAGTTTAAGTGGATGCAAAGGGGGTTACTACATGTATTTCTATTGATGACACACCTCTGTGTCGCATGAACTGGATTATCAGGATTCATAATTAATTAAATCATTATTAAATGCATCATATGATTTTCTGCAGCTCTTAATTTGATGGATCATGGTCAAATAAATAAATAAATAAATAGATGCATGCATGCATGCATACACACATACATACATACATACACTCAGTGTAGAAATATAAATTGATTGGACCTGGTTTGGATATGTCACTATCATGTAGACCACACAGTAACATGAAACGATGTAAAAAGACAACACTGAGACATTTTTAAAAACTGTGTGTTCTCTGCCACTTTTGACAATGATCCAAATGTTGTATATAGCAACACAGCATTTTAAAAAACTTAACTTGTCCTTTACACAATGTAAACACAAAAAAGAGAGAAAATAATACATTTAGAAAATAATCACGGCACTTCTACAAAACGTGGCCAAATGGTGAATCTTGAAACTGAAACTGCTTACTTAATCCCAGATTAAGTAAGAAGTTGTTTTTGATCAGTAAAAAGTAAGAATGTGAAGATAAAGGATAAAGCTCAACTGACCTACTGTACCCTATAGACTAGTTTGACTATCTTTCGCAGAAACATTCCATCTTTAAATGTAGGCTATGACACAATCAGTGTCCTTGCCTCCACATGCAGGCCTTTTGTCAACAATTTTAGTCCTGAGCATAGTCGCTCTTCCAATGATGGTCCAAAACAGAGCCTCTTCTAATATAGGCCTAACACCAGTTTCTCCCGTAAACAGCCTCAGAGCATTCCAGCAAATTACAAAAGAACCTTACAACCTCAACCCTCTCTGAAGCTACCACTCGAATATTAGGGTACACTAATTTCACTTTTTAAATCTCACGGTTTTAAAATATAGCCCGTTTAATGCAACGTTGACATTAAAGTAAAAAAAAATAGGGGGCAACCAGAGTGAGAACTCATCTGTCGTGATGAATGTACGACACTACAGCCTTCCTACGGCATATAATCCGTTTACGGCCATAAGAGGCCTGTTTATTTTTAGCTAGCTGGCAAGCTAACACGACACAACTAGCACCCAGATTCTGTAGTTGGGGGGGTTAAGTGTTTTCTTCCAGACGTTCACCAGAAATGGGTGTTTCGGATGAAGCGGATCGGACACTTTTTGTGGGGAATCTTGACCCACAAGTCACGGAAGAACTGTTGTTCGAGTTGTTTTTACAGGTATAGAAGAAGCGTAACGTTGATGAAGCGCTAAAACCCAGTTGTCAGTTTGTTTGTTTTAAATCAGCTACCATACAATTTCCAGTCCTGTTACTCAACTACTGAGTAGTTACTCCAAAAGTTAAGGCGCAGTACCGTGAACAAATACAGACAAATACTGTGGTATCCATTGCCTTTTCAATTACAGCGCCAAAATAGCATTAACGTTAGCATCCCACTCGTTGACTCTACTCAGGCACGTATTAACACGCTAATGGAAGTTTTGTGATCTTGCCTCATTTGGTCAAGTTTATTATTGAAGTAAATGCAGCCATTGCCACCTTTCTTATTGTGCAACTTGTTGTTGTCTTTTTTTCTCGGGAGACTGTGATACCTTAGAGTTACGCTTCGTCTTTCTCTCCCTGTGTTTGGAAAAACTAATGTCGTAATCAGTTTGCCTATTTTTAATGACTTTGTTTTTGTTTCAATGCCTCGCAGGCTGGCCCTTTGATCAAAGTAAAAATTCCCAAGGACAATGACGGAAGAGCAAAACAATTTGCATTTGTCAATTTTAAACATGAAGTTTCTGTGCCTTACGGCATGGACTTGCTCAACGGGACAAAGCTGTTTGGGAGGCCACTAAAAATTCAGTTCAGATCAGGTTACTATTTCCTTTTAAAGTTTGTTATTAATGTTTGCTATCGTTTGCTTGAACTTCGTGAAAGTTGCATACTGATGTCAAAATATGTCCTCTCACAACAGGAAGCACCCATATGAACCAAGATGGAAAGGGAAATGCTCAGAATCAGAGTCCAACGAACACACCTGGAAGGTAACTAAATAGGACTGTTTTGCGGTGGGCTTTAGCCTACTTGGAAGCGAAATCAGCGTATACTGGTAACTTCAAAGGTAACAATATTCTGAAAGGAACATGACTTGAAGTAATGGAGGTTTGGTGCAATGCTTTTTAAGAGAGCAGTGGTTAACGGTAATCTTGAAGCAACCAAGCCTTGTTGTAGGACTGTTTTTTAGGGGTGTGCAGATAGATGACATGTTTAGCTTATGCAGTTTTTACACTTGGTGCATGTATTGTGCAGCTGTGCACTCTACAAGAAGTGACCATTTAAACACTAAGTTTGTGTAATATAATGTTTACAGCATAACCAACAAGGTGAATCTTTTTTTATTTCCCCCCCTTTGGCGTTGTTAAGGTATGACAGGCCAGATCAGATGGGCTCTCCAATCTTCTCCACTCCTCCTCAGATGCAGAGATCTTTCTCTTCACCTGATTCACTACAGAAGCAAGCACTGGTGAGTTTGTTTGCAAACTTCATTATATTTCTGTTTGTTTACCGATGAACACTAGTATAAAATACATAATCCAGAAACGCAGGGGTTTGTAGTCCCTAGCCAGGCTAGGGCTGCCTAGTGCTTCCCCTCAATATCGCATTTCGCTACAGCCAGTCAGGTACCTATCCAAAGACTTTGGTTTCCTCAGTCAAAAATTTTGTTGGACGGTCTAGGAGCAATCAGCGAACAGAGACCTATGTCCTTGGTGGGAGGGCTGAAAGCGATGTTACGACCAAACAGTTGTGATTGGCTGAAGGCATGCCCAATAGTTTCAAAGTTCACTGAAAGTATCTGCCTACCAGAAAGCTAATGTATGCCTATTGAGAGGTGCCAGACTCTTTGCACAGAGTTAAATGACGTGAAAGAGCCAGGTTCACGAAGCTACACAGTCCCTAGACAGGTGACATAAATCATAAATAAATTACAATCACACTCAATATGTGACTGATGGATCATGCATGTAGCAGCCACTTTTATCCAAAGAGACTTACATTTGTCAGTTGGCGGATACTTTAGGGCCAGTCTCCCCTGTAGCAACTTGCAGATTAAAGGAGAACTCTGGCTAAATTCAGCGCTCAGGTCTGTTATCTTAGCTCCCAGAATGATGTTATAAAAAGAAATGAAAACACACCTAGATAGCTACAGGGCACGGATATGAAACTATACGAAAATGGGTAAGTGGCTGGTTATAGAAATTGATTACACAACATTATATACTGTTCTGTCAGTCTACTCGCTTTTATATGGACAGTGAGTCTCTTAGGGAACTGTTGCTTGCTGCAAAGTACTTGTAATAATATTTTGAGCATGTGTAAAGTTTGTTAGCGCTGTTGTTATCTAGGCACGCACGCAAGCAGGAGCATAATTCTGGCAGTCTTTCATCAATTTTTTCATTTATTTTTCTACTGTCATCATTTTGGGAACTCAAATAATAGAGATACATGTTGAGCATGGCTGGAGTTCTCCTTTAAGTGCCTTGCACAATGGTGGCAGTCCACAGTTTTCAAGCTACTTGCATGCTAGCTAGGTTCCTTAACCACTAGGCTACCACTGGCAACTTAGCACTGAGATTCACATAATGATGCGCAACACAGCAGAGTATTCTCAAAGGCCTCCATAGGCTGTCATTAAGGCTTATCTTTTGACATATGGTGTGTCTTGACGATAAAGGTTAGCCTGTCGGGAAGGTGTTTTTACAGAGAGGAGAGAATACTCTTTTTGTCACGGTGTCATCAGGATTATGTATTCTTTTAAGGAATTTTCTCCAGTTTGTGACAGTTGGAGGATGTCAGACTGTTAGTTTCTCTAGGCTACTGCTAGTCTAGAATTTAAAACATATGCTCACTTTGTCATGATGTTGACACATTGCCTGGCACCACGTCTTGGAGCAAGTGAAATTTAGCTGAATGAATCCGAAGCACCTTAACCTAATCATCTGTCGGAACCTTCTATAATCAGGAGAAAATACCATATGGCTTAACAGCTCTAAATCCCCATAGAGTGACTCATGTATTTGGCTGGAATCTACCTTGCCAGTGCTTGTATTTCTTTTTTTATGTTACAGCAAGAAGAATTAAAGCAAGAACAATTTGCATTTATGCTTCTTGGCTTTACCATTTGGTACCATTTAGAGCAAAGGTTTACTCAGTTAGTCAAAATAGGTGGGGTCATGACTACCCAGCATTTTATAGTGCAATATCAAGTATTGAAAGAGTGCACTTGTAATGTCTGTGAATGTCATTCATAATACGAACTATGTATTAAGTCAATAAAGCCTCAGGTTTTAAAGATTTTAAAGTGAAAGAACAACTTGGTTACTCAAAAATAAACTTGTCTCATCTGCAGATGAACAACATGTGGCAGCTGCAGATGCAGCAGCTCCAGCAACTGAATGGGGCCTTCCACATGGGCTTCCAGCAGCCGTTTGGAACTGGTGGCGGCATTGGTGGTGGTGGTGGTGGTGGAGGCGGCGGAGGGGTGGAGGTGGTGGAGGAGGTGGTGGTATGGGGACCTCTTGGCAGCTGGAGAACCAATCTCCGAGAGGACACCGGCACTCCCACCAGCATGAGTCCAGAGGAGGCGGGGGAGGTGGAGGAGGAGGTGGCCATCACGGACGGGATCAGCGCTACAGCGACGCCGGGCCCGAGCGGCACCGCCGAGACCACGGACAACGCAACGACTTCTATCACCACGATGACCGCAGCGGAGGCCGCAACCGAGACTATTCAGAAAGGCGCAGGGACCAGAGAGATGGATCAAGAGACATGCCAAGAGATGGACGTTATCGACGATATTGAGGACTTGAATAATTCTGGAAAAAAAAGAGAACTGAAATTTTGATTACAAAGAAGACTTTGTAATCATTTCATTAACTCAAAGGAAGATTTGGTTGAATTTTTAAACTTTGCAATTGGACTCTCTTTATTTTAATACAAAGCCTTTCCTAAACCCAAGTTTGTATGTACAATAATTTTTAAGATTTTAAAATATTGTTTTGATCCTTTTTTCCCCCAAATGTGTTTTTTTTTTTTTTTTTTTCTCCCCAAAAAATGCATCATGACATGAAGACATTTTTGTAAATACAAGATTGTTTTTTTTTTTATCATTATTGTTTTATTTTTATTTTTTTAGATGAATGTTCTTTAAAAAATGGGATTGTGTATTGTTGTGTGTGGGGTGGGGGTGATACAGGAGCCAAAAGAACGCGTACTCAGGTTTGACCATCAAAACTTTAAAAGCTCCTTGACATTTAAATAAAAAAGAAATCCATTCAAGACTATAGATAGTTTTTTTTTTTTTTTTAATATAAAGTAATACCATTGTACCTGATCATATGGACACATAATTTATGTTGCTCATAGGCAAAGATTGCCATTAGATCAGTTTGCATAGAATTGGATCCATAGTTCTAGTTTCAACACAATGGCATGCAATAACGCCTTCCTCTTAACACGCTTGCTTGTGTTCAATGTGTGAAAACTTACTGATAGCCTCACTGAGCCTACAGTAACAAAGTGAGTATATAACTGAAGGGCTTATTTTCACTTGTATTCATATTTCAGATTCATATCTAATTCCATTGTCAGTGGGCCTTCAGAGGGAAGTGCCTTGTTATCTTTAAAACACTTAGCATCTGCTCAGCACTGCTCCTTTTGAAGAATAGCTGACACTTTAAATAGATAAAAGATGTTCAGCATGCTTAAGAAAGGTTTATTGGGTAATCTGCAGGTGGCGCCACACAACGTCATGGTGGGATCAATTAACAAAACATGACTGACATAAAAAAAAAAAAGAGAGCACAACTTATCCACTCTGTCTTGTGTGTGATATGTGTGTTGTGCAGGACTCAGGATAGAGCTGTATTATATACAAAGGTGAATTATAAGATTTCTTTAGAACTCTGCTAAGAATACATGGCTGGGTTAAAGAGACTACTGCTTTATTAATTCTTAGTAGTTCAACTCTGTCTGACAGGGTTACTTTTAACTTTTTTAGATATGGCAACCTCCTATTTCTCCCATTGGAAACCTTCATTTGTCCTTGACGGTCATTCACAGAACTACATGTAAATATCAGAGAAGAAGCCAATCGGAAGTTCCATTGTGATTTGGAACATCTTGTATTGCTCTGTGTTTTGCAAGCACCTGTCATTCAGATGGTTCAGATTTTAGTGCCCAGACTAACCTTGACATTGCGTCCTCCTTGTCATCCCATATGAAAAACCTCTTTCAGTGTCCGGTAGGCTATACGTGAGAGCATCCAACCCAATATATCCGATCCCTTTTGTTGAGACCATGATTGTAGCCTCATGTTACAATTAACCACCTGAGCTGTTACTCTTGTCTATCCCTGGCACAACAAAGTGAGCACAGCAGCCGAAATCCTTTAATGTCTACGCCGAGGTCATAATCTACCCTTCCGAAAGTGCTTACAGGACCCCCGGCAAGCAGCTCCCGTTCACATCGGGCTCCTACATCCCCATAAAGCTCAGTGCGCCAAAAGTAGAGGTGCATTTGCACCCAGGCGCTCTAAGCCCTTTGTCTTGCTGTAATCTGGTGAGTGTCAGATTCCGAGCCTGATGCCTGGAAGCTGGGCTCTAATGAAGAGGATTCTCTGCTCCTGGGGTGGTGGATAGGGAGTGTGGTGTGTGTGTGTGTGTGTGTGCGTGCATGGTGGGGTGGTGGGGGCGTTGGGGTCTGGGAGGGCTGGACATAACTGTTTTAATTGATTGATCTTGCTGGCGTCGCTGACTGAGAAGCAGCCGGATTAGTGTGCCTCTTTCCTCATTCCCCTGACCAATAGCCCCCCCACCCAAAAAAAACACGTACGCACACATACACATATAACTCCCCTCCAAAATACGGGTGTGTTGCTGTGCAAACTTTTATAGAAGTACATCCTCGTGATGGTGTACATAGACCACTCAGCCTGTCCTTTGGAGTAGCTGGCGTCCACCTCATTGAACCTTAACACTCAGGTTACAGGGCTGACTACATAACCCCCACCCCACCCCACCTCTTCTATCCTGATACAGTCTAACAGAGAGGACTGCTTTGTGCAGTTGTTCAGATCTTCCTTTGATCACGCCCTAGTACTCAAAAGCACCAAAGCTTTTCCTATGTAGATCACTAAATTTCCTCTTCATAATCCTTTATACTTTGAACCCTCCTGAGTCCTGCCATATCCTCTGTGGTGTTATATTTACTCTGCTTTGCTTGGGAAAGGATAATCGTTTGTAGAGCTGTCCCATGTTTCAGAATGTTAACTCGAGACTGCCCCGTAGCTCAGATGAAAGCCTGGCATCCATCTGTAATAAGCATCATGCCCTTTAAGGTTACCACTTAGCCTTGGAAGCAATCTATGTTGCTGCCCTGAGATGAGGTGTTTCAGTATGATTTGGGATATTTATTTAAGACCAGACTCGCTCCATCGGTGACTGGCTGACAATTTTCGAAGTTTAGTGTAGTAGTCTCCTCAAAAATCAAACCAAACAAGTCTCATTTCGTCTTTTGCAGTCAACGACCACGATTGCAATTCTGCAGCTTTATCATTTGACTGCCGAAGACTACCAAAGAATATCGTTCCAAAACAGCGTCGGAATACCTAAAATATAAGTCACACTGAAGTTGTACTTTTGGCAATTCTTTAATTTTCTTTGTATTTATTTTAAAATCAACAGTGCAGGCCTTTTGCTAAATTTCCCGGATCAGCTAACTAACCAAATCTTTAAGCAAGACAACTCCGTGCCAACGTCCAAAAACTTATTCAAGTTCGTTTTAATTCATAATTTAATAACGACCTCGCGAATATTTAATTGCCAACATCGCATAATGCACACGCTAGTAAATCTAGTCAATGCGTTTGTTTGCAAGGGAGTTTTCTCTCAAACTTTATAATGTAAAAAAATAAAGAAAAATAATGTAAAAAGAGAGATTTGTTTTCCAAGACTAACTGTTAAAATTGTAGCCTAAATGTTAAAATACAACTTTTATTGCAACAAACTTAGGCTATAACTTAGGCTGTATTTATTCGACTACCGTACAAAATAAGCAAGGCGTTATTAAAGTTTTCATAGACACGTTGCCTCTTGCTGAAAGATTTAATACCCAGGTGTGCGTCTCCCCATCAACTTAAAAGAACACTTTTTTCACATTTTGATTCCATGGTAGACTAGAATATGGGATATGACACTCAGTTAAACTTTTTTCTTGTCGATACGAACAGCTAGTTTTAAGATTCTGTCAGGATATAATGTGGCTAAACTTTAAAAATAATTAAAAAAACGTTTCTGTAGAGGAACGAGTAAGGTGGTTTTGATTTCGTTTCTATGTTAAAGAAAGAAAAAAGAAAGAGTCAAATCTCCCTCTAGAATAAAAGGACTTAAAAGAGGAAGACAAAAATAGTTTAACCTAGAAAGAAATGAAAACACTTTTATACACGAGGTGAAGTAGCCTAATAAAAATGCATGTCCAAAATTAAATAAAACAAATGCCATATAATAATGTAAGCTACTTGACAATAAGTCTATTGCTTTAACAAAACTAGCTAACCATTTAAATAGAAGATGGCTGTTTTGATTGCACGTTGCATGTTTATAAGGATTTAAATCAATCTACATATCCTCAGAACTTTTGGGCACAAATGTTGTTCTTAGTTGTTTTCATCTCGATTGCCATGTAACTTTGTGGACATCCTTAATTGTCATTAAAATGATCATTATCATCACATATTTGAATTGTTCAGTTATTGACATTGCACTTTTTATTTAAATAGGACATCAGACTGCTTATGATATGCGTCATTGCTGTCTGGAGGGAAAAGAGAGAGAGAGAGAGAGAGAGAGAGAGAGAGAGAGAGAGAGAGAAAGAGAGCGAGGGAGAGAGAGAGATCTGTTGTTAGTGTTGTGAATGGGGAGTTGGTTTATATAGCGGAGACTGCGGGCATGTTCTACTCAGATGATTAGTATCCGCTCGGAAGTCAGTGCAGCTCATTGCACTTTCAGACACTGACTGTGGCAGATGAATCGCTGAGGACAGTAGACCGTCTACTTCAATATTCTGGTGGTATGCATGAATAAGACTGCAGCAGACTTTGAAGTTTTATCTGTCTTTTGAGCAGTACCGCTTTTGATTTAAAGAATTTTTACTACGCTGTGACGCGCACACAGCGAGCGAACATGCACTGCCAAGCCGAGCTGAGACTCGCCTCACCAGGCCAACTGAAAGCAGCCAGGCGGCGCTACAAGACGTTTATGATCGATGAAATCCTCTCAAAGGAAACTTGTGATTACTTCGAAAAGCTTTCGCTTTATTCGGTGTGTCCTTCTCTCGTCGTCCGTCCCAAACCTCTACACTCATGTTCTGGTAAGTTAACCAACATTAACAGATTGTCGTGTAAAGACAGTGTAACTCTTTTGCTTGTGGGTGCGACTTTAAAACTCGGAACAACAAAACCTAATGTCATAAATAACAACAACCTGACAAGACTGACTGGTGGTCAGTTAATTGGATTTAGTGAGTTAAAATGATCAATCTGAATGAATATAGCACCTGACTTTTTATAGCTTATTTTGATTATACGTCTTCAAGCTATTATGCCTGTATCCTACGGTGCTTTGTGACAAAACACTTTAGGTATATATTGTAATAAATAAATACTTAAACAGTAATCGCAACTGTAAGTCAGTTATTGACTTAAGTCGGTCTTTACCGTATCTCCTGTAATGAGTTTGTGGGGAAAACACCTGTTGATACTCCGTTATGTCAGAGTGATCGTAGATGCGGTGTCATAGCCTGGTATGTTTGACTGATCATGGAGTTTAGGAAAATATTGTCAGCGTCATGATTTGAAATGCAAAGGTGTCACAACTTCGTGCAGGTTTTGCAGGCTATAGCAACCTAAAAAGAAAAAGTGCACTTTGCTTGTCAAACATTTATTTTGTAAAATGTGCTAGGACATTATTATTATTATTATTATTATTATTATTATTATTATTATGCTGCCTGCCCATTCATGCTTTTTTTCTAGTTGATCTTAAGGCACTTAAATGTACGCTACAAACTTGTGACAAACTAAACGCTTGTTTCTTCATGTTAATTTCACGGGACACATGAACTTGACCAGCAATTTTTACATCCAATTATGAAATTAGGACTATTTTTGCGAAACCTCTTAATTACTTTCGTGATTGCGCACATGAATCGCGAGCGTTTATATAGCCTACCTTAAATTCATTCACTTGTTTCCTGAAGGTGTAGGCCTAATGGACCTTATCATTTCTCTTGAAAGAAAGACCTTTCATCTTATACAAAGTCTAATCAGTCACAGCGTGCTTCCGTGTCTTTTGTATTCAATAAAGACATCATAAAGCGTGTGAGACTGTCTCCGTCTCACAAACTTTGTGGTTTCCAGGCCTACTAAAAGCATTTTCTCATTTTCATATCAATCTGCTGCCTATCCTTCAACGACAATTTTACTTAGAAAAATGATAGGGATTTTGCATTAGGCCTACACATAAATTATCTTTGTCTCTCAGATAATCGATCTATTGACATATTTATTAACATGTCTGGATCTATAATAGTCTAAACAATTGTTGTATAATAGCCTAAACAAATCATGCAAAGAATGGGACGTTGGCTGATATCATTCATTACAGTTATTCCTTCATTTCAGGATACAAGGAAGGGTTGCCACCTCGCTGACAGAAAAATTTTGACCGTATCATTTGACTTTAAACTCTTGACCTCTCGACAACTCTGAAATGTCAACCCATGACACTGTTTGTCAGACTGAGCAATGCTTAGGCCTAGGTGCCCTAACTTTGCAGGCCACACTTTTCTACTTAAATGATAGTCTGTTTATAGGTTTACCTGCTTCAGTACAGTGGGATGTCATTCTGGCCCAAAATATGATGTTTGGCATGGTGCGTCATTCAAAACAAAAATCTTCTAATTTGCCTTTAAGGGGTTAATACAATATAATTGCAAAGGTATGCGATAACTAAGTTCACATCAGTGGGATTAACCAAGAATAAGGAAGTGGTTTGATCCACTGTACTCGAAAATAAGGCTGCCTATCTGTGACTCATGAAGCCAAAATGATTTACAACCTTGGGCAAGTCTCCTCCTCAAGGTGAAATCATCAACATGAACAGCTCATTCTTAAAACAAGCACATTAAACAACTAAATTAAATCTAGTTATTGCAATTATTAATTCTTAAATTTGAATAAGGTACCATACAGGTCACAATGAGGTATTTTTTATATAACTATTGCTGCATACAAAGAAAGACGGAAACAAATAAACTGACAAAAAATTTGACAACATTCTTAATATAATTCAATGCACAATTTAATCTATAATTTCAGATTAAATTTATTACAGAAACACAACCATTTATATCCACTTTAGGCCTTCAGCAGTCTTCATTTGCCCATTGCTAGCCTGCTTCCTCAGAGGAGAGCAGTCAGCATCAGTAACAACATTCGGCGTCTTGTACCTCTGTGTAAACTCTGCAACCGGAGACGCCCTATCTGAGCCTGCACTGTGGCTTGTGTGGACAAAAATAAATTGTGCAATTCCTACCATCATTCTTATGCGGTGCTTGATCAGAACAAGAGGACAGTGTGAGGGTTTTGGCAGCCGGGGGCTGGACGGATAGAGTAACCTCCGTAAATATCAGAACTCAGTGCCCACCACTTATTTTGAAGGCAGAGTGGTGTGAGACACTAGATATGCCAGTACTTCAATGGCCCGTAATGCTGAATTTAGAAGCTGGCAGGCATGAAGGGGGAGTAGGGTGGGGTGGGGTGGGGTAGCTAGGGTTTGGTAAGGCCGTGAAAGGCCATTGAACAGTAATCTCTGAGGATGGAGCAGGACTGCTGTACAAGTATCACACCTCTTGAGGGGGATGTGGGAGTGTCATGCCAGTCTTTAGCCACTAGAGGCTGATAGAGGACCTTGATGTTCAAAAAAGTTCAATGGCGTTTGATATGACAAATATTGTTACACAAACTAATTCTGAGGGAACATCCTTGTGGAAGTTATTAATTAAACAGATGAGTAAATAGTGCATTGCAGGATGTGGTTATCAGGAGGGTGTGCTGCATTTCGAGCCTAGTGACTTCATGCCACAGCGTGGGAAAACAATTAACTCACTTCGTGACATGCATACATGTAGTAGTCATGAGTTTCGAAAGAGTCTGGCTTCCTTTGCCTGAATCCAAATTCATTAGGCCCTTGCAAGCTCTTCTAAATAGGTTTATTTCTAAACACTGTGTCTTTGATGTGCATATTAGCCTCCCTTAAATGGGAGAGAGAGTGAGGCATGAGAGAAAGAGAGTGTGTGTGTATGTGTGTGTGTGTGTGTGTGTGTGTGTGTGTGTGTGTGAGGGAGGTAGAGAGAGAGAGAGAGAGAGAATTCACCAAGAGAACAAAGCATTAAGAACAAAACTCTGAAATGAATACGTTTGGTCTGACCCCCACCATGCACAGTTACCTGGTTGGAGATCAGGGAAGAGAGTGAGTGTAATGGCAGGTTGTAATATTTCATTTGGAGACGTGTCTCTCAGCGAAACCCAGGGCAAAGCTTTTAGTGGCATCTGGGGGAAGGCGGCGAAAGAGATAGAGATCAGCGCTGGTGTAATCTCCCATGTCAGGGTGATGAAAAATGGCCAAATAGGGGAGTGCGCGTTTGTGCAGGAGTGTGCAGGGAGGTCTTTGTTGGGGCTTAGGGAGCTAAGCAGGAGGACAAACTGTGTTTCCATTCTGCCTTAATGCCTAATCCTGTGTAGATAATAAGACCTGCAATTGACCATGACCTGACCTAATAGTTATACACATATGCGCTGACAGAAAGGCGGAACGTACATGGTTTGAAATGGTTGTGTACGCACATGTAAGCACACAAGCAAGCACACACACACACACACACTTGAAAACACATTCATTTGTAAGCACATGCATTGCAGTTTGCACAGATACCTGAAATTTGCTTATTTCAGTGATTTGATAATATATAATTAGTTCAGCCCTTAAAAGGCATCATTCTTACAGTTTTTTCCCCCACCCAATGTCAACATGCAAAGCTAAACTCAATAGACACCTGAGTTCAGCTCTAAACTTTGCCTCGGGGCAAATTTGTTTGCCAAAGGAAAAATTCACAGGATTGCATTTCATGTTTAAACATTTATATAACACTTACAGGAAACTTGATACTTGCTAGATTTTTGACTGGAACTCAAGGTATCATAAGATATGTTCTAATCTGTGTGCTGTAAAAGGAATGGCGTTGCATTGCATAGCAAGTGAGTTCACTGCACGTCCAGCAACCACCATTCTAATGTTTTGAAGCTCTCTCTTAATAAACAGCTTGACCAGAATGTGCTGACAGATTTTGTCTTAACATTTTGTGAAACAGAGTATAGATAAATGTGGCTATTACATCTTTTAAATTTAAATTTAATTGATCGGCAGACAGTTATATACAAGATGACATACATGCGAATACCAGTTGTTTAAGAACCACATCTTTCAAAGTCGTTTGGTTGCTAAGGGACATGTTGACTCTTGTTCAAACTGCAAATATCTCACTGTCAGTTTTGTCGACTTAAAATGTTGGCTGTTGAGTGTAATAATAAAAAAAAAAAACTTGAAATAACTCCTGCATCTAATAGAACACTCACAATCCTGTCAACACTTTATGTTACCAAAACATGATTTAGCTCAAGTTCATATGTAGGCTGCGGCAACAGCCAAGTCTGATATCATCTTTGGAATCTAATGATAAAGGCAGCTATGCTAAAATGAAATTACCATGAGCTTAACACAAGCTACTGAGAATTTTCCCTCATTAAATGAATGCAATGAGGCTAATATAATTGCCGTTGTTTTGAAACACGCCTGCAGAGTGACAACATTCTCTGTAAAATCTCTGAACTCTCTGACTTCTTGCACAATATTTGTATTATCTGTTTATCTGTTACAGCTGAGTGTAAACCACCTGCAGAATTCATGAAGGGTTTGAAGGCACAGAAAAAAGCATTGGCTGTGGACAAGCAGCAGCGGTGCTCTGACATAGCTGTTGTGTCTGTAGAAAGTATTGACAGGCTAGTGATTGGTGGGCTGCCAGAGTGGTGTCGTCTTAAGGGCTAACACTGACAAGCCGACAGAAGTCCAACATGGGTTCCAGTATTACAGAGAGACACCCAAAGCTTTAGAGATCATTTCCCACACAAGCAATTACAACACACACACACACACACACACACACACACACACACACACACACACACACACACACACACACACAGATCTATAGAGTGAGACATGCACCCTGTCGTCCTGTCGTCATCTATATCAGCTGTAAATCCATGAGGGAAATGGATCAACGATCACGTGCTGGTCTTCTGTTGTGTAGCTGTTTTTAAGTCAAACCAACAAACATCATCTCCAGTATCACCAGCGATCATATTTTTGGAGGAAACGTTGTTTAGAGAGAGAGAGGAAGAGAGAGCGAGAGAGAAATGCAATAAGTAAATGAGTGAGTGTGCGTAAGAGAGAAAAAGTGAGCTGTAAAGAAAGGCATCATGCCTAAACTCGCAGCAGCAACAGCAGCGGTGGCGGAGTTATTCTCCAAGGCAGCAGATTAGCCATGAGCTCAACACTCTGCCATGATGTCATGCCTGTTGAGGAACGCTGAGCTGTCGCTAGGGGGCTGACACATACACACACACACACACACACACACACACACACACACACACACACACACACACACACACATGCAAGCACATGCAAACTCTCTCCCTCTCCCTCTCTCTCTCTCTTTCTCTCTCTCTCTCTCTCTCTCACACACACACACACACACACATGCAAACACATGCACACACACACACACACACTCTTTCTCTCTCTCTCTCTCTCTCTCTTTCACACTGACACACACACACACACACACAAACACACATGGAGCACTTCAGCGCTCTTCAGACCACCCCTTCACGTGTTCAAGGGCACACAGTTCACTCACTTGCTGACAGTGGGGTCTGCATCGGTTAACTCTAAGTTAGAACTGACAGAGGGATGTATTTCTTCATGGCCTTAGCCATAAAGCAGAGAGCCATCTGTTCTCGCTTGGAGTCAGGTATAATTTATCCTGTCTCACAACTGATGATCAGATAAGACTATCAGATCTACCACAGCGATGCTACGAAAAAGGCCAACATCAACATCTATGCTGATGACGCATAACAGTGTCTCTCAATGGCTCTTTATTACCTCTCCTTTGCCTTTCGCTCTCTTCTGACCTTTTCTAATGTTGTGTCATCTGTACTGCCAACATCCTTATAACCATGGGTCATAAATCTCATCAAGACGGCTGTTTTTTGTATCTCAGGTTGTGTGGTACTTTCTACAGATTGTCTTATTCTGATTCCCTGCCTTTCATATGCACTATCTGTAAAGATGGAAAGAGGACTAGACATAGAAATTTAGAAATAGAGGTGAAGAAAGAATGTGGGATTTATCACACACTGAGTCGCAGGAGAACACTTGCACTTGAGACATTCATCTGTTCCCTCAGAAGCAATCTCTTAGTTCACAGGGTTCAGAGGGCCCGTGTAAAACATAGAACACGTCATGAAGGCAGAGCAAGAGTTCATGTCCTCTACATCAGCCAGGCCACAGCTTTTACCATTAACCTCTCAAATGTGAGGCGGGGAAAAGGAAGCTACTGAAAAGACAGTGGAAATGACGGAAATTCAAGCTGAAGTCATGTGACTATGTGAGGTCAAAGCTAATGGTGCTCATTTAGGATGAGAAATGTTTCCTTCCACAGTCATAAAGCTTGCTTTGTTGAATCTTAAAGCACAAAATCATCATTTTACACTGTGTTTTTAATTGCTGTCTTCTGTGCTTTAATCTTCAATCAAGTGTAAAGTAGTGATATTTCAATGTTATTAGTTTTAATTTAATTAAGATTAATAATTTTATTTATTTATTTTAACTAACTTAGTCCTTTTTAGTCTGTGGATAAAAAAAACTCCCATCTCAGATCTTTCAATCTCTCTCTCTCTCTCTCTGTGTTGATCTTTTTCAGGTTCCTCCTCCCTGCGTGCGTACCCACTCCTGTCCGTCATCACCCGACAGCCACCCAGCATCCCTCACCTGTCCCCCCCATCGCCACCCGGCCAGGTAGCCCACCTGCCCCTGCTCTCACCTCACCAGCCCCGGTCAACGGAGCCGGTGGCCAGCGAGACGCCTCTCAGCATCAGCAGCGAGTCGGAGACGGAGCACAGCAACGCAGCGCGCCTGAAGAAACCCCGACGCAGCCGAACCATCTTCACTGAGCTGCAGCTCATGGGTCTGGAGAAGAAGTTCCAGAAGCAGAAATACCTCTCCACACCTGACAGGTAAACAGAGGTCCACATACAGCACATTAATAATATAAACAATATATTTTATGGCAGAAATGGCTGGTAGCCAAAGTGTCCAAAGCATTTCAGCTGCTCCTGGAAATGGGAAAATCATTATTAATAATAATAATAATAATAATAATAATAATAATAATAATAATAATAATAATTATAAAATAAATCCAGGCACTATTATTCTTTTTTATGATAAATATGGTCATATTATTTTTATTCTATAAGTATATGTATTTAAAAACTGAGTACATTTCAAAGGACAATACTAAGGAAAATTCCAGAACCTAGGGATGCCCAGGGATTAACACAAGAAACACCTAAGTTATGTGAGTAGTGATGTACCTATTTGTACTTAGTGTCAGTGGTGCAGATCAGCACTGACATTGATGAGTTAGTAGTATCAATTAGAGGACATGTGCGCCGTCTGTTTCCTGTGTACCCTGACACATGGGTCGCTACAATCTTTTGCAATAAAGATAAGGAGAAGTTTGTGAACATAACAATATATCATTTGGAGGATGGGTCTTGCCATGATGATTTTGAATGATACTTCTGTTACTGAATGAAGAAAATAACCTGAGGGCCATGTCTTTGGGGCAAAAGGGAGATAGCTCAGTGTTCAGAAACAAACCCTATAGATTTTACTTTTAGGTCAATCTTGGTGATTGAGTGACATTGATTAACGTTGTGGCATTTTGATTTATGTACATGGGAATATGTCATACATTGCTGAGCACTGTCAGCCAGAGAATTACCTCAATGTTCTAGTCGAGACAAGAGTAACATTTTAACCCCGTGCTTTTGAAAAGAAAAAAAAAAAAACCTCCAACAGAAACACTACCCCATTCAAGAATCAGGGATAAATGCCAACAAAAGCAAACAAAAATGTATTACACTGATTTAATGCCAATCGTTTAATATACATGCAGGTGTATATAAAATAGTTTTTTTTTCTCTGCACAATGAGATGAGGTAATATCCATGTCTTACAGTCCTCTCTCCTGGGCTCATTTTGGAAGCCTGAATTAAGGCCATACACACACTTTTTCCAGACCCTTACAAGCTACTTTTAGGTTCAGCCTTGTGGCCATATTTCCATTATTGCCCCAGTGTGAGTTTTTGAAAACTTGTCAGATGTACTTTACTCCCCCCCTCCCCACAACAACAAAAAAAGACACACGCACAAAAAAAAAGCCCTAAATATGTGGAAGTGTCGTCAAGTGTAAAAAGAAAAATGCAAACGGCTGGTATATTCACAGCAGTCGATTGTCATGGTCGTACTTAAACTTGAGGCTCTCCAGGAAGGATTAGAGTGGCTCAAACGCTGGAAGGCTTCCTGGTCTTTGGAAGAAATGTTTCAGCTAGACAGGCTGAAGTTATGCCTTCATGCATTTTAACCCCTGGAGACAAAACTCCCACGAAGCACTTGTTGTCGGTGCTGGGGCCTTCGCCCTGGCCCCACGATCTCATGATCAAGCCTCACTATACAGGGCTTCATCTCTGACAACAAGGCCCATGGGAGAAATTTCCCCTGAAGAGACGCTGCCAAACAGGTCCCTCGGATCTCATTCCGAGACCTCTGTAATGAGCTGATCAAAAACACAGGTGGGTGGGAAAACACAAGCGCGGGGATTCCCCCTTTTTCCCCATGAGCAAAAGACATGTGCCCGCCCGGCGCTTGTTTGTTGTCATTTGAGGGAAAGATAAGCTCAGGTATGTCTCGAGATGCTCCTGGCTCTGAGACATTGCGGTGTCCTTCTCCCTCTCTGAGCGCAAGCAAGCAGATAATCAAAAGGATCATAAAAGGTACATAAATATGTCACGGTGCAGCCAGTAATGGCTTCTATCATTTTGCAATAATGATTTTATAATGTTGAAATGACTATCATCATCCTCATCACCATTATGTGTAATGCTTCACTTAAAAATAAATGCTGCGTTCTTGACTGTGGCACAAGAGGCTTTAGCGTGTTGATTTGCCCACAGTTATTTTAACTGCTTTTTAAGTGAATGTGTGGTTTCCCACACAAAAACTCTTGAGTGGAAATCACTCTGTGGATAAGTACCTGTGCAACAGTTACACTTTCTTGCTCAAAAGTGTTTTCTGCCAGCAGGCCTTGTCAAGCCTCTCCTGATGGATATTATGACATCTGGATGATTTGAATTTGTGCTCAGTCATGTGATAACACGTCCACATCATCCTACAACAGTAATTTGTCAAAAAGAAAATATCAAGGCAAAACAAGTCAAGAAATTGAGATAAACATCAGAAATCCTTGAGGCGGGGTTGAAATAAAATAATTCTCTCATGGAACGGGAGACGGTGGAAACGAGAGGACAGTTCAAGCGAGAGGACGTGGTGGACGCAGGGAAAGAGAGAGCATGGCAAATGCTAATCCATTAATTTCCAGCAAAACACCACCCCCACCTCCACCCCGCCGGCTCCACTATGCAAGAGCTGAGCACTCTGTACCAGCTGGGGGGAGGAGGGGCGCAGTGGAGGAAAATCCTCCCATTTTACTGTGAAGGACTTTGAAAGCAGACGCAGTCTGCGATCAGCACCCGGACAGTCCAGCAAGGCGCCGTTTGATATCTAATGCCCCCCCCTCCCTTCCCATCCTCTGGACACCTCCCCAGTTCAGTTCCCCAGCACTCATCTTTACTCCCCTGGGTATCACATTACAGGCTAACCAATAGTTCCATTAGTCATGGCTGGTACAGATGCTGTGGAAGAGTCCAGAAAGAGAACACAGATCTCCTCTCCTACCCACCCACCCACCCACCCCAAGTCAGCCAGGAGGCCTGTGATTGGGCTTCCTAAGCTGCGCAGATGTTGGACTAAGGTGCTCGGCTGGAGGTGTATGATTACAGTGAACTGGAGAAGAGAGCGTTGACTGGCGGGCTCTTGTCTTTGAGCGTGGCCCCATTGAGATTAGTGTGATGCTTGAGTTTGATCCCTCTCTTGCTATGAGTCAGAGCTGCAGATTGCCACCCAGGAGCAAAAGAAAATGGGTCTTGGGCATGAAAATATTATGTCCCTTGGGTGACACTTGTTCTGTCCTCACAGTAATATTGTCTATTTAATCTGCTCTATGTGAACACCAGTTGAACGCCATGACAAACAAAAGTACAAAAGCATGGTCACTTAGAGTGGAATTTCTGCTCTTTCTTTTCCCTGCAGGTTGGATTTAGCTCAGTCTCTGGGCCTCACTCAGCTTCAGGTGAAGACCTGGTACCAAAATAGACGCATGAAGTGGAAGAAAATGGTAAGCTTGAATGTGATGAATCGTTTGTTTCCCAAGGAAAAGTGTGTGCACTCATGCACAAATGTGTGGCTGTGTGTGTGTGTGTGTGTGTATGTGTGTGTGTGTGTGTGTGTGTGTGTGTGTGTGTGTGTGTGTGTGTGTGTGTGTGTGAGAAAGGGAGAGAGAGAGAGACTCTATGGGTAATAGTGTGTATACATGAATTGAAATGAATGGACTGAAAGGAAGACATGACGTATGGTGTAGATAGGCCAGTTTACGTCAGTGTGGTCAACTGTTAACCCAGGAACAAAAGGCCTCTGAACAGCAGCACCAGAGATTAATGACTGCACCAAGGAGCACCCCATAGTCATACATCTTCCTTTAATTACTATAATAACCAAACTTGCCTTTGACCATCATCAGCATCATTCAACCTGTGCCTCTCTCTGTCATGGGTGTGTGTGTGTGTGTGTAGGTGTTAAAGGGAGGCCATGAGGCCCCCACCAAGCCCAAAGGGCGGCCCAAGAAGAACTCCATCCCGACCACAGAGGAGATTGAGGCACAGGAGCGCCTGGCGGCCATGCTGGCTGAGGAGGAGCGTCTGAGACAGGCCCAGGCCCAGGCCCAAGCCCAAGCCCAAGCCAAGGCACAGACGGAAGCCCCGGGCAAGCTGGAACCCCAGTCTCCGGGTGCCCAGGGACATCTGTACCAGGCCCAGCCCCAGGACCTGAGCACGGGCAGCGTGGCCACGGAGTCCCACAGCCCCCCAGGGGCTGGCCAAGGTCCAGCCACCAGAGAGCAGCAGCTGCTAATGCCGCTGTCGTCAGCACAGCCGCACGCGGCCAGCTAAACACTACCCCTCCACACACACACACACACACGTCTAAAGACTGGGCCAGAATGGCATTACATTGAGAAGCACTTAGTGCCTCCCGATCCTCCAACCCATCAAGAGCTATGATCACTAATGTCCAAAGTTAGTGATTCTCTGAAAGGCATTTTTTTTTATCAGTCTGGAAATATACCTACAAGTGGTAGAAGTTCTGTAATGATAAACTGCTATCAGGGGCTTGATGGGATCTCCAGTTGCCTTTTTACTTGTGCTATCAGTGTTCTTTGTTTATGCTGCCAGACATGCATGCACACACATGCAAACGATGATCAATCTGCCAAAGTCGTTTGAATCACCTGCAAACTCTCAGGTGAATCACTCAGACAAACATGCCCTGATGAGAACATGCTCGGACTGTTTTTATTTTAGACTAACTTTTATCAGTATCAATTATTTATGTATAAAGCACTGAGCTGTAATTCAGCTGTAAGGTCTATCCATTGTGTGCCAAAAGACAGACACAGAGCATGAAATTTGCCCTGTGGGGTTGGTGCCTTCTCACAGATTAATCTGACAAAATGTCGCCTTTTTCAAAACAGATCTCAGTTTAAGTATTAAAAAACAGGTGTATATTTACAGTATTGCGTTGTATTTTTCTATCACAGTAAATAATGCCTTCTGTAAGAGGTTTGCTTGGGTGTAGAGACCTTTTTCTTCTGATCGCTTTTTGAGTGAGTGAAAAGAGCTACTCTTAACCAAAGCTACAAATGGAGTATTTGACTCACAGAACTATTTCCTCTTTTCCCTTTGAGTATATTTTTTAAATACATGTGTCTCTTACACCCAGTTTTCTTCCAAAGTGAGAAATATATATTTAGAGATGAAGTTGTGCCACAAGCACTGTATTATAGCTATATTCAACGAAGCGAGATGACACTCAGCCTCTCACATATGTATACAGTAAATAAGGTATGCTATTTTTTATCTCGATGAATAGAAATTAAAGCTGGCGTGGAGTTATTTTCCTCTCGCCCTGTGTGCCGAATCTGTGCTTAGACTCAGGAGGCAGACTGATTTTATTGCCACAAGGAAAGCCTCTTAAGCTGTCAGAGGCTCAGAAATGGAATAAATTATAGCCGGTGCCAGTGAAACAAGGAAGCTGCCAAACATACGAAAATCTTTCAGTAATGTTTGAGCCTGCAGGCATTTGAATGAACGGCAAATAGACTGACAGTCTACAAACTCCTACATAAAAACACCCCCTCCGAGTGCATGTCAGAGCTTTGATACACACCTCACCTTCCGCCCCTTCCCCCACCCCCACCCCCCTCCATTTTGAATTTGTAAAGTTGATGGAGGATTTTTAATCTGACATCTCTCTATATATAAATCTAAAAAGGTTTGATATTTTTCTGATGTACATACTGAGTTTTATTGGGTAAAAACTGTTGATACTTTTTTTTGGTGTGTACAATAAATGTTTGCTGAGAACAACCTGTTTTCTTTTAGTCTGTATTTGCCTAAATCCTACTGTATGTGAGTGCGTGTTTTCCACATTCAAAGACATTTACTACAATCAATGAATAAATAACCAAAACTTCCATCAGACATCTGCTAATACTTCAGATATGAAAGTCATGCAAGGGAGTTTGGATAGGAGCTGGTGAAACTTGAGCAGACTGCTTGTCACTTATATACTGTAGGTCAATTATGCATGCTGACCAAGCCTCCCCTAGTGCATCTCTGTCACTTACGTTATGTCTATGCAGAGTCTATGCCAGGGGTCTCCAGCAGTTTTTTCCTCTGAGAGCTACTTTGACAAAATAATCGTGGTCGAGCTCTCTACTATTTTACATAGGTAAAGATAAATGTTAACATCCTTTACCATCTTACACACTTGCAGCACAGTACAAACACTATCATCTAAAGTGTTATCTAAATTTATGGTGCCTTTATTTTCCACAGTTATTGCCAAATCTGGTGTACACCGCCAACAATTCTCATCAGAGAGCGGTAAAACTGGGATCATTTTGTACCAGACAGGGCAAGCTGTTTGAATTTGGTTTCATAGAGATTTTAACAGGTTTAATACCTTTTGTGACTATGTTATTTATTTATTTGCATTTCCTTTCACCCTTTGGAGAATACGCTTAAGCAGGTGGTGAGCTACCTGTTGCAATACAATGCAATGCAATACAATGACAAGCTGATAAAATAAAGCAATTAGCAGAGGAACACAGATTGCATAGCAGCGTGGCCTGCTCTCTGCAGAACCTGTTCTATAAGTAGACGTTTGATGCACATTGTGTTCTGACATGCTCTTGTACTTATCAGCACTTCCTACAGAATGGCCTGCAGTGAACTTGACTGAAGATATTTCAGTAACCCAATCAAACAGGTTCCCGTGCATGCTGGGTGTATTTTTAGTGTTTGTTAACCGGACATGGATGAGATCTTGAGCAAACACCGGAGATGTGTCTATGTGAGGTGGAGTGTGTTGCAGTGTGCGCTTCTGTGTGTGTGTGTGTGTGTAGTGGGGGGGGTATTACAGAAGGGCCCTGGTTTCCCTCCTGGGTCCTTTCTGAGGCCTTCTAAGAGAGAGTGCCCTCAGGGGAACCTTTAGGAACCGGTGAATGATGGTTGCTAAGGTCAGGTGTTGCTGAGCAGGGGTCCTGCTGGAAAGACCCAGAACACAAGCCGGCTGTGCTGAGGAGGCAGTTCCGATAATAAGTCAACGCAGACGCTTCCATTTGGGAAGTGAAGGCAGACACTTAGGTATTAGGGCATGATCAGAACTGTTGAAACTGGGGTCAGGGCAATTTTATCTTTTCTTCATCTCCAGCTCTTTATTCTAAGAACTTTGTGTGTGCGTGTGTGTGTGTGTGTGTGTGTGTATGTGTGTGTGAAAGCTCCCAATAGAACTGGGTAAAAAACAACAACAACAAAAAAAAACCTTCATTTATTTTAAGAGAGGTTGTTGACCCGCAGAATAAAATATGCTTTGGAGTGACAAGCTTTACACCACCCGTCATCACCCTGTCAAAGGACATAAAAATGAGAGTATTTCTTCTACCAGTACAGTGCAAAGGGGAGGAACCCTGCAAAGTCAACAGAATGACAACTGCCAGCCTTTCCCGAGTGTCGTCAGAGCAGTAGATAGTCATCTGGGGCTCAGTTTCTGTTAGTTTTGGCGGCCGTTGTGGAGTTGGCACACGCTGTGGAGACAGAGCCACTAATAAGAACCCAGCAGGTCGAAAAGCACTTTGTATCTTCACGCAAACATTTCTATCGCCGCTGACCTCCACACACATGTGCACAGACACACACACATATTTCCCCTGCCCTTTTAACTTCCACCTCGTCTCTGTAACAGAGTAGCCATTTGTCATAGCACTTAGTGCATGCAGGCTCAAAAAAGCAAACAGTCCTCCACCTAGATTGGGTGTGATAGGGAAGCTTAGGAAAGAAGAGCAGGGGAGGTGGCGAGAGGACAAGCGACATCACGGCTCTGATCCAGGTTAAGTCCTGCACCACACACCCCCGCCCCCCACCCCTCGAGGCGTAGCGTGGATGAGGCATTACATACTCTGTGGGGTGTTGATGGCTCTGATCCCCCCCCCCAAAAAAAAAGATCTGTGTGAGCAGCATCAGTGTGCTCTTGGCAAAGCAGGCAAAGGGCCCTGTTGTCTGTGGCGGTGGAATTGGCAGGTCGTGGCAGGTCCTGCAGCACTGCAGGTAATTGTTGTGTGGCGATGTAAGAAGGGGTTATGGCAACAGCCTGCAGGGGTGCTGCTGCAGCCTAATAGAAGAGCCTGTCATTTTCTCCCAGGCCTAAAGTTCAGGCGTGGGTCAGCGGAGCGGGGGAACGAACGCATGTCAATCATGCTGACACACACACACACACATGTGCACACACACACACACATACACACACATAGACACACACACACACACACACACACACACACACACACACACAAGCACGCACAGGTACACACCACTACACCACCAGAAAGACATCCATCGCACACCTTCACCTGTCAGCTTAACTCGAGCTCAAGCAATTAAAGTCAAACCTTTTGGAGAAGGAGGGGGAAGAGGACTCACCTCTGTGTTTGCACCCCCTGCTCTGTTGTGACAGGGGAAGCAATTTCTACATACCACAAGTAGAAAACCACAGCAAGTCCGAGAGAAAGAGAGAGAGAGAGAGTGTGAGAGAGAGAGAGGATCCTCAGTCGACAGAACAATGACTCTGTTGTCTATCTGAGCAGGAAAACCAATGATTACCTTAATCCCTAGCACACTGAAACGACTAGAACTGTATAATGCTTGCATATATGCTATTACCTTGACAATAGAGGTTTACTTGAATTTAACTGGCTGCTAAACCAGGTCTAAAAATGTTTAACTATCAATTTGTAATGCATGCAAAAATGCAATTTATGTAATGAAATTGTAAAAAAGCCGAGCTTAGCTTTAAATATCCAAATTCCTTGAATGCGCTTAGACTTTTCATACCCTTTCAAGACACACCCACACTGAGCAATAAATCACTGGGAAAGGGAGTTGTAACACACAATTAACATACACAATTAACATAAGCAAGCGCAAAACACAGAATGTCTGTTTTGCGTGACAGTGCTTGACAGTGGTAGCCAGAAATTTGTTTAAAAGCCAGATGGATTACGCTTCTACATGCACATGATTAATCATAATGTTATTATGTACTCTTTTGTTTTAAGGTAAATCTGTTATCTCCTCTCTTTTGAAGATCTTGACAACAACCAGAATAACACAGGAAGTGGAAACTGTGGAGGAGGGCCAGACTCACACAATTAAATTCTCTCTCGAGCTCCTTCCTGCAAAACTACCCAATCATCTCTTTCCCTCAGAAGCCATCAGGGCTTTTTATTTCTATTCACACCTTGTTAGGGCTGCCCAAACTGGGCTGTCTTGTCGACAGCTGCCAATGGCTAATGCTGATTGTTTGGCTAAATGTATTTACAGTGGGCCATTAAGGCTTCCCACTACCCTGCTTGGACGCTCCTGGTTTCTGGTTAGTGTGCTGTGCTGTCTGCGAGATGGCGCTGCCTCCCACACACTCTGACGCACACACACACTCGTACACACAAACACATACACACACAGACACTCTGACACGCACATTCACACACACACAGACATGCAGCGGGCCCCGGCCAGCCTCATAAATCAGCTACAGCTTGTGTTGTGTGTGTGTGTGTGTGTGTGTGTGTGGCTCAGGGGGGATATCAAAGGCCGGGGAAGTTCATAATCGCTGGCTGGAGAGTTTCCTCTTCACAAGTAGCCATGGAGGAGTGCGGGAAGAAGAGAGACAGAATGGCAGAGACAGAGAGAGAGAGAGAGAGAGAGAGAGAGAGAGAGAAGGAGACAGAGAGGGATAGACATGGAGAGATGAGACATCATTACATCAAAAAAGCTCTCAGCTGTAGTTAAGGGGACATCTCATTCTCCTCTTCTTGGTTCTTAATTTAATAGCTGGCAAAGTGCAAAATATTACCCCTAACTAACACTGATATAATGACCGAGCAAAAATCCATGAGAAATATCCAAATCTCAACTCAAACCTCCCACAGACCATTCTGTGTCTATTTTTACTGCTTGAGAACCTTTGCTCACTGGCTAACATGACACAGTGAGCCGTGATTGAAATTAGAGACCCATGCCTGAGTCCTCATGTCCTTTGTCTTCATTCACTGTCCGGGGAGGGACACTCACAAGACTGATGGGGTGACTGAAAGACTTGGAACCTGCGACCTGTGCTGACAAGCAAACAGGATAAACAACAGACATACAAACAAACAAACAAACAAACAAACCCTTTTAATGAAGATGAAACACTGGACACCCACAGACGCAGACAGCCACACAGACACACACACACACGCATACACACAGACTTAAACACACCATAACTCATCCTGCAGCTGCAGCTGCCCATGGGCCATTACCTCTCACACAAGCCCAGTCGCCCTCATCTCATCACGGCCTGGTCTAGCCACATGCCAGCCTCCCCTCCATGGTGGCTTAGAGTTTTCACTGCGGCTTCTTGTTGTCCAGAACAGGCTAAATCTCTGTCAAAACCGAGACAAAGTGGTAAAGCCCCTCAAGAAGAAACAGGGCTTCACACACATAAGCACAGACTGGCAACCTGGTTCTTTAACTCTGTCACTCACTCATGCGTACACACATGTTACAAATCAGGCATACACTATGCCACACACATGCGAACAAGCACACTGCCCCCCCCCCCCACTCACACACATACACACACGCACACACACACACATACATACACACACACACATACATGAACATGCATTTATGTGTGCACAGGCACACACAAACACGCACACAGTCAGTTTGAGTTTTTGATGAGGGCCATATTGCTAACCATGCACTTTATCTCTCTCACAGAAATACACACACACACACACACACACACACACACACACACACACACACACACACAGAGTTTTTTTTCTTAGAGGAACATCACCAGAGCTGCCCTCTCTTCCATCATCCCCGCCAGACTTTCTCTTTCATGCTTGTCCCTAATGATAAAGCAATGGCTACTAATGCACTTAATTTAAGGCAACATGAAAACTGAGCTCCGCAGACTCGTAATCCACATTTTACACTCGCTCTAGGATTTATGAGGGACGCCGCTTTTCAAAGCCAAGGAAATGCCTCTCGGACATGCAGAGAACCTGTCGCTGCGTCCACTGTGTAATGTGGGATCAACTGCGTTTGGGAATTGCTTCACAATTACGTATTTGTTGACAGCATGTTTCAATAGTGAAAGTGCACAGAAGACACGACAAGGGATGGTTTGCTCTCAACAGTGACTTTTCTTTTTTTCTTCGACTGTTTTTCTTTTACATTTTTTTACTTTTTTTTCTCTCTCTCTCTCTTTTTCTCTCTTTTGGAAATGGATTATGTACTGTCTAGCAAAGAAAACTTCCTCCTGACCATTTCCCCCCCATTCCTCCCACTTCAAGCTAAGCGCTTTTACTGCAGATAATATTCTTTGTCTGTGGTGTCTGCACCCTGCCACAGTGTTGACTGCTAACAGCACACTTTTCCTGTGTTGACAGTAGATCAGCTTACAGTTTCCACAGAAAAAAAGAAAGGAAAGTAAAGAAAAAAGAAAAAAAAGAGCAATCATGGCAGCTGCCCAAAGCCAAGGTGTGAATTAACGGCATCATTAATGTCAGTTGGTGTGCTTTATTTATTTATTAAAGACCTGTAGTAAGCCGTGAGCCGTGGGCATGATACAGTATTTCCAATGGAAAGACGAAGAAGGCTCAGAAAAAAAAAAGACCTGCGGAGGAGGATTTGAGTGACAGATATGAAGAAGGGTCTGTTTTCCCGGTGTGTTTACCCTCTCCTCTGTCGACTGCTCTTGTCAGGGACGGATGTCAGAAACGTTTCTCCAGGCACCTGTTCCGCTCGGGTGATGTCAGAGATCAAGCAGAGGTCAGCGGGGAGCCACAGGGTGGTGCCCCCTCTCTGAGCAGAGTAGCTTGCTGTTTTTTTTCTCTATTTTTTTCTCTCTCTCTCTCTTTCTCTCGCTTTCTTTCATTGTGGTTTGTGTGTGGATGCTTGGCAGAAGATGCACAGATTAATCTGTGCAAATACAGGTGAGGAACAGCAACACACACACACACACACACACACACACACACACACACACACACACACACACACACACACACACACAAACACACACACACACACAAGCATGCAAGCACACATGCCCATATCCTAGTGCAACCACATGCAAAGTAAAAACCTGTCCTTCGCTCTCTCGCTCTTTCTCACACTCACACACACATACACACACACACACAAACACAAATGAGAGAGAAGGCCAAAGCACACACTTCACCTCACAGGTGATCCAGAGTGCAAAGATGATTCATCAGTCCTTCACTCCAAATGCACACTGAGGATATTTTGTGCGTGCATGTAACCGTAAATGACATCTGTGGATTACCAACCACCAAAGTGCATATATGTATTGACTTTATTGAGAAAAACTTGAGCTGTTTTTACAGCATCGAACACGTTTTGATTGTTCTCCTGATCACTACAATTATCCGCCTCATATAGTTTTAGGGTGCACTGGGCACAGATGGGGGATATGGTGCCTTCGCCAGTAAAACCAACGGGCCTCTAGTTTCACGAGCCTACAGGTACCAAGTAAGTCAAAATGACATTTTCCAGCACTATAAGAGATGAACCGAAAAAAAAGAGAACAGAGAGGAAGAAAAAAAAAACATTAAAATATTATTTCATTTTACAGGGCTTGCTCTCGATTGGAAAGTTATTGCAAGCATTATTAAAGTGCAGCTGCTTCTACTTAGTGAAATGGGAAAAGGAGTAAGCAGAGTTTGGCTGGCTATTTCCTTTTTTACCCCCTCAATTTGTAATTTTGAATGAGTGTCAGGTAAAACTTATTCGTGTTTTTTTTTCTTTCTTTCTTTTAAAGTTACATTAGATGTCTTGGATGAAGTTGTTTGGCGGGTATAAAGCGAACTGATGGAGGTGGCAGCTTTCGGTGTCAGAGCATGCATGGGTGCACATATTCATACATGCGTGGTCACACATGCAAAAAACAAAGCGATCCATTATCTTTTGTGGACTGTGTGGCTGATGCAGGTGCGTCAGATACTCTTGACTGCCTGTCAAAACCATCAGAAACCACAGTCCCATGAAAAGCCCTGCCAACGCACCACTCTGCTCTTCTCCACCCCCTCCACCCCCCCTCTTCTCCTTCACTTCGCCTGTTGTGCTCCTGGTTGCTATAAACATTTGAGTCATTTGCATCGGGTATGCGATACTGTAATGTTTCCTTCGAGATGTTATCTGCCGAGCCCTGGCACGCCGCCATACATTCAGAGATCTCATGTGGCCGTGCCCTTGACAAGGTGAGCGCTCATCGCCTGCAGGGCCCTGCTTGCCTGCTACAGAGTCAGTGCTCTCTCTCTCTCTCTTTCTCTCTCTCTCTCTCGCTCTGCACCTCAGCTTGGTGAGATGGGCGCACAGCCAGCGGCTGAATGAGCATGATTTCCTAAGCACTTAAAAGTGATGAAACCATAGGGCATGGCAAGAGATGAGGAAGATAAATAGGTGTGTGTGTGTGTGTGTGTGTGTGTGTGTGTGTGCCTGTATATGCTTGTGGTGTATGCATGTGAGTAAGATTTTTTTTTTTCAAAGCACGAAAGTATATGCCATCCGTGACCTGTTGAAAACACAGTCGCAGAAAATAAAAGAGGCATTAATCAAAATTTCTACTGGCTGTTGTGATCACTGGTAAAAAATATGTCTGGAATTCACTTGATCTTCAGGGAAGTGAACGAGACAAAGTAAAATAAACCATCCAAGAAGATAAAAAGATAAATTAATCCTCCTGGGACTTTTCTGATTACAAATCACCAGGAAAAATGTCATTTTCTAAGGAGGTCATTTGTGAGGTTGCATTCAAGCCATTCTGAGAAGCATTAAGGCATGATGATGCTTTTCTTTCCTCTCAGTGTGGGTGGTAAAGATTTGATTTCTCTAATAGCCCAGACCACGATGCTTCCTGATTAGACATTAGTGAAGAGGAAGGGAAAAAAAGAAAACACACATCAGTGGTTCAAGAATAACGCAATAAACTATTTCCCAGTTTCCCACATCACTTCCCAACTTGTAAAATAGGAAAGTACTACATGCCCGTGCTCCCAGAAGACGGTGCCCTGTTTGAGGAATAGATAGCAGCTATGTGAACTCCAGTTCTCCAGTCCGCTGTCCAGCTATAAGGAATTGGGAAAGTAGGAGGAGTGGAGCCCTGTGGAAGAATAAATGACGGTTATTTGAACTCGCCTCACAAGTCGATTGAAGTGAACTGGCCCATTATTGTGTGGCGTAAAAACTCTAAACAGCCGAGTCGATTGGACAGATGGGTGTGTGATATCTGAGAGGACACCTCTAATCCACAATTCTTCTCATGTCTTGTCCTCTGAGCGTCTTGGGATGGCCATGGAGAAGGGGGGGGTGGGTCCTCTTTCCCTCTTCCCAAAGCCCAAGGGAAAGGATCTCCCATGGTGCTGTGGGGACCAAACCGAGGGTTTGATTCCCCCCCCACACTTCTGGATCTGGTGATTTCACACAATTTCACGCAGGGGATTCGGAGATGACTGGGAGGTGTGAGCAAGTGTGTTTGTTCAGTTACGTGACCCCCCTCATGCCTTTTCAACACACATTCAAACACACACACACACACACCCTTGCCCTTGGTCTGGCATGGGTGACTAGGGGTGGGAGGTCGGAGAGACGGGAGATCTCAGCCCGGACCTGCCTGCTCAATCCTTTGTCCCTCAGTGAGGAGTCTGGTTTCAGACACCATGCACACCTGACCTTCACCCCTGCTCTGGCGAGATCCCCAAAGACACAAGGTCAGTGTCCTCTCTCTGTTTACACTGTGTATGGACAGCTTCACAAAAATGCCAGTGTTTGTTGATTAACTGAGACAAAAAACAATCATCACAGTAAGATAAATAGGTGTGCAAGTTTGTAAACATGTGTGTGTGTGTGTGTTGTGTGTGCGTGTGTGTGTTTGTGCATGTATGTGTGTGCGTGTGTTTGTGCATGTATGTGTGTGTGTGGTTGCAATGGAATTACCAATAATTTTGCACATCTCTGATAGAAGTTTCTATTCCTATGGATAATATGACGTAGCGGTTAAGAAACCTGGCTAGCATGCTAGTAGCCTGGAATTTGCTAAGTTGCTCTAGGGGAGACCCTGGGCCCTGAAGTAATTGATAGTTGACATTTCTCAGTCACTTTGGATAAAAGCGTAAATGTAACTACTTTGTAATTAAATGTAATTACTTTTCTACTATCAAATTATCTAAGCTATGACACATGTAGAATGTAGAGACACAAAAATAACCAAAAAAATTACAGTTACAATACAGTAAGTCTTTAGCCTACTTTGGAGCCAATTTGACAGGTGACTCACTTGAAGACTGCACAAAGATTAAATTGTTCTTTGATGAGCCAAGAGGCATAGCATAAGGATAAACAGAATCAACAAGTCAAACCTCACACAATGGTCCATGTGTGTCAACAGGTGGGGTTTTTGACAAAGCCCGCACTGTTACAAGGGACTGTCAAAGATTCCACCGAAAAAGAGATTTATTCAGCATGTACCAAAACCTGAGTGTTGTAACCTTTCAGTTGCTAGAGAGACTAGGACAACATAGAAACGCAAATAGGCACCCTCACTTATTCTCTTTCTCTCGCACACACACACATGCTGGCATCCACACACTCAGACACAATGAAGTATTTTTTATGAACTGTTCCTAACTGCGCCATTCTGGTCTATGCCAAGAGATGAATCCAGGTAATAAAATGTAACAGGCTGAACTTTTTCAGTGTTTAGCTGCCAAAGAACACTTATTTCTTTCATAATTCACTGTTACCTTAACTTGGCATTTTAAAACACCATTTGAACTCCAATGGTTTTCCAGGGACATTTGACCATTTGGTCATTTTGGGAACATTTGCAGTAATTTCATTGAAAAATCCAGAGATACAAAATTATATTCCAATTTTGACTGTATCAGAGATGTAATAAAAAAAAAAGGAAGAGAAAGGAATTTTCTCCACACCTGCACTTTGTGAGGTAAACCTATGATGTCATTGTTACTGTATATCATCTTATCAAATTTGGGAGGAGAACCATACCGAAAACACAATTAGTCACTTTACACTCCAGGGAAGAAAAATTCTCTGATGTTTGAATAATTGCCACAGCGTCTCCTCGGGTTGTTTTCTTTTAATTTGTTCCAAATCAAGGACACGATGCTAGACCTCACGCAGAAAACCCTGCTGACACAAGCACTTTGGTCTTACCGTGGGTTTCCATCTCTGGGTTTCTATCTCTGTCTTGTTAACAGGAAGGGATATGTGTTACAAATTCTTTATTTTATTGAGGTGATAAATCTTTCAAAGGATTATTTATTTATTGATTCATTCATTTCTTAACTTCATATTTTTGGCACGGAAGCGCAATAGAAATAAACAATGCATTTTTCCTTTTTTTTCATTTTCCATAATTACTTTCCTCCCCCCTTCTTCCATCCAGCCTGTCCTCCCACTCCACTTGTCACACAGCGGAAACTGCTGTGGCGGGCATGTGCCTTTCTTACCCTGCTCAGAAGAATACAATACAACAGTTTGACATTAATCCTAACAAAGCTGTCACTAAGTGTGTGTGTGTGTGTGTGTGTGTGTGTGTGTGTGTGCGTGCGTGCATGCATGCCAGTTAGTCAGTAAATGTAAGTGTGTTGACAGCAACCTGCTGCATGAACTCAGCTTGGTTGGCTGCTGTGGTGACATAGTGACACATGACAGGCAAAGGTATCTTGTAGTGTTGTCAGAGAGCTGTTTCTTCCCTTCCTTTTCTAAACACAGACAGAGACACACTCACACACACACACACACACACACACACACACACACACACACACACACACACACACACACACACGGACACACACACACACCTAGTGATGTTTCCTCTCTTCCTCTGCTAAAATATATACTAATACATTCCTTATTGTAAGACAAAAAACAAGATTCTCTCTCTCTCTCTCTCTCTCTCTCTCTCTCAGACACACACACACACACCACACACACACACACACACACACACACACACACACACACACACACACACACACACACGCACTAGCAGTGATGGATGAAAACACAAACCTTACTGCCTGTTAATATCAGCCTTAAAAGATAAATGAATTGATCTTCTTGTATTGATTTCTGCTATAGTTCTCCAGGGTAGCTGTGGATGCCTGGCAGTTTTGTTATATATAAAATCCTATTTGCTTTTGAATTATCCCAATTTTAATTAACCTTCTCGATCACAACATTGATTAAAAAACATATAATAAAACTTATGGAAAATGTCATATCGATTGCAAAGACCTTTGGTCTTCCACACCCACAGTAGCACAAGTCACAAGTAGAAGAGTTTTTTTTCAACCCACTATACAAAGACAGGGAAACTACATACACTCAAACACTCACATTCACACACACACAAAGCAGGAAAAAAATCAATGTGTGTGTGTATATGTATATATGTGTGCGTGTGTGTATTCGGCCGTGTCTCTGGCTATGTCATATGAGGCCAGTGTGTGGCTGTTCGACTCCCACACAGCTAGGGAGGTTTCCACTAGCTCATCTGAGGCGACCAATCCTCCCTGAATTACAGGGAGATTTACTGGGATTACGTGGGGCTGGCCGGCCTCTGAGAATCCTTCCCCCTCCCTGAGCAGAGACGCCGGACAGCACCTGTTCTGACACAGTTGCTCCCAAAAAAAAGAAAAGAAAAAAGAAAGAAAGAATAAAAGGAAGAAAGAAAGTGGGAAGGATTCTGTCTTTACTTCAGTCTATTTCTCTCTCTCTCTCTCTCTCTCTCCTTCTCTCACTTTCTCTCTCTCTGTCTCTGTGGGACTCCAAGGGGTTCAGCCAGCTTGAGGACGTTTAAGTACCATGGCCCGGCACTGCTTTCTTTTTATCTGTAGCGCTGGATTTTAGAAAAACAAATTTTATTCTTTCCAGCTTAGTGAATTCAGTCATCCATTTGAAAATGCATGAAAAAAAAGAAAGAAAAAAAGTCCTCTGTTGGTTGTATTACAGTGTCTGGGATACTTTTTGCAACACATTCTGGCAAATATCATCTACTGGCGTAATAAACATCCAAGCGTACTATTAGTGACTTAACTACCTTGTAAACAAGAGCTGTTTGGTGTTCACTAATTCAATTACATGCAATTACTTTGAAACATGTTGCAATAAAACAATATCAGTTTTGTACAAACTGTGCCACAACAGGAGTTTATAAAACAGATGAGGTTTGCATGACTAATGTTTGGACCTCTCACTCTCAACAGAACCAAAACATTACGGAGTGAAATTAATGGCTTTGCCCCTAAATGGAACAGCAACCACAAAAAGAGAGAAGACGAAAATTACCTCCAAACTCCTGCTGGCAACTCAAATCCTGCAGCACCAGGTGCACTTTAGGAAAAAATATTCAGGGTAGCCAAATGTTTATAATTTCTCTAATTATAACAATTTATGTGACCTCCCTCTGTCTTTCCTGGAGTCAGTTTGTGTTTTTAATGTTCATTGGATATACCAATTTTCATTTTCATGTTTTCTCAACTCTCAGCTTGTGTTCTTGTTCCATTTCAATACATTTATGAGGATACTGTGGTAAGTTATTAAACATAAAAATGAAAATAAACATTCAGACTTTTTAAGGTGTCCTATGCAAGTGTGGTATTTTTTTTTTTTTTTTTTTTAACTCTGGAGCTCCCTCTACAGTTTTCTTTTTTTTCTTTTCGTAACTTATACCAGTGTCATAATTCTCACCAATACATGTGGATTTGTTTACAAACTAAAGGATAGGAAGCAACTATGATCATTTTCAGAGTTATGTTGACTGACAAAGTGATAAACATGATTTTATTAGGCTTACATATGAGTTTAATTTTGGTGTCATCCTTGCAAGTGCACCATGGGGCAAAGCAAAGAGAGTCTTCATTTACCATGTAATGAGCCATTTAACCATCAAAGTGACAACGAAGCTGAAAATCAGCAGATTAGCACAGTTCTTCTTTAAGACATTGCAAAGATTAAACATGCAAAGATGTAGACATTTTCATATTCCCTATTCTCACTTGCTACCTCTACAGTATTCCAAATTCCAACTCTATTTGATAGGATGCATGTAAGGTTGTTAATGCGTTTTTAAGATAGAGACAATGTGGGTAGGCCCATGGACAGGGTGGGATGCAGGATTTCATGTCATGGCACATGGAAATCCTACACAACCCATTTGAATCATGGATCATTTTCCACCACCGCACAATGATTTTGACCCCTCAGTGATTATTCCCATACTATCCCTCTCTTTGGCCATTTCTCAGGCATAAATGCTCAAGATTAATGTCTACCAGGTTATTCCTCAGCCTCTCTCCCTCTCTCAGACACACATACACACACACACACACACACACACATTCACACACACAGTAGCTTGCTGACTCCTATGATATTTTAGCTGGCTAAAGTATCTGCTTCTGATCTAGGCTAATTACAAAGGAATACCACAAACCAGTGCCATGCTTTTGATCAAACCGTCGGTTATATATACTTAAGTTGAATGCTAAATACATAGCACTTGACGCTAAATTGATGTGTGAAGATGTTACAATAGAGCTTAGCCACAACAAGGAAGAAGTAATGTCTGACTGTCCCAGAACAGGTCCTAAATAAAACAAAGGGACTTACTATCTGTCATACAAACAAGACAGGTAGGGTGAAGAGAGAGAAAAAAAAGCAATTCCGGACAGGAAAACAAGCTGTAGTTGCTATGATGCAGATAAACAAACACAGAGGGTGAGAGAGAGACATGTACTTGTTTAAATCACCCAGAGGGGACAGACGCCTCATTGACAGAGCCAGTTTCACAGGAAACACTGCCAAGTATCATCCCGCGTGAAATTCCAGTCGCTAATTGTTTTCGCTTTTTTTTTTTCTTCACCTTCCATCCACTTTGCCTACCTCCGAGTTAGCGAGGTGAAAGAGACAGTGCATGAAAGTAACATCAAGGGGCTTGTCAGCTGTTGTGACCTTTCAAGCAGACTTTACAGGTGAATGACCCCTGATGGCATTCTTTCTGAGTGAGCAATGTGTTTGCACAGCAATCGTTGCCAATGAAAATATTACTAGACCACGTATTCACAATGTTTATGTCATATGTAATTCACTGCACACTGCTTATGATACAGAGTACTACTGATGTTTTGATATTATTCTGCAAAACATCAGCAACACAGTCCTCATTGTTATTAAGAAAGCAATATTGCATGTGGCTTTAAAATTGATCAAATCTCTGATATACCTGCATTTCATAGGGTTATGAGAACAGTCATTTCAGGTAGTGACTAGTGTGCCTCGTAGAACAGTAGAATTTAAATATGTGAGCAATGTGGATGTGTCTCTGTTTTTATTTAATATAGTAATGCTACATTGAAAGTGGTTTCCATACTATCTCCTCCCTTCAAATGACCTTTACCCAGATCCCAGGCATCTGTTGAGACGGACAGGATCTGGTTGATTTGATGCTAGAGCTGTCATATCTGTGCCATCTGAGTCGGTATCTGGTCTGTCTTGTTTCAGTCTTAAAATTTAGTCATATATTCATGACTGAAGTGAAGGAAATTACAGTGGAAAGTTGCAAATTACCCTGCCATTTTTTACACTTGAGAAGCAATTACACTCACACTCTGTTGTAATAACCTGTCCACAACTGCGCACAGCTACAGTGGCTCACAGCTCAAGCATAAAAAAAAGGTTAACCACGTCATTTGACCTTGAGAGGGAAAAAGGCTCTTCTTTGAAAATTCAAGTATAAATTGAGCCAAATGAAAAGTCAAGTACAAACGTACAAAAAAAAAGAACTTTATGACTTTGGTGAAGTTTGCTCGGAGTGTGTTATTTTCCTTCCACCTCCTCGGCACACTGTGAATGAAGTGGTGAAAAGCAAAGCCGTAAAGCTGGAGTGCTATCTGTTCTCGCCGTGGCCTCTCAGTATCGTTCGGCACCTGAACTGATACTGGTGCTCTGGTTTCGATGTAGTTCTGCTCGACCGGGCAGACCAGGACATTCCTGTTGAGGAACACACACACACACACACAGATGTTATTACTTTGACACGTACATATACACCCCAACACACACCCACACACGCCCTGAAAGATATACAATAGCATGCACACACATAAACACACATAGTTCTTGCAAATTTCTTTGCAAGCAGTTTATGTGTACACACACATATATAGGCCTACAAACACTCACACACAGACACACACACCTGTATACTCAATCACTGAACGTGCATGACTGAACAGCATGAACAGTGAGTTATAATAAGTCATGCCGTCCCTTGGCTTGTTCTGTACTTCCTTGCACACCTATGGCATCTCCATCAACAGTTTTACAATGTTCTATTAGTCTCAATGGAAATTCATTTGGTAACAAGGGGCATTACACACACACACACACACACACACACACATGCAACCAGACAACCATGCATGCATTCAAGTGTGCACACATTTGCACGCACAAACACACACACACATATACATATACATACACACACATATACACACGCTAACACCCCCCTTCACCCACACACACGTGCGTATCCATGCACCCACTGACACGCAAAGTCACACACGCACACGCTCACACACACATGCACACACACACACACACACACACACGCACACACACACACAGCGCACAGTAATTCATGGACATATGCACAGACTTGCCAGTACAACAAGACCTCACTAGTGGAGATACTTGTGCAAATAGGACTGAGGACACCTTATGTTGGGCCAGGGGACTCTGGTTTTTCAGCACGCCATTCACTTGCAGCATTCAGGGAAGGAATGCCTACTGCAAATGGTTTACGACAAAAGCAGACAGCTTGAATTACAAAGGAGCTCTGTTATGCCATTAACGCACTTGCCATGCAGGTATCCAAATAGCAGAGCAGACTTTCCATTTTTGCATTGACAGAGGGAGAGAAGAGAGAGAGAGCAAGAGAGAGAGAGAGATGGAAAATGAAATCCATTCCCTGCAAAACAGAGCAAAATGAATGGAAACAAATGAGCACCAAAATGGGGTTTGTCTTCCATGTAATCCTTAAGGTACAGAATGTCGTACAGAAAGTCATGTCATTCCCCCTTGACCCCCCCCCCCCCCCACCAATTGCCATTCAGCATTCACTGATCCTTGCGTCTCTCTTTTTCTCTACTGCTGGGTGATGGTCCTATCTCTCGACCCCCAAACACACACACCCACACACACACCCTCAGACCCCACCCTCTGTACCCCCTCCTTCACCCACGCTTCCACCCCCACCCGTGGCCTGCAGCTGCTGTCCATGTCTGTCGGCACCCTCGGGCGGCGGCGAGAGCTAATGGGCCCGGCGTGACTTCATCACACGGCCTAAGTGGCGCTCGGCTCTAACAGGAGCTGAAACGAGCGTGGAGGAACCTCTAATAAAGCTGTATAACCCGCAGGGCCTCTGAGGAGAAAGAGAGACAGAGAGAGAGAGAGAGGGAAAGAGAGAAAGAGAGAGAGAGGGAAAGAGGGAAAGAGAGAGAAAGAAAGAAAGAGGGAACGAGGAAAAGAGGGGTGGCACAGGCAGTTCACAGTACTCCCAGAGGGGACTTCACCAAGGCCCAGTTGCCCCCTTGAAACTTGGTGTGTGTGCAGGGCTGTTTCTGAACATGCAGGTGTTTGAGTGGTTATCTCGCCGATTTTGCACTCTGGTTGTTTGCTTAGCATATGAGTGCCTGAGACCCATTCAATATATTCAAGCTACATGATAAAGGACACAGAACAAAATGGAGTGAAAATAACAACTTGTTAATGGAATGTTAGAATTAAGTCAGTTAGAGGCACATTAGGCAATGTTTTTAGGTTTATTCACCAGCTTTGTAGTCACTTCAGTAATTACTGTAAGTGGCTCATTATGGGGTGAATGAGGGCTCTCTCGGCCACCTCTGGTGTAGGTTCTGCAGTCTTGACTGATATGCTGTTAAGTTTAAATTAACTGATACTTCACTTCTATCCAAAGTGACATCAGTTTCACCAATCAAACCCAGGCTGATAGTTGACAGCAACACACACACACACACACACACACACACTGAGAGTTATTTGCATTCTTCATAGCAGTTTGCTCCTGTCACATATATTATGCAATAAGTGTGTTACAACAGTTACAACACTGAAGGTCTTTTTAGACTTTTTAGATTTTTGATGACATAGACTCCATTATGCCATTATGTCACAAAGAAAAGACAAAAAAATGCCTGCATTAGTGGTCTGGTCACTCATCTAGACTGGCAAGGACTGGCAAATTTTAAAAACATTCTCTAGTTTTCACTGTGAAAGGTTAGCCGACTACATTTAAAATGACAAACAGAGAGAGTGTGCAATATTAGTTTTCCTTTGGCACCCTGACTGGCCACCCAGCTACCACTGTGCTATTTTGGACACTCCATTTTGACAGCCCTGGTGATGAGAAACAGACTTTATGCAAAGCGTAAGCTTGATGCATTTCCCTGCTTGTTCCTTCATGTGCTCTGTGCATTTCCCAATTCCCACACTGAAAAATGGACTGGATCTCGTTCCAAAAAACTCCCAAATAAATTCCACTTCCTCGGCCCTTTACCACCTACAGTACATCACCGTGCCGAGGTGTCGGGTGACATGGAGCTGGTAGTATGGTGCTGTGAGATTTGTGGCCATGCAATATGGAGCCATGGTTATTTCCTCCTTTATGAACTGGTTAGTGTCTTTCTCCCCTCTGTGGCACCTCCGAAGCCCAAATTCCACGTCGACTAAATTCCTCATCTCTAATATCCATCATATGCTGTAGCATTAGTCATGACTGCATGTTTTAGAAGGAGCACCATGCAGAATTAATCGAGGCCGTAGCTTACAAATGGATATAGGGCTTTGCGTATGACCGGTGACAGGTGTTTGGACACGAATGCTGCATGGGCTCTTATGTATTCTACCCCCTGCTTGCAGACAGGCAGGTTGCCCATTGGAGACAATGTGTCAGGGCTTGCCCACTGTGTGGAGCTGGCATCAGGCCAGGTGGGTACCTGTGGAGAGTATGGGGGGTGCCTACATGTCAGCTGAATGAGCCAGGACAGTTATATAGAGAAGGCAACAACAGTGAGCAATGTTGGCTAGAGCATTTGTGTACATACGAATGTGTGTGTGACAGTATAATGTTACCTTAATATATGTGAATAAATTAAGTGTTAAACATTGTAATAGTCATTCCAGTCGTGTGCAAAATGAATTTCCTTCAAACACAGTTTAACGTACATTCAAATTTTCATATTGGGTCTTAACCTCGACACTCTGGCAGAACTGACCACAATGAGATCAGCAGTGACATGAGTCTGAAATTATGGTAAACATACAGCACACTGTAACACAGGAAACAGTAAAAACAAAATACCCTGAGTTTTGTTGTAAGTCTTCAAAATTACACACCACTGGGGCTCCATTTTTTTTTAAAGTAACATATACCTTACAGAATATAGTTAGCCATGTTGCATCTAAATCAGTCAGTACACATGGGCTTTGTCATGCATATACACAGTAGTGTACTATAAATGTCATCACAGCCCTAAGAATTACATCCCTTGTCGCTGCACGTCCAGGCCTCGTGCGGCAGACTTGTGCAATCATGGTCGCCTCTCGCTCCGAGGCAATCCGGGGCCATAAATCCGAAACAATTATACCCCTCCGATTAAAGCACCCGTGTTTGTGTGCCACGTCTGCACGAAGCAGCGCTCTCGTCACCTCTGTCAGCAGGTAATAGATGGCCATGGCTTGGTGCGAACAGCGCAACAGTAAATCACTCGTCTTAGTCAGAGCAGAGACTGTATGTACCCCCCTTTCCCCCACTACCATCCAAATTACTCCCCCTAACTCCACTGCAAATCATTCACACACTATGATCTGTGTGTTAGTCATAGGATGCCAAGGAACTCAATATTTTAGTGCCAACAAAAAAATATCAAAACAGAGGCCTTGCCTTCATTGAGAAAAGCCTCTAGGAACAAGTCACCTGTTTTATTTTGATGGGATGAAATTGTTTACAAATGTATTTCGTGAGAAGTTCTCATCTGTCTAAATATGCGTAATAATGTTGTTAACAGAGTTACTATGCATGCATTATATGTAATTTGTAACAGTGCAGTGCACGTGCCTTTTATGTGACTCCATTTGTACTACAGTGTGTAAATACAGTTGTTACCATTTCATCACTCAAGCAAATATATTGCAAATACAAATATATGCACCCTTGCAGCCACCCATTACAAGAAAGTACATGCAGTTCTTTTATCTTAAAATAAAAACACCTTCAAGCACATTCTGATTTTATATTGACTTATAAGTAAGGGACAAGGGCCGATGAGGTGGCTGGTTCGATGGAAATAATGGTGAGGTGGCGGCGAACTCTGTGATGAGCGAAGCGCAGAGCGGAGTTGCCTCTGCTGAGTCGTTATTTCCATTGACCTGGTCAACTCGAAGGCCGTTTTCCTGCTTATCTCCCGTTCGTATTTAGGATATAATTTTTATCTATAACTTTATATTTAGGAATTATGTTCATGAACTACAGAAAACAACCCATTATAGCTACCATTAAGGAGGGGGGGGTAATACTTTTTGTTATGATTACCATTCATAAGTGCATTGATATAGAATATGATCGAAGATGTCCAGTTATACAAAATGCATTCCACCTCATCAGCCAATCAGAAAAGAGAATCCCATTGTTAAGGGAGATAATTCAGAATGTAATGTCATGAGTGTCAAATGTCACTGACATTACTAATGCCCACTCAGAGTAGGAACATTTGCACTATGTAACATTGTTGATCGTGCACTATGCACTGAGAACTTGCACTATGTAACATGGTAGGATCATGGTAGGATGAGTGATTAGCAGCAATATCAAGTCTTTTTGAGTTGAGTTTTGAACAGGTCAAGAGTTTTAATGTTATGTAGAGTTTTAATATATATATATATATATATATATATATATATATGTGTGTGTGTGTGTGTGGCTTTTCCACAGATCACATGCATGCCTACATGTGCATGTATGAAAGGGTTTTTGCATCAAACTGTGTCAGTGACTTTGGCTGGCAAGTTTTTTTTTTTCTTCCTGTGATTATTTTGCAGGATTTGATGGGTCCTGAGATGCCAATCTGTCACTGTGCATTAAGTGTTTTTCACATCGGCTGGCATTTAGGTGAGATGACTCCAGAGTCTTCCTGTCAATCAGAATGCAATACATTGTTTTTTCAACAAGGTGAAAAGGTAAGCGTTAGCTTATAACCCCACTTCCCCCCTCTTTTTTCTTCTCTCTTTTCCTTCAATAAACCTGCTCAACAAATGTCTTGCTATCAATACTTGTCATTTCTGTTTTTTTGCCTTTCATTCATCGCTTCATTGCTTCATTTGAGAGAGAGTGAGAAACACATTTCATTGTTGACGTGTCAGCGAAGTGAGGTAGGATTAAAACTGTCGCTAGGCAACGAGAAAAATAATAGAAATACAATTACGGCATGGCGGTAAGACTTGAGAGACATTACGACTTGCTGCAAGGTGTGAACACATCTCTCCAACCCTTCGAGTGTTTCCTTGGCTGTTTATCACCAGGCTGTTACAGCAAACTCAGACTGCCATGGGCAAACTGACATTCATTTATTGCCTTTGTGACACCTCATTCCAAGACTGAATCACAGATGAGGGTATTGTGAAATACCAAACCTGAATCAGTCCAAAATACAGTCCAAAGTCTAGTATCTAGTAAAACTAGATTAAGTCTTTATGTTGTTATGTACAGTATATGACTGTATTGTACAAACAATAACAACAGAAGACAAAATTCCAAACTCATTTTTTAATTTTGCAGACATCCCATCCCTCATTCACTGCTTTTGACAGAGCTGGCATGCACAAGGCATATCTTAAACTACTGGTTTCTGCATGAATGGACAGAGTTTGACTTTTCTAGAAAATTATGAGAAATCATCCACTTACAGATATCAAAACACTCATCCATTACCCTCATCCACTATTCACAAGTCTCAGTTCTCCCCTGCAGCGCACCATTCCTTCACACGATCTTCTTTTATTCCCTCGTCATTGACTCCCGCTATTTTCTGATGCACTCACCTGGTCAAATAAAGGATTAACCATTGACACATACTCACAGCTACAGTGCAAGCAGATTAGAACGTCAGTGAGGAGGGAGATAAATGTCAATAAAAATGTCACAGGTGAGGTGTAGTGTGAAGGCCACAGTAGTGTGCACAGCCTGGGAGGATAACGCTTTCTTTTGATTAATGCGCTGCGGATAGACTAATACCGCTGCTCACCGACTATACAAACACGGAGGAGAGAAGGGGGCTCAAGTCACTCAACAGGCCCATAATTCCTGGCGTAGTTGTCTGCTGTAGTTAGCCAATCCGCCGCTCTGCAGGTCCTTCCAGCTAGGGCGAGGCAACCACCGCCTCCGCTCCTGCTGCAGGGACGCAGAAGGCACTGCAGGAGTCAGCGCAAGGCTATGCTGCTGGACATGCAGTGATTAGTGTGATCCAGTAGAGTGTTCTCATCTAGGAATCCCTAGTATGCTCCTCAGATTAACTTGCTGGAGGTGGTATAGAGCCAGAGGCATTAAATGTTTCTGAGGCTTTTTAACCCAGAGGAGTATGAAGAATACAAACCCAGAATCCTCTAAATCTTCAAAAGAGGGCTCTGTTTGCTATATGCTAGACTGGATGTACCAGTCCTGTACTTGTAAACTTTGCCAGTATTTCATGGTAAATATTTAACTGGCTTCTGAGAACACAGTTTGCAGTTTACAGGTTTGCACTGGCTGCTGTTTTGTAGGGGAGAGAAAAATCTCTTTTTGAAATTTCTTGCTGAAATAGTGCTCCACACCAGCAGAATTTTCACTATTTGCAGTATGAATTGTTATTCATAGAGTTCTCTGTACCATATAGCACAGTTACTCTAGTCTTTGTCACTCTAGTAAACAAAGTAGACGTGCATGGGATTTTGATTTGTTTACTGTAAAAGATAAAAAAAAAATAGCCTCATAAGGTGCTATACACAGTTCTTAGAACCACTGACTGGAGAGGCTACCCCAAGAACCAGACAGTTCCTAGGGCTGTTTTTCAGTCTGCATTCGCACTGCCAGTAGGAACCACAGACTACCTAAAACTGATATGTGGATCTAGCTGCCCATTTAGTGGGCATACTAATAGGAATATAAAAGAATTCAATAGGCAGAATTCCTACGCTTTTGAAGTTTTTGAGTTTGAGAATTTCCCATGGATTAAAAAAAAATTATAATTCTACTGCCTTGTCTAAGTTGGTTGGTACTACTTGGCCAATAAAATGCAATAATGTGTCAGCCATGGTTCCTATGGGCCCAGGGAAAAAATCCTACCCTAAGATAGGAGCTAAAATAGTTATAGTTAGAGGAACTGCACACATAGGAACTACAATAGGTCCTAGTTCCATGTAGTGCGGATGTGCGAAAAAGCTTTTATGAACTTCAAAAGGTTCTATGAACTGCAAATGTACCACCAGTGGAAAAGCACCTATAGATGCACACTCCGTGTTCATTGATTAAAAGAACACCGAATGTGTGGCTATCAATTTGTTAAGGTTATCATTGTTTAGCCGGCACCTTATTGCAAGTGTGCCTGCCTCCCTTTCTTTAGGTAAAATATTTCTTCTAACATGATTTTGAAATTTTTATCCATTTAATTTAGTTTTCTGGAGGAAGCAATTTTAAGTGGTGTACTACTATACAAGTAGTAAATCAACACATTGCCACCAGTACATTGCATTATATGCAACTATATAACATGACCTGTGTAGACCCCTACATCACACAGTGGGAATTAACAGAGAAAACAGAACTGCATGGAAATTGTGATTGTTTGGAGACTTCACGTTCTCTCATCATCTCATCTCAAAGGCATTTCTCAACCGTTTCAGCAGGCCCACCCTTTGGCAAATCCACTCTCTGTGCCTCCTGTCACTCCATAATCCATCGGTGGATAGAAAGCCAATGACAGTCAGGAAAACACTTGGATTAGCTTCATGCTACTTCCCTCAAGTGGATGGTAATCTCTGATGGTACGGCCTCAGTCAATCAATGGTGCAGTGGTTAAAATACATGCAATACAGAGCATCGATGCTGGAAGAATGTCTGATGTGGACTGACAAATACAAACTGTGTAAGGTTGTTCGTTCTGGATGTTTTTAGGCTCCAATATAAGTGAAGCAATAGCACTGATTTGAAGTGCAGTTGAAGTAACCAATGAAAGCTGTATTAAGAAACAAAACTATGAGTACACTTTCACATGGCTTTTTGTATCACATGGGACATGACAAAAACAATCAAAAGCCCTATCGTTACGGAAATCAACTGGACCTAAAATAACCTGCTATTTTTGGCCCACAATGGCTCCATAGAAGATGTCCAAGGAGAAGAAGAGGAAGCCAGAAAAGCAAGTATTTAGAAGAGTTCAAGCAGTCTACTTCCTCCTCAGCCAAGCTGGTGATTGACTTATTTCCAGTGACTGATAAACAGAAGGATGTCTGTCAACCATGTTTTCACTGGGTGTATTTACCTAAGGGGGACTCACTGCTCAACACCATGAGAAAGAGAGAGAGAGAGAGAGAGAGAGAGAGAGAGAGAGAGAGAAAGGTGGTGTGACACCTCAACATGACACATGGGCAGAATGATAAGAGTCCTGTCAAATCATGCGTCACCCTAAAAACAGCCTCGCAGTGTGGAATAGTCAAGACAGCGTTACACAAATGAAAAGGAAAAAGTGGAAAAAAAAGCCAACAGATCAGGATTGTTGAATAACGTTATATGTAAGAGGGAGAGATGGCAGAGGAAGAGAAAAAAAAGGGGAGTGGTAGTTTAGCTCTGGACAGAATCCAAGCCAGTGACTTGGCAGAGTGCCAGAAGAATGATGTAATAAAACATGAAGCACTTTGGCGGTTGCAGTGCAGCCATTCTTTCTCTTTCTCTCTCTGTCTCTCTCTCTCTCTCTCTCTCCTGTTTAAAGGTGGCCATGCAGCAGGTGAAACATCGTTATCACAGGGTTCTTTTTGGATGGCCATGTTTTTCACACCTGACCACCACACACACACACACACACACACACACACACTCACACACACAGTACATAAAATGGACAGTACTTTTACATGAGCATTATTTGTGATCAGCAAATCTACACACATACACACACACACACACTTGCGTACTCAGATGCTGAACATGCGTTGAATGGACCCATCATGAACAGTGAGATATATGTGTAGGCACATTCTCTATATCCAGTATGCTTGATGGGTGATCCTTTGCACTGGTGTTTTGTATCCATATGCACCTATCTCATCTCCATCAACATTTTTACACTGTCCTATGGTGTGTCTCCGTTGACTCTCAATGGAAAATCATCTGGCACCAGGCCAAACGACACACACACACACATACTGTCACATACCATACACAAAGGTCTAATCTCTGTACCATACTCAGTCTCTGTCTTGCCACGAGGCCTTACAATCCATTTCTGAATGACCAAAAGCACAGGAACCAATTAGAACAGCTTATCCAGCAAGGGGCTGGCTGTGTATGATTCACAACCAATGAAGACATCTGCATTGGGTGAACTATAGGTAAGTATAGTCCTTCGATTGAGTAAACAACTGTAATATGTTTGTTGCAACTCTAAGGAGTTTTGGTAAGAGATTAAAATCCTATGCTGCTAATGTCCCTGGGAATGGGAGGTCAGTCACTTGTTGCCAGAACCTCAATCTTGATTGATGTGGGTCTGTTTTCCAGGCTGACAGTAATACCGTACGCACAAACATGCACGTGTGAGTCAGTTGGGTGTGATCATGTGTAACTGAGGATATTTTCTGTAAATAAATTCTTTTAAAGTCACACCGTGTCCATGTCACAAAAGAGAGAATGACCAACTTATTTAAAGTCATTGGGCCCTATCTTAATAGCTGACAATTTACGGCGCCAGATGCTGTCGCCATGCCACTGTCTGTGCTGTTTGTGGTCAATGGAGTGACGATCATCCTGCCAGCCTTCCACTTTGTCTAAATAGCGAATCAACTTGCCCACCTAGTTCTGCGTCAATAAAAAGAGACGTGCATCAATCACACACTATCATAACCTCACTGAAACAGATTGTAGCCCTGGCCAAGAACGACCTGGTCTAATGTGAAAGGCGCAGCACTTCCCTATTATTTTAAGAGAGAGAGAGAAGATGTGTTGGCATGTCAATCCATTTGTAAATTTGATTTATGTTTTGTTGTTATTGTTGATTTTTGTAAAGTGAGATACTACAGATGTATAGGGTATATAAAACCTATAGAATTAAAATTGCTCCCCTTATATGTTTAGTCGCTGAAAAATAAAATTTTGTTTTGAAAATAGTGCAAAAACAGTAACTCCACTTTTGAAATTACAAGCAATTTGAAAAATCGAATGCATGTCATGACATGACTCATTTCCAGATTTCTAAAGACATTTGTCAATAGAAGCATTCTACTGATTTTGTGCGAATCTTTAATGAGTTGATTATAACCAACAATTAACAACAAAACAACAAAACAACAACATTAAACAACAAAAGCACTGGAAAACAACAGCAACAACAAAAAATAATAACAAAGGGAAAAAACAGCTTCAGTTGCGATTCATTGAGAAATGTCAATCGAGCATGCCCGTGTGGTGTCAGGTGGAGCTGTTTAGACTTGATTTACGGTACATAAGAATAGCATTACTGAACACTGCAGTGACTCACCGTCATGAAATGGAACAGTTTACACAGCAACCAGGTGCATATTGTCCTGTTGCAACACACACAATCCCACCCATTCAAACATCAACCTCAATTCACACACACACACACACACACACACACACACACACACACACACAAACACACATATACGCACACACACACACTAGTCAGATGTAGTTGTAAGATAATATTTCAAAATCTCATGAGTAAATACTTATGAATGAACTCTAGATGAACAAAGCTGCCTGTCTCACCTACAAACAATCAGCTAAGCTCACAGCTAATGCGCTGAAAAATCCAGTCTGCAAAGATTGACAAATCTGGTCTTCAAACAGGAAGGTTCACTGAAGCCTATGAGAGTCCACAGAAAGTTCATTGATTAGGGAAGCACTGACAGTGATGAAAAACAGGTAAATCATACAGTATGTGTGCCCTACCTTCCTGACAAAGGATGCTTGATGTTGGTCTTGAATCTTAGTGAGTGACTAATATATTTGTTCACACTGTGGTAAAGTCTTGCTCAGTAGGACATAATATAAGCTTTGCAAATGACTTATGGTCTTGATGCTTCACAAAATGTCCACTGGAATCGGTGCACATTTTAAATTAATTATTTTCTTAAGACCTGATACAACAGAGGCCAGCCCAATGACAAACAAGCAAAACCCTCCATTGTGAGTTACCATTGACAGCTGGTAATTAGTCTTAAAACAAATGTAGATGGACCTGAACAATAAAGAAAATAATTGTAAACTAAACAGGTTGAGGTGAAGCATTGCATTAGAATCCCTTTTGGAAACTTTAAAGGAGCAGATAAACAATAAACTATGGCAAAGTACAGGAACTTAAATTCATTATACTTCAGTTTGAAATGTTAAATTCCTTAACAAGATGAACTAACATCTGTGAACCCTTCAATACCTTTGCATGGTTGAAAATGTGGTCTGTTGTCACCTGGCTTAATAATCAGTTAGCAGAGCAAACTTTACACCACACAATGTGCCAATTTAATAAAAAGCAATGTCTCTTTATGCGGCTCAGTGACAATTATAGCAAAAGGCAAGCCCAGTGTGTAGGAAAAACACTTGGGGTCACTATGGAAACCTATAAAATTACGACATGTCAAAATAGTCTAAGAATTTCTATTCAAAGTCAACAAAGAGAGGTGCCAGGTATTGCGATATTAGTCATGGCCTCGAACATTCCCAGCTACTTTTAAGGACATCTGCATTAATGCAGGGACTGGGACACATTAGCACAGGTTTGAGATTGAGTTGAACACTGCCGGGGCCCACACTGGGCCAGTGGTGGTGTGCCGTAGCGCGTTGAATGTCCAAAACTCCTTTTTAGATCCGCAAATCAAATTGGGCCACAATTACGAGCCACTTGAGAAGCGTGGGGCACCTATGCGGAGAATGGTTTCTTTTAGAGAGCAGCTCATAAAAGCAGAACAGCACTTAAATATGTCAGAAAATAAGACATGTCATTGAAGTAATTACTTTAAGCCATCCGAATAAAAGAATGTTTACCTTTCAATTAGGGGAAAGTAATGGCCACGATGGATCACACAGAAATCCTAAATCTATTTTTCTTGGAATCTGCAACTAAGTTATTGCATCAAGTTCAAACTGGCAGAGTGTTAGGTTAGAGGAAACAGGCAAGTGTTAACATCTATGGTGTGTTGGGAGGACTGGTCGTGCCTATATTCCTTCAAATGCGGGCATCCATAGGGAGTCATTTTAGTGGGTGCAGTTATGGAATAGCTGTCTGAAATTCCAGTTATTTTTTCATTTTGTTGCATTAGTCAAGATTCATATTCAGTAGAGTATTCATGAAACTGGCTACTCCATATTGAAAAAGTATAAATATGATAGAGAATATTGTAAAAAGATAAAATAATATAATAATAATATGGTCAGAGACCCTGGCCATCTCTCACTCTCTCTCTCTCTCTAATTCCCTCTCTCTTTTTGTCCTCACTGACCTCTGTTCCCCTCTGTCGCATCTTAGACTGGCCACCTTCAAACATGGAACAGAAGCGCTGTGACCTAATGGCCATAAAATGCCAAATAAAACTTAAAGACACCAAACGCCATGTAGCACCGTGGCCAGAACACAATGGATCATTGTTATGGAAGTAATGAGGTCATGAAGAAGGCAAGTGATCCATCTCGTACCACTCCTGGATTTGTGTTTGTGAGAAAATTATTAATTGTTTTTTTTTAATGCCATGTGATGTCATTTCTTAACTGTTGACCTCAATTGCTCAGGTCCAGTTGAAGGGAAGGTGAAATTATTTAGGGACTAGATTGATAGACTGTTCCAAGTAATAGGCAATAAATGTTTTCCATGAGAATTATTCACCATGATTTTGTTGTAAAATATGGATCTTTATAATATCTGCAAATTGTCCCAAGGTTTTTGTGCATTGCTAATGTGCATATTCCCAATAAGAGTTAGAGAGTTTGGAGTTAGCTAAAGTAAAGTATATATAAATGTGACCATTTTATGTGGCAACCATACTTATTGCTTTCTCACTGTATATTTTTCAGAATTTACTGCACTAGAAATAAATTTGAGACTGTGAGACAACATTCATCAACATATTATCCAATATAATTTCCAAATTTTTAAAATGTATGACATACTATTACACAGGTGCATACCAACTTGCCTGAATCATATCTTAAAAAAAAAAAAACAAATCATTTTAGCCTCTGACAGTTGCCATTTAATAAACTGAGCCCCAAAAATCTTGGTGAGGTGCCCAGTCTGGGCATCTGATTGTCATGTGTTGTATTTCACCCTCATCCTTGCATGTTGACAGGTAACAATTAGCTGTTTGGGGCGATAAATCTCTCAGCTCTCTAAGCTCAACTCCTCGCCCCTTTCTCTCATTTCAGTGTGCCGCACGTTGAATCAGAGCATAGATAGTGGCTTTTTATTTGCCTGTTTATGGTGCAACAGAGGAAACATGGAACAGTTGCTGCCGCAGAAGGAGGGGCATGGGGGCGTTTCTGATGTGAGGAGAGCAGCATGCAACTTCTCTTTTCTGTCTTACAGAAACAGACCTACAGATTAATAACCCTGATATTGATATGATGGAACGTTCAGGCCAGTCATAGGTAATCGGAGGTAATCAACAGTAGTCACAGTGTTCACTCGCGGCAGGAGTTGTTATGTGTGTTTGGGTGGCAGATTTGAAATGTTTCAAATCTTTCCATTGTTGATGCAATTATGACTGAGTCAGACTGAATAAAACATGTTTGATATTATCTTAACTGGTCTGTTCTATGGTCGCTATGATACCAATTATGACATTAAAACGCAGACACCTCGATCGTTAGGTTTGTGCTCATAACCAACTCACAATCAGACCACAGTGAGTGTGTAGGTTTAACCTGCTCAGTCTCACTCTAATCATAAAAGACCATCGGTACCATCGGTAGGTCTGTTCCTAGCTTTAAAAATTGAGAGTAATCACGGCCTGGCTTTTTTTAGAGAGACATTATAATCCAGGCTGACTTGCCTACGAGGGTCATCGCTTGTCACCCCCTGCGGTCAGAGTGGTGGCGACCGGTGACTATTTCTGGACTTTTATTTCACCTTCTTCTGCGAAGTGCATCATCCACTGTGGCCTTAGATGAGACAGAGCCTGCTCCATGGGCCAAATTGCGTAAGCTTCATACATATCAAGGCTTGCTGTTTATAATGGCAAATGTGTTGGCTTTGTACAAAAGGTCTGGGTGGACTGGGAGCAAAGCCTTGGCCTTAGCTGGCCTAACATAAACACTGCATGTCCACTGTGGCTGCTCGTCTGCGATAAAGAAAATCCGTCACAGTCTTTGACTATAATGCTGAACCGGCCTCTGGGCTGAGCTCTGGCTGCCACAACACTCTCACTCTCTCTTTCTCTCTCCCATTCTGTCTCCTGCACTCTTGCTCTTTTTTTCTCTTACTCTCTCACACTTGCCCTCTCTCTCTCTCTCTGTCTTTCTGTCACTCTCTTTTACTTGCTCTCTCTCTCTCTCTCTTTCAGCAGAAGGGCAGCGAGGGGACCCTTGGAGACACTTTCACTCCCCAGAGTACCTCCTCCACCAGCGCCGCTGTCGCCAACGCCGCCACTGCCTCTGCTGTCCTCCGCAGCCGTCACTCCCGGGCAGCGCCGTCCTCCGTCACCCTGGCGTCGCGTGACATTCTTTCCCACAGGCAGCCACATAGTTCCAGCGTCGCCTCATGCGAGGGGGGCCTGGGACCCGGCAACAGGCGGGGGGCACTTCAAAGAGTCGACCGGCCCACAGCTGCGGCCTGTCTCTCCGGCAGCCCAGCTCCAGTTTGTAATCATTATTAAAGGCTTGACCCGGGAGGCATCTCTGCCGCTGTTCGCACCCCCATTGCACCCCTTACCCCCCACTGCCTCCACCACCACCACATCTTTCTCGCGCAGCCGGCTTGGCTTGATAACGCTTCTGATCGGGCGGCGGTGGTGGTGGTGGTGGTGGTGTGTGTGTGTGTGTGTGTCAGGGGGAGTAAGTAATGGTGGTGGCGGGGTGGCTCCTTCTTAAGGCCACTCCAGTTCCACTGGGGAAAGAGCAGGATAGCAGCGGGGAGCTTAACCCTTTCATCGAGCCCAGGCCATGCAGTGACACCTCTGACACAGCCCTGGTGCTGAGTGCACCCTCAGGTGAGACAGGTGTGAATACAGGGGTCCACAAATATATACAGTATATATACAGTATATTTCAGCTCCAAGAAAATCAGCACACTTGAAGAAAATTACCTGAAAGATACAAACCTTTACCATGAAGTTTGCATTAACTATGTTTCATATTTCAAGTACATTCATTGTAAATATATTTTTTCACTGTAGATATGTTTAAAGACCATACACATATCACTCATTTCAACTCCTTATGTTTTCCATAATTTGAAAATGAAATGACGTCCTCTACAAAAGTAGCCTGTCATATCATACACTGAGTCATGACAAAAACAGTGAGTCGTAACCCTTGGATGTGTAATGAACATGCACTCAATAAAAGTCAGATCTAATGCTAAGATCAGTGGTCACCTCAGTAATACCTTCTGAAAGGGCCAATAAGGAAATGAGAAATAGGCAGCGAGCGGGGACTGCAGTGGCGGCAGGGGCCGCCCCAGGGCTCTGGCCTGCTCAGGTCAAGCTTGGGGCAGCAGGCGTCCCCTATTAGCTCGTTAACCATAGTGCGATGAAAGGGAAATTTATAGATGCAATTTGCAGCCTATGTTAGTCCACGGGAAATACGATCCTCCCTTATTACAACAAAACAATATGCCGGGGGGTTTTGCTGCCGAAGCTTTCACGCTTTTCCTGGTCCGCCTTTGAAATGCTAAATCCCTCCGCGTTTCAAAAGACCACAGGCTGGCAATTGCAGGATGCTTTTCTAAACCACGGGTCACCCGTTGGCTAAACAACACGTTATCCTCCAGGGCTACTGGACCGCTGGATAAAATAAATATCTGAATCTTGGTTACTAAGATGTTTTCTCATTCATTCTTTTTTGTTTTCTTCCCACAATTATTCTGACTAGTTGCGAAACTTTGTCAGCCGTACTGCTTCTACTGTCTCCTTGCCAACGTCCAGCTTCTGTTTGGCTTCCACAAATACAGACATGTTGATTACAGAACCGCTTGCAAGCCGTCTGATAACAATAATCAGTGACTAGGCCCTCCTGTCCGGCCCTGCTAAGCAGTAGCCAGAAGGAAAGACCTTAACAACTAGGATGCTCCAGGCCTCCCTTTCCATTTCGTATTAATTTCAAAGGCAGCAGGCAGAGGATGAGCTAACATCCTTAGGCTCACTAAAACAACAACAGCTGCCCTATCAGCCACGTGTTATCCTCATTTCCAGGTGTGCCGTTGCAGCAACCTCTGACAATGATGCTTGCTAACCAGTCATTAAAGATGCCGTGCTCTTAATGGAATGTATAGCACACAGTGATTTTGTCTGCCCACATAAACAAACAATGAGCTACCTTTGGTATATTGCTTGAGGTTCATTGGAAGTCTTCCCACTGTGGCAGGTGGCTCTATATAAACCACTGTTAGGTTTATAGCCAGTCCACCCCCCAGTCTCCTTCTTGATGAAACTGCTGTCATTTTGATGATGGAAAATCATATTGATACAGTTAGATTTTTGACAGTCATGTTTTACCGGTATCTAAGTGGTGTGTAAAGATACATTTCCCTCGCAGGATATGCTAACTAAGTAACTAACTGACTAAGTAACTGACTATTGTCTGTACTGACCTTACCAACATAGAGTTCTTTGTTTAGATCATTATGTAGGAATGATCTTAAAACATCAATATGCTGCTGTAAATCTTCTTTGCTACAGTGCACAAAGACATTGTCCCACATAGACAAACATGACTATGAAACTGTGTTGATACAACTGTCAAGTGACACTGTATCTGATTGTGTTCATTCAGTTTTTCTGACATCAGATGCTATCAGCACAAATCTATTGGGACACCCTGCACCTGATGGTGATTGCTGGCTCGAGTGGAGAGCATATGATTTATGCCCCATTGCACCATATTTGTACAAATGGGCCACACAATGAGCTATTGTAGGCTGACAAAGAAAAAACAAATCCATTCAAAAGAGCTCCCAGAGCCGGGAGAGCTCAGAAAAGTAATCCACCCTGGATGAATTGGCAAGGTCTGGTTCACACACACACACACACACACACACACTCTTTCTCTTTCTTGTTCTCCCACACACACACACCACACTTCCACTCTCTGCCAGTGTGTGCAAAAAGCGAGGTCATTGAGATGAAAAAAAAAAAATATATATATATACATAAAATAAAAAATATATTTATATATATATAAAATCAGAGCTGTGCAATAAACGCTAATGCCCCAAGCTGGTGTAACTCTAACTGCAGTAGAATACAGTCTCTTGTGCAGGGCTGAGCACCAGCGCTTTGTTGTAGTATTACTATGCTTTACCCTGGCCTGGAAAGGCGACAGTGCTTAAGCAGGGCAATGAAGTGGGGTGAGGAAGGGGGGGGGGCAGATGAGGGATGCTGTCCAAGGGGCTTCCATGACATTTCCAAACAGATGCAGGCAGGCCATGTACCAGAACGCTTTTGTCCCAGTGAAACCCTTTTGTTTTGTTGATTTGTTTATTTTTGGTTTCTATACGATCAAGCGCCCATGAGAGGAGGCTAAGGGAGGGCTGGGACGAGGTGGCAGCTTCGGGGGCGGCACAATGGTAGACATAATATGGCCATGGCGATGGATGAGAGAGAGGCACTGTGCGGGGGACCCCCCAGGCGTGTGGTGAGGGCTGCAGGGGGGAGTGAGGCTCAAGTGGGATGCCACACATGGCTCAGGGCTCCCTACGGCACGAGTCCCTGACACTTAACAAGCTCCTTCCAGTTGTCCTCGGCTGTGACCCTTTGTACTCTTAAGACACACACACACACAGACACACACACACACCAGTAGAAAGGAGTAATATCAACTTCTGCATTCTATCATGCTGCACGCATTTCTATCTAGATGATTCAGCTCTGGAAATAAAACCGCTCAGCTTGTCTTTTAATAGCAGCTGCAGGTCTCCAAAAGGATTACAGTTACTCTCTGGATGTTCACGATGACTAAATAGTTTACTCAGACTGTTGCAACTATGTAAACTACATGCAACATCCTATGACACTATTACACATATTGAATTGAATCACACTTAATGGCTTTTCTGTGCCTCCATGTTAAAATGTGAAACGTCTAAATGTCAATCATATTTATGCTAATTTTCTTTTGCCATTTTCGTTAATGGCAGGGCAGGTTACAACCTCTTTCTACAAAACCTCTGCAAAAGCATTGCATTTGAATGCCAAGGATAGTGGTTTACTCTCTTTACTGCTGACAGCTTGTCCTACTTTAAGATGAAACCAAACAAACTCAAGAACCAAGACAACATATTACATCTTTAAGCAGGTCACTGACAGGCCTGATTATTTAAAGTGAAGACTACTTAAGGAGAAAAACTGAATAACAACCTCTTTAAATTTCTCAGAAGCATTGCTCAAAATCTATGGCTAACCTCATGGAACAGAGTAGGCTTGTTTGGAAAAGCCTGTCTGTGTATAATAGCATTAAGAAAGAATGTGGATGACTAACGGCAGAGTTCATTTTTGCTCAAAGGTAATAGAGTGCACAGGCCTGATGCGAGTCAAAACCTGACAGGACCTTGGATTTTATTAATGTTCCCACTATAAAAAAAAAAAAAAAATGATATATATATTTGTCAGGCTAATGCTTTCATACTTCCATTGGTATTACATAAATATAGTGTGTTTCAATTGCACAATTGCTGTTTATCTCAGTTACTGGCAATAAGGGCATAGCAGAATAATATGCAGTAGAATTTAATTTAATTGTTAAATAAGTTTTCCCAAAGCTCCTCCAATTTTTTCATATGAAACATTTATACTAAATTCTGTTTGCCAAATTGACCTTAAACGTTCCTCTTAAACAAAGCATGGAAAGTTGGTTTCTCCGTACATTAGGCTCTCCTTAACTGTCTGCGGGCAACATGACTTTCAATGACGCTCTAATTGGGGGGCATTAATCAGGCTGTCTCCATCAGCGAGGCCTTAGAGCGCCCACTCTTATCCTAGCATACGCTCCTTGGCCTGGGAACAGCTGGCTCATAATCTGTGCAGCGCTCCGCCCTAGAAATCGCCTTTGACGCCATTCATCAAAATAACATTAAGATCTCCACACCAACCATGGCCTCATGTTCTCTCTCTCTCTCTCTCCCTCTCTCGCTCTCTCTCTCCACACTAATTACCTGTGCCTCGGCCAGCGGAGGGCTAAGTAGTGAGACAACACGCTGTATCAAGCTTCCCCTTTCTTCGTGTCATTTACCCATACGCTTATGCCCCATGGGGAGCAGCTCATCTAGGCCTGACGGCTTTTGCGTATGGGGTTTCTGGGGTGGGGTGGGGGGGTTTGCAGGGCCACCAGAAGGGGGTTTAGGTATCAAGAGAAGCAGGACAATGGCAACAACTGCACATCTAATTTAGCCACTTGTTTATCAGGAGATGGTAACAGGAGCTGCCGGACAATGCCGCGGAGCACAATGGAATGGCGATTGGGGAGCTATTGTTTTTCAGTCTAATTAGGCCGAGCCCGTGCCTTCTGTCCCTCAGCGGTGTGCCCCGAGAAAAGGCCGCGGCTAAAAGCGGCGTCGGTCCGCCGACCTGTCTTTTGAAAAAGAGCCTTACAAGTCCATGGTATTTCAGTATGTGAGTGTGTGTGTGCGCACGTGTGTGTGTGTGAGTGTGTGTGTGTGTACGTGTGTGTGTATGTGTGTGTGTGTGTGTGTGTGTTTGCATGATATGTGGTGTCCTAGCGATCTCATCCATGTTCCAGTCAGCGTCTGCAAGTCGCACATCAACACAGCACTTTGGGAGCATGGTGTCCGCGTGACAGTTGTTTGTGCTTTCAGATGGCTTTAATGTGACTCGTTAAATCTTTATTGCCCTCTGCCAATTTACATTGTCCTATAGTTGGCAGTCACTCGACCCTCTCAGGAGGGGAGACTGTGACGAGTGAAAGCTTTTGACTTTTCCAAAATGAAAATGTGCCCTCAAGTTCATTAACATACTTCCAAATCAATCAGTCAAAGCTTCCAAACAAAGCAAGGCAATTATTCTATTTTTGTGAAAAAGATTTTCCCTAATGATAATGGTATTAATCATGGCCAAAACTGAAGTAGACACGCCCTATCCACGCAAGGCAAACCCTACATGTGTTTACTCTAATGGCTGAATTAAACTGTTGTGTATACAAATACAATGTAATTTTGTGGATACTATTTTACATTGAAATAATCAAGTTAATGTAAACCAAATGCATTACATTATACAGTACTGATAAATGATGTCTCTTCAAACTAATAGAATATACATAACTTTTCTCATGTCGAACTGCTAAGTAAAAAGCAAATCATCCAGTCAGGTCGTGTGACCAAGAACCCTTGACTCACAGCATTGACCTCTACCCCTAGACAGGTGGAGAGAGTGTCTCTTGGCCAATCAGACCAACTGAGAAGGTCTGCTATTGTCTCCACTTGACTCTTGGGGAAAATATTATGGTTTGGTGGGGCCAGGCTCGAGTGGCATGGGACAGACTGCTTGTGGGGTCTGGGGCTCGTATGGCTGGCGGCGTGTTAAGGGCACGAAAGCCTGGTGTATGTGGCTTAACCTCCCAGGCCGAAGGTGGCAGAATGAGCGAGACTGTGTCCACACACCTGTCTGACCTGACAAACATTCAGCTAAAAACTCAACATGTCAGCATTTTAAAAGCTACAGACAATTTGTGAAGCATGTTATTCTAAAAAGTGTGAAAGTATAAGCCAATTAGTAAGACACTCGAAGGGATTTTAAACACAGACATTACGTGCACTGAAAACAGGTTAATCAAGGAACTGTGCAGCTGTAAAACTGCCCAACTGGAATAACTCTATTGATTTTTAAAAATTATACATTTTGAAATAAATGTGAATTCATCATCTACATTTTCTTTATCATAAAGGTTATTTTTTATGCAACAAAGGTAAAGTTGGTTTTTCAGATTTCATTGTTTTGTTGTTGTTTTAAGGTTCATAATGTTCACTGACAAAAATGATAATAATATTTTTAAGTTGCAAATGAATTAAATTCAAACACAGTTTGGCATTATACTCTTTTAACACTGTTCTACAAATAAAAAGAGCACACAGTTCAAACTACATTTGTTCATCGTAAAAATTCAACTGTTGTTCTTCATGCAGATCATTCAATATGTTTGCCATAACTGCCTCCGAGCCTTTCCCCTTAAATAAATCCCCTTTTCTCTGTCTCACCCTCTCCTCTGCACTTAACACATATTTCGCAGACACTTGTAGCGTGTAATGGTGGCTATGTCAGATCACGCTGAGACTGCGAGGAGCCGGTTTGTCTTGCACTAAATGGATCATCTTTGATGTGTGGTTATGTATCTGCGAGGCCAGGCACTGGACAAGCTTGGCTGAATTAGAGTGTGTGTGTGTGTGTATGTGTGTCGGGGGGGGGGGGGGGGGGGTGGTTTAAAAAGGCTGGGGAGAGAGTGAGCTGGAGTCGGGGGGTTCTCTGAGACGGGACTGTGAGTTTGAAATGACAGGCAATGGGATGAGGGTGGGGGTGGAAAAGCTTTTCCAATAGCTGTTGGAGATTTCTCTCTCTCTCTGTCTCTCTCTCTCTCTCTCTCTCTCTCTCTTTCTCTTTCTTTTCCTCTCACAGCCTGTCTGTCCTCGTCATAAAGGGAATGCATGCAAACGGTCCTCAGAGACATCCTCAACGTGTCTCCGATGGCAAACGAGTTTTTCATTGGGGGGTTCAGCGAGAGTTCCTGGCTGCTGGTACCGAGGGCCAGGTGGCACATCAGAGCGTCCCCAACACGCGCAGCCATCCCCAGAATGCGACACTGTGGCGTCGGCAAGTTTGCCTCTGATCTGAGCTGAAGTGAATGGAGCTGATGAGGAGGGGCGGGTGGGCGATCACCAAGTGCTGGGTGACTTGGGCAGTGGTCCATAACTTGCTGCAAATAGGAGAGCGTGGTTGAGGAGGCTTCAAACAGCTCCTTCTTCAACAGTTCAACTTCACAGTTACTTCTTCAAAAAGGGAAAATTGATATTTTCCCAATTATCATTTCTCAGGGCTAAAATAAGGCAAATATTTTCATTCTCATTCATCCCTCTTTATACATAGAGACATAAGCAGAACTGTACGCAGTGTCATGCAAACAAGTATGTGTTGTATGTTATGCACGTGCTGTCTGGAATCAAGAAAAGCTCATGAGCACACAGCTATTGTGGTGTAGATGTTTAGGACATAAGGCTCTTTATGTTGCTATTTAGGCAACTTAGCTTATCTTCACCTATTAAAGAGTTTAGAAAACAGGACTAATTTCAGGATTTCTCCTGGAGTAACAAATTTGCCTGCATCTGAATTATTGAACTTCTGATGCCACCTACTGGACATCCTTCATACTGACACAAATGAACTGCTCCACTGCCATTCCAAAGCCACACAGTACAGACCACAGCAACTGATACTCAAACCATTTTCTTTTCTTTTTATTCTTATTAAGACACTAAGCCTTTGACTCTCTTGTCATCTGCGTGCGATTCAAGGAGGCCATTTGGCCCCACTCTTTCAGTCAAGTATCACCACTTTTTGGGAGCATGAGCACTGTTTTGGAAAAGGGCTAATTAGGCCACTTATGGCTCACAAAGTGACTCTGTCATCCACTGGCTATTGAGAAGTGAAGTGGCAGCCTGTTGCTATTGCCAGCTGCTCCGAGACATTAATAACCTCTAAACTTTCCAGCTGTCTCATAGTTTTCATCTTCTAAACCCCTACAAAACCGCAAGCTTTCACTGCAACAGACCTGACCAGTATCCTCATATTACACTTGAGATGAAACAGCTAGAAGCAAATAAGGTAATGCCAAGGAGCAAATGGCACAACTTCTGTGAGGTGACAGGCAATTTGCCACCTAATAAACAGACAAAGCCAAATCATGTGTACATACATTTTACTAAGCTCATTTCTATTACTCACTTATTGTATAGAAACAGCTTACTGCTTGATAAGATTTGTAACCGTAATGCATTTTTGAAAATAAAATAAATCGGTAGTGTGTGTGTGTGTATATGTGTGTGTGTGTGTGTGTGTGTGTGTGTACCATGATGTGTGTCAGATCAAAGACAACTTTTTTTTTTCTTAATACTTAATAATTGTTGATTTTAAATATGCGTAGAGCGAATAGCAAAATGGCAGCCAACATATGATGAGGGCAAGGAAACTTTGTTTCAGTTTCGTTTTCCTGTGCCCCGTTCAGTTAGTGTTAGCTGCTGGTTCACAAATTCAGTCTACATCACACCACATTGTCTCCTACTTATTTCTACTGAGCAACTCTGGACAACAGGACTGGATTGATTGACTTCAGACTATCCCAGTAAGGCAAGGCAAGTAAAAAAAACACATTCTCACGTCTGTGTTTCACAATGTGAGGACAAGAACAATGGCAATTAATACAACAATAGTTACATATCTGTTCAAAATTTGTCTTGCTAATATGTGTTTCATTTATATCACTTAGAACATGCATTATTTCCTGATGGTTCCACTCATCGCAATAGCCTATTCTGCATCAATTCGCCAGACTTGTGGAGAAAATGAAATGAACTGTCACGTTTATACAGGGTTGCAGTTTTGTGACCTAACGGACGTTTACTGCACAGTAACACTGTGAGCACCATATAATTGATGGTTTTTAGATCTGCTACACTGCATTTGGAACAAGGCTAACAGTGGTTTAAAAAGCCAAGACTGGATAGAATCCTGGAATATGCTGCAGGCTTTGGGCCAGGCAACCATCTATTTAAAACTACAGCAGCTTATTCTGGTAGTTAATGAATTAGTCAATGTGTGGTGGAAAGAAGCGTCCTGTTTTGGGTGTAATCTGCTCGAACATCCATCATTGTTTGATACACAAACTGTGTTGTTTATCCCTTACCCATTAAAACATTACTAGACAAAGTACTACAAAGAACAAGGGGCTACACAGTTGTCTGTGGTTCAAGCCTTTGCAGTGCACCTGACTGATACTTTGTGCAAAACTGATGTGTGATCGAGCTTTGTGGTGGAACCATAGACAGAGAGAAACCATCTGGCCAATCAACATCGCTGGTGCAGATGACACTAAAACCAGTTAAGACCCCACCTCCTACACTCTGATCTGACAGAAGAGAGTGTTACATGGTGGAGAGTTTTCTAACACTTTTTTAATTTTACTTTCAAACTTGCTAGTTGGCCTGCTGAAATTGGCCACATTTGTTTGTAATGTTAGATTCACTGTCAACATTGCATTGTCAAGGAAGGTGTTATTATCTTGCTAAGGATAACTCCAAATAGCTGACACCATCCAGGGGTGTAGTGGCAAAAAAGAAGTGGGAAACTTATGAATTTGGTGATCACAGTAAGGTTGATTATAACATGTTGTATTGCTTGAAAGGTTCAAACAGTGTTGATAATTGAGTGTAACCTACTTGCTGCAAATGAGTGAGGACATGTGTGAGGATAACCCCCCTTGACATGAAAATTAATCACAATATAATTTTTTAATGTTTTAAAGCAATAGTGCTAATCTAAGGCATTCAGACCTAGCCTGTAGGCTGAGAGACATACACAGAAAATAAGCCAACCAGCAGAGACCAAGCAAGTCTAGGCAAAAAGTTACTGTTTCTGCTGTTAGCCAGCGACTTTTTAGTTTAGCTGTTTGCTAAATTACCAGAGAATAAAAGACCATGGCAGGTCCTTCAAACAGTTGACTGTACGTCCACTGACAGCTTGGTGACCTTGAACAACAGGGCAGTTGGAAGGAGGCCTACTCGGACTATCGTTTATGGGACCCAACATGGTCTTTTATTGTGTGGTTAGCAAACATATTAGCTAGAGGTCTCTGGCTAACCTGACACAGTGAAATTAAAATTTCAGACACCTTTCAAATAAATACCCAGATAGCAAAATGCTGGCAGTTGGCTTGGCGCTATTTCACCATATATGGTATTTCCGAAGAAGCAATAAAACCATATATGTCAAAAAGACAGCAGGCTGCCGGTTTACCACCAGAGAACGGATGAGCACAAAGCTGATAAGACAGAGAGTGGTGGATAATGTTAATTAGATAGCATTTTGTCCTACTGTGTTTTAAAATAACGAGACATATAACGTAAAATCAACAACAACAAACAAACAAACAAACAAAAACATGTAAACCAATTTTGTGCAGCACAAAATAAGCAGGGGATTTAGAAAGGGAAAGACTGATTGAATAGTATTGTTTGCTATTAATATATTGATCCTGCTAAGGCACAGGTGCATGGATCTGATGTAGGTTCCTTCTATTGCTGACACTTTGGGTCAAACATCAAAGAGGTGTCCCCCTATGCAATCCTCTCCTGATTTTGTTGGGTACTTGGTGTCAAATGAAAATAATAGAATCATTAAAGTAAATCAAATGCATACTTGTAATGTTTAAGGCATCTAAGTAGTATCTAAGTGCTTGTTTTAATATTTATTTCCAATTTTGTAAATATTTTAAATATTGCCATTTATTACTGTCCACAAAATGTCTGTCAACTATGTTACTAACAAAACAACCCCCAGCTGCTCAATTATAGTAAAACATCACCATGTGACCTACATAGTGAAGATTTTAAACACAGCAATGTAATTGTTTAAAATTTTTTGTAAATTTTTTATCAGACAATGTCAAGTATAGTAATTGACCATCAACTATGTTACACATGTTGTAATAGTGTAGATTATTCATTTGATCAAATCACATTATAGGTTGAAAGGTGACATGGTCTGGTTGAAGAAAATGGCATGTGGTCAGCTAGGCAAGACCCACTATTGGAAATATTGAACAAAAAAAGGAAAACGTTACTAAGGACTACTACCACTACCACTACCATTAAGTTACTTTGTCTTGAATTTGTCCAATTAAAATAATGTTAAAAAATAAAGTTCATTTTTAAGTTTTTCAACTATTGGATACATTATCCTGAAAGGATACACTTACTTGACCCATCACTTTCTTTCCTGAGAAACATTGATTTTTCACAGTTTTTTTCTGTGAAATGTACCCCAAATTATAGAATCGCAATTTTATTAGTTGGTAGTTGTGTGCAGGATTTGAGAGGCAGCAAACAGAGCCTCTTGTTGTTGGCTTTGATATGAAAGGTAGGAGCGGACTGGAGGCCTGTAGCTGATGGGCAGTGACCTGGCCACCACTGCTGACCCGCCAACTTGAGGGTGTAGTGGTTTCCCTTATAGGATCAAAATAATAATAATAATAATAATAATAATAATAATAATAATAATAACATACCCACTTATTATTATTATTATCGTTATTGTTATTATTATTATTATTATTATTGTCAAGGGTTGAAACACCCAGAGAAGGTTGGGCACCATCTGACGACATCAGCTTTACATCCTGTGTTTACTTTAAAAGATCATTTACAAATAAGCTGAACAGAACAGGACACAGGATTGATCCTTGGGGTACACCCAGTACATTGCTCTCACCTCTTGCCCTTACACAGTCTCACAGTTTAGTGCATTGGGTGAGACAAAAAAGTGCTTTCTTAAGAAAATATAGCTTCAATAACGTCTCCTTTGTCCATTTTTAATATGATGTTTTCCACAAAAAGCAAGTTGCATTTTCATTGGAATGACTGGGCCAAAATTATGTAATTACAGTCATAAATTCATTCATTCATTCATTTATTCATTCATTCCTCTATGAGGTCTTCCCAAGTCATGAAATTTGATTTTATCAGACTTGTTTCCTAAAGCTTTTTCTGCTGCATCTCTTTTTAACTTCACTATTTCACACACATAGTCTCTGAATAGAAGATAGAATCAATCAAGGAATAATTTCTGGCATTTTTTAATGAATCAGTTCTTGGTCCAGTTGTTGCATTGTTTTTCACCAAAATTGACCCCACAGCTTCTCAATATGTGTGGAAAAGTTACCATTGAAGTTGTCAATTTTTTTACCTCATCTTGAAGAAGCATGCCAGCTAACAAATTCTCATTTTTGGTGCACTGCCGTCAAAGAGATTTGGGACTGGGGCTCTGATGTGCACATAAGTGCATCCCCTTGCCACTAGTCATGACATGAAAATCTATCTTCATTTGAGCATGCTGAGTGCTGGTGTGAAGTACTTTAATGTACTGCCACATGAGTGGATGTCTTTTGAGATGGGCAACTCACAAACGACTGGAATATACTCTCTCTCAGCTCTCACAAAGGTACCAGTATCTGAGACAACGAATATAGACTCCATGATGTGATCTTTTAGCAGTGAGAAGAGAAATTCAGGATTGATTCTTATAACACCAAAATGCTTTGAGGGAAGAAATGTTCTCATTCACACTAGAAGTGTAATATCCTCAAATGGCTTCTTATTTATTCTAATAAATAAGCAATTATTAATAATTACACCTGTAGAGAAAATGCAGAGGTGTGGATTTCACAGATTTCACTGTGTTAAACACAGTATGCAAAGCAGTGCATAAATTTAGCAGCACATTCCCTTGGCAACCACAAATAACTGAGGCACTTATCAGACTGGGGCAAGAAAAAAGAAATGAACAGTGTTCAAATGTACACACTGTGAGTGCCGAGTTTCAGAGGTTGTTAGCTATTATCAATCTAAACCCCTTTTTTGGAGGTAAGTATCAGTTTGATTTACTATTCACTGCTACCCACACTATCACACACACTACCATCCCTACCACAAAAAGGTATAACTAAAGTGTTTTTCAAACAAACCTGCTTGAGAAATGGGCCCACATGGACATTTTGGGGTCCACAATTTTAAAAAGGTGCTATAAAAAAGCCCTGCTTCTAATAAGATGAGTGAGCAGTGAGCAAAGAAGTAAACACTAATAGTTATTGTAAAGCTCTTTTGTTACATGGATAGATGCACTACACATAACATTTCTTATTGTAGAGGTGCTTGCTGTACTATGACTTGGCAACTGCATGATTTTAGTAAACAATTTTCCTCAACAATCACAATACATTGATTTACAGTACTTTAATGTTTTGGAGGGAGAAGCACTGAAATTCTTGTCTTGAACAAAGTCTTTTATGTAACTCTGTATTGTTTTTCTATTTACTCCCATCATCAATTATTAATAAGAGAAGTTTCCCATCTAGCATCTGACTACATCATAGTGGTTTAAAAAAGTTTCTAAATGCGTACCCACCTACACAATAACACACACACACAGACACACACACACACACACACACACACTCACACACACACACACACACACACACGCACGCACACATACAGCCTTTGAGGAAGCCTCCCCTCCTCTTCTCTCTGTCTAGTTAACATTGTTTTCCTCACAGAGGTCTCAGCAAAAGCCATCTGACAACTTCCCCCCTCTCCTTCTTCCTTCTCCCACTGATAATAGAAAGACAAAGGCAAGATAAAGACTGCCGTCCTGCTGTCCTGAATAACACTACTAAGTTGTGTCTGATTGATCTGAGTCGGAGAGCATATTGAGTAAACAGCTTGGTAGGGAAGGCAAGGCTAAGAGTGACTAAAAGCTCTGTAGCCAAAAAAGAAAATGGTGCCGTTTCCTCCCCCTTACAGGAGCCTTTGATTTTAAACTTGCCGACTTTAAAGTAGTCAAGGGGTGTTCTGAGATGCTGAATGCGGAGTTGTTTTCCCACCCTGTTGTCTGGACTTGCAGGAGGCAGACCCACAATGCCTTGCACTGAGGTACTTTCATCCAGAATGCGGTGTAGATTCTGAGCACCATGATTTGCTCAGGCACCTGGGGAAAAGAACTGATCTTGTGTGGGGTAAGCTGGAACAGCACACAACATTTTCAGCGCTAACTCTCCTCAGGGTTTCAATTCTATCCTTCACAGAAATATGTTCCATTCTCCACAGATGGCTGGCAAAGAGCACTAACCTTTGTATTTATTGTATTTATGTAGTTTATGATAAACCAATGACTCAAATATATGATGATGGTAATTTTTTGGAGGTTACTAAAGTCAGTGTAACATGTATGATCTGGCCCATATCCAGGTAGATTCTCTAGATAGATTCTGTGGTGAAACCTAGCCTTTAATCCTCTGACATAAGCCCTATATAACCATGTTATAAACTTGTTATATAGTAGACGTTGCATCTGGGCATGGTTGTCATGCTTGTCTTTTGTCAACTTGTCAAATGACCTCCTCTCTAAATGTTCAGTACTATGTGCATTTAGGCTGTTTTGTCATCCACAACTTTTTAAGAACAAATATGAAATTTGTGAGAGTGAGTCAATATCAACTCACTAATAGTGACAGCCAGTGACAATTGACTGTCCTGATAAGTAATGACAGTGTATGGAAGGGATCTCTTGTGATATGTTCATGACAAGTTAATGTCACTCAAGTGGCAGATTTCTCATAGAGTGTTGCCAGAAAATTCAATATTCAGTACCCTGTGTTGGGCCACTGGCTGTAAAAGCTTCTTTTGCATGTGGTTGACTGTCTGCTTTTGTAACTTAATAAGGCATTTTTATTGGTGATCAAATCTCAGCAAAGTGCTTTAAGCTGAGATGAAGATAAGATGAGATTAGTCTTCACTGAATTTATTTCTTCATCCTTCTGGTAAAGCCAGATACAATTAGATTGCAACATTTGAAGTACCTTTATCAAGTCCAGCTGCATAATATTAAGACCTACGGTAATAGTACGGCTTATTGTGTTTTCTCATGACACTTTCACAGTAGACCATTTTCTGGCTGGTCAGACTTGTAATATTACAATGAAATATTGTGGGCCTCTTCCACTTTATTGGGGGAAGAGTAATCATTAAATGTTTTGGGCATGGAAAATGTTGAATGCACTGATAATTAGGGGGGCAAAAATAGAATTGACTATTCACGTATTACGGCATTCGTTTAACTTGGTCTAAGGGAGAAGGGGGGAAAAAATCAAAGCCCAAGGTATGTGTAGCACACTGTAATTGGATCAGGATCCAATACTGTGGAGGCTGTAGTCTTTTACCCAGTGCTCCCCCCTTGGCAAAGCAAGATGTTCTGGTTTTTCTCAGCTGCCTCGACTTTATTCAGCTAATTACCGGCCTGGAGAGCCAGAGAGTGTGAATGCTAGACTCAGGTGTTCGGATCAGAGGTGTAATGAAATCCTCTTAGTCGCGAGCTCTCCAAAAGGGACAATTGGTTCTGCTTGATTTTCAATAGATCCAGACCAACAAAACATCAATCACATTAACTGCCAATCCCTTCCTTTGCTATTACTGCACCAGCCTGAGCCAAAGCCTGAACTAGAGAATGCTGAGCTTCTTGAACGGTTGAAAGAAATTTTGAGTGGAAAAGATGACATCAAAGGCGTATTTCAGTGGACGTCTATTTCCTATATTTTTCATTGTGACTCGTAATTCTAAGAGTAAATAAATCTCAAAATGGTGACGTCTACCTTGAAGTGCCCTCTCCAACCTATAGATGGCACTGCAGCTGCATTATTACACGGTGGTTTGAGATGCACTGTCAGGCTGATGTTCCCCAGATGGTAAAAATGAGTTTTTTTGAAGAGCGAGTGCTGATGAGGGGGTGGAATAAGGAAGAGAAGGCAGAGGGAGGGGAATTTGTAAGGAGGAGAGAGAGAGACAGAGAGAGAGAGAGGTAGAAGCAGAAAAAGTCTTCCCACTTGAACATCCTCCCCTAACAAGATTTATGAAACATCTGCTGGGCCTTGGAAATAATGGGTATTTATGTAACAATGCATTCAATGCCTCTCCATCACAAAAGGCTTGGCACTTTCTTGGTGCAGTATTACCAGCATCCACTCATTTTCCACCCTCTTAACAGGCTCATCTATGCTAAGCATTACCATATCCTTACCTCAAAGCTCCATAGTGTGAAAAGACGTTGACAAAATATTCATTTTGTTTACTTCTCATTCCTTATACATGTCTTTCTTTTGCTGAAAGTATAAGTTTAGTAGGGTTGAAAATTGTAATTCACTGGATGAACGAATCGATATGGATAAACTTAATGCCTCATTCTGTTAGTGGGAAACAAACAATTAACTTCTTAAAGCAGATTACTGTTTTCCTCATTGGAAAAATAGATATATTTGTCAGCTTCTGTGTTTCAGTCCAAAAAGCACTGCATAATGTAGATGTCAGGCAAAAAATTATGCCAGAATCAGGAAAGTGGTATGCTGTTTGTAAATGGTTTTAGTTCTTGTGACGGAAGGCATCAAACAAATTCAAAGTTTGAAATGAAATGGGTGATGGTGTTATTAAGTGGATAGAGGAAGTCGATTTTCATTTGAGGAGATTGAAAATTCAAAATAATCACTGTGTGACAAAAACTCATCCAAAAGGAAAATCACCAGAGAGGCAGACCGCCATCAATAAAGAGAAAAAAAAAAAAAGAACATGCTGCATTCACAGCCAATCAAACAGGCCATGGTGAATTTCCCTTCATATTAGTGCGGTTATCCAATGCGAAATATGACGTGCTTTGTTTTGCGATGTGAATTTTTCTTATTGGATCTGTCTCTCTCGCTGTCTTGTGTGGATGTGTGTGTGCGTAGGCACAATGAAGCGCAACCTTCACATTCCTGATTGAAAAAATTTCTTCTCTGCACTTTTCAATTACAGCATGGTGAGAGAGCGATGGCCAGTCCTTCTATGTGTCATCGTGCCATGCTCTGATCCGAGGAACGACGTAAAGAAAAGAGGCAAAATAAGGCAGCAGAACTGATTCCAGAGAAACAAAAAAAAAGAAATAAAGAAAATGAAGAATGTCTTGCTAAATGTTTTCCGAGACAGCCCATAGGCTAAAAGGGTGGTGTGTGTGTGTGTGTGTGTGTGTGTGTATGCGCACGCTTATGTGTGTGTCTGTGAGTGCATGGATAATGAGATAGAGAATAGTGCTTTGACTCTTCTCTACCCCTGTCTAAACCACTTAACCTTCTCACTGCACCAGATAGCAAGACCTGAATAACCTCACAAAGGTAAACTCAAATGTGGATTTTAACTCAAAAATCTGTACAGTTTTCACAATGGCTCTACTTTCCCTTTTGGGTCAAGAGAGCAGATAATATTATCACTGCAGAAATGCAAAGACACATCTTTAGATGTTTCCACTGAGATTACTCAAATACACATACATTCAGACACACACACACACATACACACACCTACACAGTCAGTTCTAGTTATCATTGGGTGCGTGGGAATGCTCTGAAAGAAGCAGGACTGAGGGCCTGCTTACTCCGAGTAACACTGATCCCTTCTCCCTTCATTTGATTTGCAGCAGGGCTAAGTGGCACTTTACCCATTCAGACGGAGGCCGCATTGATATGCAGGTCAGACCGCTTCCTCTGCCAGTTCTGCAGAAATTGCTACATTGTACTTTAGTTGCCAATGAAAGAAAAAAGGAAAGGAAAAAATAAGGTGAATCGGTAACCACTCCTGCTTTGAAGCTCTTCAAAGGCCGTCTTGTGGTTGGCCCTCACCTAGGTGTCCTCTGTCAAATTGAATTGTTCTCTTCCCTTTAATAACCCGATGAAGAGCCCTCTCCTTTGCTCTCTGATCCCTCTCTCTCCCCTTCACTCTCTGTTTTTTTCCCTCTCCTCTTCCTCTTTCACTCTTTATTTGGCAATCTACAGGCCCACTCACACTGCCCTGGAGAGCAGAAAATTAAAAGATAAGGTCCTGGAGGGCAGCATGGATCATGCAACTAATAAACTCTCCCTGCCGAGAACAGTGCCAAGAAGACTTCACTCTTCCTGATGTGGCCTAATTTCTTTTAAAGGCCCTCTTGCTTAATTTCTGGCAAACAGTGCCAAGTCCTCAAGATGTCTTTCGCTGCTAGAGAGACATGCCTTTTTTCCTGTCCCTCTTCCTACTTCGTCTAATGGTACTGCTCTTTCACCTGAACCATAACAGTAATTTAAGGCTCCCGTATGGAGTAAAAACCTATCTTACTCCCGGCCCTCTCATCGGTGGGTGTCAGCCGTGGAGGAAGAGGAGTGTTAAGTGGGTGCCTTAATGGTGCTATTTATAAAAGCCGTTCCCGTCAGACTACCTCTTAGGTGCATGGCTGAGTGTATAGGGTCCTCTTCACTGAGAGAGAGACGCCTTTAGACCTTTGTGCACTGTTACACAGTAGCAACTACATGTCTTTGTTTGATGAAGGGCTTGCAATATGTGGACATTACAGTAGCCTTAGGACTACATCAAGGAGGACTACAGAACACTGGTGAGATTTAAGTGTACAGCACTCTATATTCAGATTGCAGTTCATTCTTGACAGAGGGATTAAAAATTATAACGGCCACAATGTGCTTGGACAGAGGGGATGATGTTAAAAAATGATGGTAATTACAGCTATTGTCATGTTGCCTCACAAGCTGGAGACAATGGGATTGTTGGTGAGATCATCCATGCATTTTAAGACCGGAGTTGCATCATGTGTCTGCAAGCCGCAGCACTCTATTCAGATTAGCGCCGTGCCCTAGTAGGCCATTTGTCATACAGTAAGCCTTTATTAATGATCTGATAGATCAGAGGGGTGTAATGGACTTCTGTCTTCTGGCCCAGGAAACCAGCGGATGTCCACCCACGCTGTGACGGCCGCTTGATGAAGAGTCATCAGTGAACGTCCAGGGAGCCAGTTCTATGGCTTCATTACGAGAAAGAGGAGGCGTAATGGCAGGGCAGGAACCTCAGTGTCTGACACCCCCCACCCCCACCCTCAGTTCTCCCACCTGTCTTAACTTCCTATCTTTTTCTCCTTCCTCCTACTTGCTTGCTTGTTTAATTTATTTTTTTAAATAGCAGCAGGCTAATGAGGCGTGCAAGCTAATTAGCAGTAACACTGAACACAACCAGAGTTTACCCTCCCCTACCCTCCTGCCCCCAACACACACAGGTTCTCTGTCATTCCTTGCTCCCCTTGCCAATCTGTGGGAACAGTAGCTCCATGAATGTGAAAAAGGCCATGCTGTATATAAGTACAAGTAGTGTAACTGTATGGCCATGAGAGAGTAAAAAAAAAGTGACACACTACTGAGGTGGACAAACAAGCAAAGCACTGCCTCAGTGGTGCATTTTTGAAGAACCATATTTAGTTTTTCTCGGAGTCTGGAAATGCCCATTGATGAAATATGATGTAACCAGCTGAAATCTCCCTACAAACTGGTGAAAACAATGCTGGTCCCCAGGATATAGATACAACACAAACTGCCACTCTTTTCACTCAGTGCAAATATTCAGTCCAAAACAGAAAAAAAAAACCATCAAAACTCAACACAAGTATCAAATGCTATTTGTCTTCCACCCATTTAAAACAAAAACAACATAAATTGAAAAAAAATGTCAAATGTAAAACAATATTTTGAGATCTGTCTTGTTTCTCCTGAATCACACTTATAAAAGATAAAGAGATTATTTCTTATGTCGCCCAAAGTTAAGGAAATATATGAGAATTAAGAGTTGATTTAGTTTACTTTCAAGAGAAAACATTTTATGAGGATACATTTAATTTCTCATATAAAAGACGCCCTGCACTTTTAGTATTCCTGTCACCGGAGACAGTGCACGCTGACAAACTACTGACTAGCTTTGTAAAGAAAACTCTTAATAAAATAAAGAAAATTCTTAATAGGGGAATGGTTTAGCATGGTTGAACTGGACAGCTTATGGGCCTCGTGGCTTGGTGTTTCAGCCACTGGACCTTTTGGTGGATGTTACGTTCTCCTGTTTGGATATACTTTTTGTTTGGGCACATTCTGCTTGTTCCGTCTTCGTGGCATTTCCCCCAAATGTGTGAAAACTCTACAAGCTGGAGATTCATTTACATTTATATTTATGCATTTAGCAGCCGCTTTTATCCATATTATCAATTGATCAGGACCAGTCTCCCTTAGAGCAACTTAGGGTTAAGTGCCTTGCTCAAGGCACAATGGTGGCAGCTGGGATACGAGTCCACAACCTTTCAGGCTACTTGCAGGCTAGCCAGGTTCTGGAGATATAGAGTTCCATGTGCAGGCTTATCATCCTTTGGGGCAATACTTGAGGTGATTCAAAATTTCAAGGTCACCTTGGGGTCACTTTTTGGTCACGATCCAATTCCCTGACCAGTCCACCACAGATTCCCCAACAGTGGATGAAGTGCAAGGGGATACCAGCTGGTTCCCCTGCTGCCCATAGCTCCACATGTAGGTATGTGCACTCCTAGGGCGTGTGAGCTCCTAGTTAACTCTCTGCTCCAACAATGTGTGTGTGTGTGTGTGTGTGTGTGTGTGTGAGTGTGTGTGTTACCTTCCTTAAATGCAGAGGAAAAATTTCTCGCAAGATAATAAAGAGAGCTACTACTTCAGCAACCTCCATGTCCTCGCACACACGGGTTACACAAGGTTACACACAAGGTAATGGCCTTTTATAACACACCAGGCAACATTTTCAGGTTAATTTACCAGCTTCATAGTCACTTTGATGGTTAAATGTCTCATGACAGGGTGAATGAAGGCTCTCTCAGCTGCCAGTATCTATTCCACAATTATTACACTTGCAGATGTTACAAACGGCAAGCTGATGTCAAACGAAACCAAAACTGAATGAAACCAAAATCATGTTTATTACCTTGTGACTCAACATAACTATGAAAATGATGGTTGTTGGTTCCTATTCCTTGGGTTGCAATCAAATCTACATGGATTGGTGAGAATTTACAACAAAGTACAACATGTCTAATGTTGCTGCTTTTTTAAAAATCGGCAAGTGTAGAGGGAGGTCTAGAGGAAAAAAAAATGTCAGGCTTGCCTGGAATGCCTTTAGTCTTAAAGGGTCTCTGGATAGTAAGACATGTTGGCCTTATAACACTGACGTCGGCATCAGCTACATAAAAGTGATTTAAGAACCCACAAAATGTTTTTGGTTTTGTTAAAAGTTTAGAAAATCCTATCACTCGTAAATTGCCATTGTTGTAAAAAGTGACATTGCCTGGTTGAGCTTATCAAGGTCGAAGTTGTTGCTGCACGTAGACTCCATCAATATTGTTCTACTTTTGTTTCCTAATTTCTCTGATTGTCCAACTTTTCATATAAATTCTGAGTACTTGTTTACTTGCTATCCTCCTGATTTACCACCCAGAAAGCATTAAGAATGCTATGGCGCTCTGGAAGTAAAGGAATTTTCTAGAAGTTTTGATAAAACAAGAAAGCATTCTGAGTGTTTTTAAATCCTGTTAAATATAACTCGTACCATCTTCAGTCTTATAAGGCCAACATGTCTTACCAGTCAGAGATCCTTTTAAACTAATTTATCCTTTTAAAATTAATTTTAAATTAATTTAAATTAATTAAACTCAGGACCTGTCCCATTTCTACCACCTCCACTTGTTTTTGGCTCTAGCACTCGGTTTTATGCGTTCACGTGTAAGAGTAGGGTGTCCCAATACTTTTAAGACCAAGAGGAAGTGCTTTTGAACCCTTAAAACCACCCTTTAAACCGGAGGGAGGTTAGGTGCAGACTTTGAACAAAGTGTAAGGATGATTACCCAGGATACCTTGTAAATTTACTTAGTGAGAGTCCAAAAAACAGTTAAAAAAAGATGATAGCCAGCTCAGAAAAGGTGGACATAATGGATTTTGTCACAATTAGGCATGAAAATTTGTATATGTAATATGTCGGGGATGGGGTGCAAATGTAAGAAATTATATTGAGTTAGAACATGAACGTTAGAAAATCACTCAGAATCGACATAAAAATGTCTGCCCAGTTTTGAGAAGCCACAAAATATGTAACAGAGGTTCAATTTTTTCCCAATAAGTTGCTCATATGCCCATGTTTATGTAAGCAAAGGTATCCTGGTTATAGGGCTTTGAACGGAGAACTATGCAGAGGATTAATCCTGTGGACATGAGCCGTCATTTTCAAACAGCGATATATACTGTCTATACTATCTATACTATATAACATCGGTAGCCCACATCATCTCTGTGCATTACATAGGTGACACCGGCTACGCAAATTTGCATGAAGTGGTGTCCCATTCCGTAGGTTCATATTTCTACCCCTTTCTAACACCTCTCACTTCATCATCGTGGGTTGTCTACTTTTGGAGGGCGCTCAAAATCAAGTGTTAGTGTTAAGGGAGGAGAAATGAGACTGGGCCTCAATCTTGAGCCATTCAATCTCTAGTTAATGTTTTTATGTTTCTTATGCTTTTTTCTTCTCCATCTATTCTCAACTATCCTAATATTTCTTTATTTCTCATAAGGGTCTTTCAGGAAAAGCATATAAAGTCTGGTGAATTAATGAATTAATGAATTAATCACATTGGGCATCTTTTTGTTTGTTTTGTTTTGCTTTGTGAAGCTGTTGCTGCTCATAGACACCATTAATATTGTTCTACTTTCGTTTCCTAATTTCTCTAATTGTCTGACTTTTCAAATACATTTTGAGTACTTGTTTACTTGTTGTCCTCCTGGTTTACAGTGCACTGCTAAGGCTGAAGTTTTTCTCTTGTCAGTCTATTCTTAATTATCCTTATCTCATTTTATTTCTCACAAGAGTTTTTTAGGAGAAACAAGTGAAGTCATTGGGCATTTTTTTTGTTTTGTTTTGGAGTTGAACTTTTGTCAGTTGGAGGCATTCATGGCACCTCTGCAAAAACGTGAGATGCAGCAGACACACACACATAGACACAAAAGGTATCTCTCATTGATTATCCTGTCTGATCACCACTTTACTGTTTCCCTCATTGCTCAATCCTAGGGTGCTAATCAACTCTTAAGAGTCCAGAGCTAGTTGGCTGGAGGCGTGCCAGCAGATGTTTTTTTTTTATTATTTATTTAAAAAAATGTTTGCAGAAAGCCCATTGAGTTTGCCTAAATGTTTTGTGACAGCCTTTCGTTAAGGTCTACAGGAGATGCATTTTTCTTTGTACAACAAACCTTGATAGGTGTAAATAGGGAAGAATCTACCTTACCAGCTTATCTGTAATTTTGCAAGTGGCTCATTCAAACTTTATACAAGTTTAGTGTAGCAAAATGAGTTGAGCAATTTTAAAACAGGCTTGTCATTCCTGTGATTCATATGCAAATTAAATATTCAAGTCACACAGACTGATGTGTTAGATCTGTGCATCAGTCTCCACAGGCTAAGGCAATACAGGACTCTCTCTCTTTGTGTGTGTGTGTGTGCGTGTGTGTGTGTGTATGTGTGTGTATGTGCGTGTGTGTGTGTGTGTGTGTGTGTGTGTGTGTGTGTGTGCAATGATTGACATACTCCAGTCCTCTTGCAAAGTTTCCACTTTTCTCTCTCTCTCATTTTCTTTCTCTCACACACATACACACACATTTCCTAAGCCTTGAAAACTTGATGATCATATACTCTATACGTAATTAATTTATCTTAGTTATTAGCAGGTGGAGAATCATTTGTAGAGTGTTTATGGTAATTATCACAAAGCAAGAGAAGGCTCTCTCTCTCAGTGGTGAGTGTTGAAGGTTATGGAGTCATGCTCACTCATCCTTTAAGTCTCATGCAGACTGAGTGGAGAGGTGTGAAGGACTGCAGGGGTTTGTGGGATATGGTTGTGTGTGATTGTGTGTGTGTGTGTGTGTGTGTGTGTTTGTGTGTGTGTGTGTGTGTGTGAGAGAGAGAGAGAGAGAGAGAGAGAGAGAGGAGGGAGGGCCACAACACCAGTCGATTGCACACAAAGGCAGTGGCAATGAACATGCTGTGTGAGGTCAACAGATATTTGCGTGTCATGAAAATACATAAGGTTAGGTACATAGGGTTGACCTCAGTCCAGTTTTTTTTTCTTTCTTTTTTTTATCTGCACAATTATGCATTGTGTTTAATAATGCTGTACAACTCCACTTTACCGCACGCACTCTCATGTCAATCTGCAAACAAGGACTCTTTCACACCCACAAACACATACATATACAACCAGTCTGTCTTATACAATTATGCATGAATGGTGTGTTCCTGCTTGCCCATGAGATGAATATTAAGGAACAGTCCCTGCGGTGGAATTCTGGATGCTTATATTCTTTGAGAAGGGAAAAATAAGATCTGTGTTTGGTGTTAAACATCTGAAACAAGTCATGTAGTAAATCCTCCTTTGGGATCAGAAAACTCCTACATGGGAATGGCTGCTTGAATGAAGTCAAAGTCCCAGATGTCTTTAAGTGCATCTGCCTCTTCCACCCAAGCAAGACAACGCCTCAGATTACCTGCATGCTACATGTTTGCGGTTCACGATCCATGCTGCCTACGTGCAAGGTTGCCCAGGGAGACAGAGGTCATGGCACAGCTTGCGGATGCTCGAGTCAGATAAGATCTGATGAAATACCCTCGACCCGCCTGGTGAGAGGGCTGTGATGTTGTTGTGCTGATACTCATGCTGCGTGTGTATGTGTGTGTGTGTGTGTGCGTGTGCGTGTGCGTGTGCGTGTGTGTGTATGTGTGTATCACACCACAGTCTTACCAGAGCAGACACGTGCAATCCTTTCCTCTGTGCGAGGCTCCCTGGTGGCACACTGTCCTGAAAACTATCTTGTGCTGCTGCGATGTGCAATGGGAAGGTAGGGGGGGTGTTGATGCATACAAGCCCTGTGCCCTGAACCATGTGGAGTGACACTCCATGGGGAGCACCTCTGTGCCGCTGACAGAGGGGTGGATGGAGGAGGAGGAGAGTGTTGTGTATGTCTGTGTGTGTGTGTGTGTGTGTGTGTGTGTGGTGTGTGTGTGTGTGTGGTGGGTGGACACGAGGGAGGCGGGCCCGGCCCACCTCCTCCCTGACACGAATGACTACCTTCTCCGAGACAGCTCTCTGCGATCTCAATCTTGCATTTGTCACCCTGCCGGTAATGGCTAGTCTTCCCCAGTGACCTCTGAGAGACACCAGAAAGTTGTGTCTGTGATTGTGATATCACAAGTATTTCTAAATGCAGTAGTTAGCTGTGAAAGCAGATGTGCACTATATGACTGCATTTTACGTAGATGTGGATAATTAGAGTGTCATTTGATTATTGGACACACGCCAGAGAAAAAAAATATTACTTCCTACACCAGCCTTTCTTTGTCTCGCAGAAATAAATCAAATCTTGCTGTATGCTGATCTGATTTTTCTTCATAAATTCTGATGTGACACCTTAGGAAGAAAAGAACAGCAGAAGAACATTATGATCTACAGCTCAGCTTATATTGGGCATAATTCATAAACAGCAGACTATTTCTGAGGAGTTTAAATGAAGAAGTATGAGACCTCTAATGAGATCTTACTAAATTCTGATACTGTATCTCCTAAAATCTCCTACAAATGTGAAATATGACATGTGGGAACAGTGACCCACAAAGCAAAAACATATTTCAAATATAAAATAAATAAACAAGGCAGGTATAGGTCCAGTGTTTGTGTCAAAAGGTAGATGTAATAGTAAAGCAGGCAGATGTATTCCTGTTGGTAGATTCCATGGTCATTGAGCATCCAGCCCTATTGATTTAACCTGCAATTTTCTTTGGTGGGTCTCTGTGATGTCCAGAATCTGTTTATTTGTGTCATTATATCACCTGGAAGTTTCTGGCTCTCTGCCCTTTTTAAAAAAAAAAAAAAACTAATATGCCTGGATCCAGGCATATTAGTAGTCCCCTAAATAACCTGACTGGTGTGCGACTAATGGAGGTTTCCGTCTCTCTCTTTCTCAGAGACACTCTTTAATGACTCCAGTGTCACACACTTTATTAATTTGGAGTCATACTAATTTAGGATGTTTGTTTACAGGCCCAGAGAAAAAAAAAGAATAATGAGAAGACAAGTTATACTCAACTGACAAGCAGCAAACAGTTTGGGCTCATTAGAGGAATATCCTTCTTATCCCTCGTGAGCAGAGATAAATGTTTTAGCTCACGTGCACAGACGCCATGTAGCTTTCGTTTTATCTCCAGGCTGGTGTGTGTAGGATGATGCGCAAACTGGGAGACTCAAAGCGACCTTGGTGCTCAGCCAGCTAGCCATCCGGCTAGTTAAGGAAGGCAGCCGCCTGTCACCACGTTCAGTACCTGGCTAATGATGCGAGAGTCTGACTGCTGGCTTCAAACAGTGGTGTAATGGGGAAGGTGGCGTAGGCGTTCGCCTGCATCTCTCCATCAGTTTAAAAGATTGGTGCCTTGATCCTGCTTTAATAAAAAAAGAAATCCTCCTCAGCCAGCCAGGGGTCTGAGCGACTGCCGACAGCTCGTCCTGTGGAAAGAAAACACACACACATACAAACACAGACACACACACACACACACACACACACACACATGTTTACACTCAAACACAGACTCTAATGCAAACAAACACACATGTTTAGAAACACACTCACACTCACACACACACAAACACACACACATACACACACAGACACATAGCACACAAAAGCACACAATACTCTGTTGCTATTTATACTCAATAGGTGAACAGAGGGCCTATGAGCAACACACATGCTCCTACACAAATGTCAGGGGGACAGGGAGCATCTTATTAAACCGACCGGCCTCCAGTGAGGAGTTGCATTAATTACCATTTCAGCGGAGAACATTGCACAGAGCCATGCACAGTCAATAAGAGTTGCACCAGAGTCACCTCCGAACTGCTTTAAATCGCTAGAGTTGCATCTTTATCATTAATATTCATCATGCATAACTTAACACCAACTTTCTAGTTATACCGAGGGCCCTTCTATAAATAAGTCTCCTCAGCGAAATCTCAGAAATTTACAAGTCATTATCAATTCCCTGGACAGGGAGACAGAGACATTGATTCACTAGTTTAGACAGAGTGGTGTGGTGTTCCTCAAATATAATGGTGTTGATTAGGTCGCTGTAAAGGTCATCTCTTAAATGTAAATCAAATCAGGTTAAATACAGCTCATTAATTAAGTGCTTGAAGCACATTCAACAATAAATCTAGTTTAACCGCAGAGCTGCCACATAAAATGCACTTAGTACTTTGGTCTAACTGTTGTATGGACTAGAGAAAGTCAGAAGGTCATTTCAGCAATGGTCAATGATTTCTCCATTCATGGAAGATTGACAGGAGGAAAGATATATAAAAAAAAGGAAAGAGAGAGAGAGGGAGAGAGAGAAATCTGAAGGGAGTTGAAAGAAAGGAAGAGGCAGACGATAGCCCTGCTTTCCTTTCGATCTCTTCCAGCATCGGCTGTGACACCCGCATCAGGGGAAGCGGCTATTAGTGAAGGGCAGCACGCTGCCGGCCACAGGCCAGTCATTAGGGATGGACCTCTGCATAACGAGTCTCTCCAGTGCTGATTAAGGCTGCCAGCCAGCCACCCCCATCCAGGGCTGGACACTGCACCACACTGCTCACACAGGCCTGTTGCACACACCCAGTGGAAGCAAGGCAGGTATGATTCCAGAGGCCTGACTGGACTTAGAGATGTAGAGAAAGAGTGGGACATCTCCCTTTCTGTCTTTCACTCTCTATCATTCTCGCCACTCTCTCTCTCTTTCTCTCTGTCTCTGCCTCAGTTTCCCACAAATGAGCTCTTCAATCTCTTTGGGGTCACTGACCTTTGAGGGGCCAATGGACAGTGGGCATCCACTGCAGTAGTGGACAGCAGCGATGTTAACAACCCCAGACATCTGGTTGAGACTCCTCAAGAGAGACTTCAGCACCAGTACGAAATGAACCAAATGAACTGAATGGGGGAAAACAAGAAAAAGAAAAACACACATACTGTACATACTGTACAGACGTACATGCATTGAAAATGGTTGGATTTTTCACACAGATTCCACTGTGGTGGCCATTAATCACGGCAGCTCAGAGAATTTGTGGATGTAACACTAACGCCGTCAATATAATTGACTAGATCTGTTACCGATGACTAATTTCTCATATACTACTTCCACCGTTGGTTTGACTTATGTGCTGGGACAATTTATTTGTTAACTGAGGCCTGTGGCTCTCTGCAGCTCAGTAATAGTGACTGATTTAGGATCTCTTTCTCACTCTGACTTTAATAACAGTTGAACATTATGATCCAGAACACTAACCCAGAGTGTGTTGGGAGGCTGAGCACGTGACAAGGCTGGCTGGGGGCGGTGTGCCTCGGACAGGGGGGGTGTGGGATAGCATGTGGCAGTAAAATGCTTGGATGCCCCTGCACATTCTATCAATCCCATGCCAAGCAGGATGGGGACCATTTCTATTCTATCCCCAGCCAAACTGTGCGCATATGTGTTTCTGCAGTTGTTTGCTTGAGTGTGCATGATTTTGCATTAGTGCATATGTGCAAATGTGCATTAGTGCATATGAGCAAATATGTGTGCATGTGTGTGTGTGTGTTCCTGTCTCTGCATTACATGAACAATTTTTAAGAGGGAGCGCATAAAGATAACTCTGTTCGACAGAACAATTCTCATATTACAGTCATCCAAAACTGAAAATTGTGTGTCAGTGTGTCTGTTTCAGTGTTGTTTGCTAATGTCTATTACACTTCCAGCTTTACAGTTCATATCATTAACAATGCCACATTTACCAGGTGTAATAGTTTATGAAGCACTTTATCATCACCACTAAATGTGTTTCACCATACTAATTCGGTAAATACTGTTAAAGACAACTATTAGGGCTTGAAACATTAAGCAGAATGGATTCCCATACATGATATTCTTTAACTGGCCTAGAGAATAACATTCACAGCACAGTGCATCCAGTAATAGAACCTTGTAATCTTTAAAGAGACGCTGTAACTTACCTTATAAAGCCATTTATGATAAGACGGTTGCAGAGGAAGCCAAAATCATTCATGCCAAAACAAAGCCTATAAATCAAAATTTCATTGCACAACCACCTGCAAAACACAAATACTCTCATAATTTTACACAATAGCATGAAGACATCTCATAAGCAACTCAACTCTCTTAATAATATATGCAGTGTTTTCCCTCCCATATAACTGAGGTGGCATTGTGCCTGGATGTAAAAGAGTCGCGGTACCCATGGTGTGCCCATGTGCCAGACGGAAACGGCAGGGAAGGTCCAGCCACAGAGCTATCCATTAGCATGTTCATGAGAAGAACCAGTGTCCGGCCGGCCATCCAGCCGATTTTCCTGAAAGGTCAGATCTAAATCTGGCCTGAGCTGGGGGGAGCTCAGAGGGAATTGATTTTTGTGGAAGGGGACAAAAGGGATCACCTGAGTCTGATACGGATAAGGTCAAGCTTCCATCCAGACAGCGCTGGATCACCCCAGCCCCCCACCCCCACCTCCAATCTCAGCCTTTTGTATCAGTGGAGGGGAATAAAGACGTTCTCCCCGCCCCATGGGATGAGCATTTTAACTGACACCTGACAATATCAACGAATAAGTCATGGGCAATTGCAGTGCTGTCACAAGATAAACACACGTGTTGGATCTGCTAGCAACGATCTATTGGTCCGTGGTTATAGCTCTGTGCCATGTTAGATGCACAAGAGGCTGTTAAGTTCTACTGTCATTTCTGTTTTCAATTATCACCTCCATGTTGCTAAACTCTGGCAATCACAATTACAGAAATCATCCTGGTGGAACAAGAAATACCCACATGAGGCGTTTGTAGGCAATGTGTCATTTCATCCCAAACTGCCTGAAGCAAGGAAGAGATAAACAGCTGAATTATCTTACTAAGGCAACATGGTACCCTTTGTAACATTCAAATAAGCGGCACAATAGGAGATGTGATGGCCAATGCATTACAAGGGCTGATTATCCAGTTGAGCGATGAAACACGTGCTCGGCCTAAGCGATGGATCGAACTGAACAGCAGGGGTCAAATCGCACACTCTCCAGTTACCCGTTCACACACTGTGAGCTCTGGTAATGCATGCTGTCCCATATTGCCATTGCTCATACAGTGTCAAAACCAAAAAGTAGACGTCTACTTGTTTATATTTTCTATGGGGAAAGCAGATATTCAGTGTCACTAGTTCCAGTCAGTATCTTTCATCTTCCAGTGTTAAAATATGCTGTAAAATGTATTTTCTTGTTATCAATTATATCATTAGTTTATTGTTTGCTAGCATTATAATTAATGTGTAGCCTGGGAATCCTGGGCATTTGCTTAGAAACTGATTTCCATATTCTCAAAAATTGGACCAGGCAATCATGATGCAATCAGTAATGATGATGACAGAAAGAGGAGCACTGTAGAGGTACTTTTTCCTTAACCAATAGCTGTGGTAAACCAGGCTAATGTATGTGTATATTTCATTACTGAAATAACACACTTTCATCTTCTGTGAAATGTTGGCATATTTATGCACCGTCAGGTTAGGAGAATCCAGATGACATGAGCCAAGTGAACGCGCATGAGGATTAAAAAATAATGTGAACCCATCAAACCTCTAACTGGCACTGTGCTCTGCTCTGCTGCCAAAGTGGGTTCCTCCCACTACCTCAGTCAGAACATTACAGATGTCACATTAGGTTAGAAAGGACCTGACTCTCGTTAGTGAGAGACAAGCCTTTGCCCCTCATGCCTAGCTACGTGTGCTGTGCCTCTGTGGAACCCTACACTACTGCTTAGGTCCCCTGGTGCAGCAGGGGGACCGCAAATGTGATGGAACAGGTGTCACTCTGATTATGTTCCCCCTTTTTGGCAGGCAAGCAACAGCAATAGAGACAGGAAGTGTGGTGGCTCCCCTAGTTAACCTTACTGCTCTGCCATGCTGTTGCCACGATGAGACAGCACTAGCCAAACAGGCCTGGGTCAGTTGAATGACTGATATCACAAGGTTGTGTTCTGCCAGCTTTTAATTTAATCATGACCGCAAAGGAGAGGAAAAGCAGTCTCGCCTTCTTCATCATGTCTGCCGTGCCATGGGGAGTCAAGTCAGCCTGTTGTGCTGTTCTCAGCCCGATCTCCAGACACCAGACAGCAGCTCCACTTGCGTTTGAACTCTGAGTCAGTAAGTGCTTGTATGCTCCTCCTGTGGTGGTATCGATTCACAAGGGAGACTTCAGATGAAATAAAAATCAAGTTCTTTTCAAATATCCAGCTTGTATAACCTTCATGATTTTTCGTTTTATCATAGACCATATAAAGATTTAAACAATGCACCTCCCTATATAGACTGACAGAAAGAAATTTGCTTTCACTCAACTGACATAAGTTTTTCTTTTTTTTTTTTTTCTTCATGCTTCCGTTTGTCACTCAAATGTCTGAATAAAGACATCTAAATCCCTCAAGCTTTCATGGTATACATCAGTTAGCTTTCCATCACTTTCCATACTATTGCAACAGCAGAAGTTATTTTAAGGTACTGCTGGGTGAGTAGATATTAAATAGTCAGTTTTCATTGGTTCATAGGTGAAGGAGTTTGTTCAGACAGTGCTGATCATACAAGGTGAAAATGTCAGACTACATTTGTTGTGGGTGGGAAGGATGAGGATGCAGTGGTGGGGCCGATGCACGACGTATTTCTTGCACACTCGCGGAGTTATGTTACTGAATTTGTTACGTGCGAAACAAACGCATGGACAGCCATAAGCTCAGAGTGACTACACACTCTTTTTTATCAAAAAAGAGAACAGTTGATAGCATCAGGTATGTCCTTTATTAGAACACACACACACACACACACACACTCTCACTCTCTATCTCTCTCTGAAGAAGCATATAGACAGATAGATAGTGGGTAAAAAAAATTACCTCACCCTCACTCTCTACCTCAGGTGTCTTATTTCTTTCCCTCTCTGTGTGTCTCTCTATATCTAGTTCTCTCTCTCTTTCTCTGTCTGCCTGTAGAGAGGAGTGTTCTATGAGGTGTATTTGGTGTTTTCTTTCCATCGGTCATGACTACCACAATTGTCCACCCCTCCTTCCAATGTTGAAATAGGCCTTGGCCAGGTCTCTGATGGTGTCACGTCTGTGATATTGGATTTTTTTTTTCTTTCTGACTGTTCTTAAGCTGAGAACTTTTCTCCATTGTCCTCACACACAATAGAAGGAGAGTGTGTCCTCCTTTTGCCTGGTGTGTGTGCTTGTGTGTGGATTATAGTGGGAGTTGTGGAGAGATGAAGGGGAAGTCATTTCAAGAGGCAGAACATTTTAAAAGTGTGTGTATGTGTGTATGTATATGCCTTCACGATCTCCTCAGTGGTTTCCTACATCAGCCTACCTTTTCACTCTAAAGTCTTCATATGACAATACCCACTTGTGGTGTGGCTATGGGTTCACCACTGCAAATTCACAGAATATTGCCATGATGCAATTTGTTGACATTGGCATCCTTATGCATTACTCATACATTAAATGTACTTCATTTGCAATACAAAAAAAGAAAAGAAAAGAGAAAGAATAAATAATAATAAAAAAAAACTATTGACACAATGGTTTGCAACACAGCAAATCCATTTCACGAAAGGTCAGTGCACTGTGCAGTACTTGGAAAATGGGACTATACTGTTGGTATTCCCATCCCAACACTCCATCAATCTCGCAAGGTCACTGCAGGCTTTCAGCTCAGTGTGTCGCACCGAGCTGGCCACTCACAAGGACTAATTGAAACATTTCTTCCAGGGGTGAAAGGAAACTCAATAATACCACAGAAACTGGATGAAATGGAAGGGGGCTTGAAAAAATACGGAACTCAACAGAGAGCGTGGCTTGCTGTAAATGCAATTTGATGTGTGAGAGAGTTGCAATTTTTCCACATGCTCGATAAATTCACATCACAATCAAAATGTGTTTTTTCGCACAATTTGAGCATTGCTCACATTAGTGAAAACGAGTCTTTGCTAAGTTTTTTTTTCCTTTCCACTTTGAAAGCAGTGGTAACCAGTTGTCTGAATCTGATGAACTGTTTAGGCTTTTCAAGGCTGTTGCTGTGCCTGCTACACTGTCCTTTTTTCTCCCAAAGCGACTCTGATGGAACAGGTGCTCACATCCTCATTTGAATATGGTAATGGCGCATAAACTCCCCAAGCAAACCTACACATGCCTGAGGTGAAATTAAACCTCTGATATTTTTAAGCAAAGATTTATGGGCCACTACTTCAAGATTAATGGTTTTGCTGGTGTGACAGTTTTGAGAGTTTTATCCCAGTTCTAGACAGTGAAATCAAATCGCCAGTTAATTAACATATATTGGAACACATATAACATATACTCAGATTGCACTTGTTACATGAAATAGTGAGTACAAATGCAGTCTCTCTCCAAAGCTTTCACAGGAAATCCATCATTGCAAAACAAAAGGATATGAATATGTGTATTTGAATCACTTAATAATTCAGGTATATGAATTAGTAATTACTGTAGTAAAAGGTTGTTTCTCAGGAATCTTGCTGTTGTATGCTCCATAAAGGATGGATAGCCTACTGTAATCGTATCAGTGCTCGATGCCTCCACTGAAAGCAGCAGTTCTTCACCTCTGGAGTGCATCAGAGATTTGTGAGACTAATTCTAACACTGCCAGTCCACAGGGGGGCAGTAGTGATACACATGTGGGTGGAATAAAGATGGAGTCTGGCGCATGAGAAGTAACTAGTAGAACACGCATGTAAACCATGATGAGACTGACAAGATTGAACTAGGTTTGAAATTTAGAATCTGAAAAACCTTATGAGGACAAGCAAGTATTTGATGACTGTGTCCTTTGTGCTGTTTTTGCTGTCCACACTGCTTGTTTGTCATGCTGATTCCAGTCCATGGACTTCGAAAGCATCATCCAGATTTCAGAGGTACAGTGCCACTGTTAGCATGGCTTACCAGTGTGCAACATTTTGGGTGATAGCAACAAAATAGGCCTATAAGATAATTTCTGCTTTTAGATGGCAGTTCATTGTTTCTCAACCCTCACAAGCCCTGTTTCTAAATGAACAAACATCAGAAGGTTTCCATCTGCCAGTATACTGCAAAAATAACACCTTTTCTGTAGGTGCAGACAATGTAATACTCAAAGCAGCACTTTCATATTAAAAGTTAGGCTATTAAGACAACAACAACAACAACAACACACAATCCTGGTTTCATGATGTAGGCCTACTATTTTAGCCTAGAAATCTACATGCCCCTTTGCGGTAGCAAATAGTTTTGCTCAGCGGGTACATTTTGCCACACACCATCGGAGCCTTAGTGGGTCTACTATTGGTCTTACACAGGCTTGGTAAGACCAATCACAACTCTATCTTTGTAGAGAGTTGTTGGGCGAGCTTAGCATGATAATGACAGGACTGTGATGGTGCAAATCAACTAAGTGGCCAAGAAATAGCAGTAATTTGAATTGGCTTTGGCATCGACTTTGGAAGAGTTAGACTTGGGCCTTTCCTTGAAAGTCGAGCAGAAAAAGGTACTCAAGTAATTTGTTGAAAGCAAGGACGTATTTACACATTTTATTTTGCCAACATTGCTCTGTTGGTCATAGCGCTATCCAGTTTGAAAGACAATCACTGAGTCCACCCCTAGGATTGAGGTCTGTCTATTGGTCGTGGTCATTTTGATGTTATAGTCTGGCTTGTCAGGCAACTACTAGTTACATTTGTTTCCAAATTGCTCAATAACAAAATAGATGTCGTTGAAGACTAGAATTTTCATACAAAAATTACATTGTTGTAATTATGCTGTACTGTACTGATTCTAAATTCGTTGAGAAATAGCAACATTCAATAGGACTAGAATTGTACATTTCCTTTGCATTCCTATGTTTAATACTACTTACATAACATTTTATTTTATTATGCTGCATAATAAAATAAAATGTTATGTAAGTAGTATTAAATTACATGAAAATATATGAATGTATGGGTGTATATACAGTATTAATGTATATGAATGAATAGCTGCTAGCATTGGTGTGGACTGAAGGTTGCCCTGTTTGTCAGTCATGAGTCAGGGCAGCCAGAGTTAAGCTGTGCTCACTGCAGGCCTGGACGCATCTCCTTGCCCTCCATGTCAATAACTCAATAACTTTTGTCTGCTGCACAATTAAGGCATTATTAAACCCTCCACTGGCTCTCTCTCACCTCCCAACAAGGCTAGACTGTTGGCCCTGGGGGTAGTCCCCCCTCACTCTTTCCCCTCGCTGCTCCTGTGAGACCCTGGCAGTGAACCGCACCCGGCCTCAGCCTCTGCCTCATCTGTGCTCTCTCTCTCTCACTGTCTCTCTCCATGGCACACCCAGCGGGTATGGAGGATGCCAGGGTGAGTCACTGCAGCCCTGGCAGCTGCTGAGTGGGAGTCATGCAGGGGCCCAGTGTCATCTGCCAGAGTTGGGTAGAAGGGGGGGCAATGGAAGGTGGTAGAGGGGTGGGAGGTGGAGCGATGACAGCCTCCACATGCCTCCTCACATACCCCCCCCCCCCCCCCCCCCCCCCACACACACACACACACACACAATCTCATCAAACTGACCCCCCCCACAAACACACACACACAGAGCTCATCTTGCGGGGAAGGCGTCCAGGATGAGCCAGCTGTTAGAATGGCCATATCACATGTGCTTTCGCCTTAGGGAACCTTCACCTCATGAGTTAAAGCCTCCATATGGTGGTCTGCCGTCACACTGCACCTATGGATGGTGCGTCATTCAAGTCTTGTTTTGCAAGCGCTTACATTGTTGAGGTACAGGCCAGGGTTCTGACATATCTCATTTCTTTTTTCTCTTTGAGCAAGAAAAAAGTATTTTCCTCCTTCTTTCACTCATAACTGGAAACTTCGAGACAACAACCTTCAACTGCACTGATGCATTGTCAGCTGTAGTCGCTGTCTTCATCAGTACACACAATGACCTCCCACATCTTTCGTGTAGATTGGATTTGATTGGCTTGGACAACACTCTAGCAGGAACCTTGACCTCACATGTTGTGTCTCTGAACACTTGACAATTTACAGTGGGCAGCTTGCAATTACATTACAGTGCATAAGGAGAAAAAAGAAAATGCACATGCACAGGAATGACAAAAGCACAGGTTTAATTAAAATACCTCAAAGTATGACATTTTGCACACTGCATGTCAAAGCATGCAGAAAAAGTTGCTAAGGTTAAAAATGTAAAGGGCAAATTGAAATCTGTGGTAGCCTACAGAACTTCAGAAATCATCCATCTCTACTCCTCTCTCCGTGTGGCCTTGGAGAACCCATCCTGATCTGTGAGCTTGAGTTTGCTCTACAGCTCAGCATGGCCACTCAGCCTAGATCTACGTCGTATCATTGGCCTGAGATAGGGAACCAATGAAGAAATGGGCTTTTACCCTGACACACTGGAGGTGAACTTAATACGTGGTTAGTTTAAACTTTTGGCACGTCCATGTCTCTGTCTCGCCTCTGCAAACTTCTTTGGAATCATTGCCCTGATTAGTTGTAGGTCTGTCCCATAGCCTACAGAGGCATTTTGACAAAAGAGAAGAAAGAACAATTGCAGTCTACTGCTATGTAACTTGTATGTATTTATTAAATTATATTCCCTCTAATGTAAGGCAGCTCAGGAATTCCCTCTTTCATCAGTTTTCAACCGGTAATTCCTTAGTGCTAATGGGATACTCGATTCATCTGAGAACAGAAAGGCTACTGCCCATATACCCAACATAACTACACTAGTGTGATGCCATTGTGAGTGTTAGCCATGTCATTGCCAATGTGGAGTGTCACCATATCTTAAATCAGTGTAGCATCAAAATTAGTTTAAAGATCATTTCATGGTAAAAGAACTACATTGTGTTGCATTAAATTAGTGTCATTTGTTGTACTTGAAGCTGCACTTCAGTAACTCCTCAGTAGATATTGTGGATTGTCACTGTATTGAACACCTAATCAGGAAACATAACACTTCTCTGGGACTTACTTACTGACTCTTTAGTTTGCTTTCATGACACACGGAAAGCCTAACGTTACTTTCATGACTTCTGACAGAGATGAAAGGGGATAAAGCTGCTTGATCTATCCTATCTTTTGAACACTCACGTTCATTTGTCACACGTGCCAGGCAAAAGATTCCACAAAAAATGTGCCTCTAAATAGAGAGAGAGAGAGAAAGAGAGAGAGAGAGAGAAAGATGGAGAGAGAGAGGGCGCTCGACAAGTTGCACATTGAGAGGTTTGTGAATGGCGAGAAGAGGGGAACCATAGACATGACATATCTCCGTGCTAGATTCATTTTGAATGCGCTCCAACTGGAAAAAGCAATTTGAGGAAGCCAACCTTTTGAAAGCTCTCTCGCCGTTGAAGTGCAAACGCAAACTTAATTAGGAAGTGATAATTGTGCTCGCCGCTGTTTCCTTTTAGATTCTGAAGCTTTGGCTCTCCAACACTTCACCATACAAATTGTGCAGCGTTGCACGTCGACATTTACAAAATGTCAATACGTTCTCAGACAGTAAATTATAAGCAAACTCCGTACAGAAGCTGCATTTGTCATGTCAATACCGACAGTTGATTAACTGGCCGGCGCTTCCTTCTCTCCCAGTCTGCAGGGTTTAATTTATGTCGAAATGGGAACAACAAGACCTGAGCTCTGCTCCAAGCCCTGTCAAATTCACAACACATGATTGAAAATGTAATTAAGTCAAATATCTGCCACAACCAGTCATTTTTTTCCAATATCACCCTTTGCCTTTTTTTTCATAGGAGCTTCAAAAAAAAAACTTTATTGATTTAATTTTGTTTTCTAATTTCAAATGTCGAGGACAATGTGTTATTATGTTGTTGAGAATGTCCCCCAAATCAATTTGGTGATGAATCAGTGGGCAGAATGGGATCAGTTCAATAATGCATTCCCCATAACTTTTAGAAAGAATTATCATAATAATACCTCATGCAGCAGCAATTTAGTGTGCATATCACTGACAGCAATGGATTGTATCCACTGATCCCACAGCTGATAAAGGTGCCACAAGACCGCTGCAGGTCTCCTGTGTAATTTTTATTCAAACAGTCCAAGGGTAATTAACAGTAGTATGGGAGCTAATGTTTGGGTAAACAACAGTCTCTGTATTGAGAGTTAAGTCAACAGCAGTGGAGTCAACAGAACAAAACCTTAAACCACTGAAAGGTCATTAGATCAATAATCCATTTATGATGCTCCATGGGATTTCTGCTCCAAACCTCCAGGAAACCCAGAGAAGATATGTATTTATCTATTATCAACATTCGTATTGGAATCTGTGGGTGTGCGGTGGAAAGTGCCTGATGATACATCTTGCCTTTTAAGCATGGTTTCAGCTCGGGGAAACTGATGAGACTTTTTGTAAGGCTTTTTTTTCTGCTTTGTTTTGTTTTGTGTTATTTTACATCTCTCCCATTAACTGAAAATGTATATTAGAGAGGGGAAGTGAAGAAGGAAGTGGCAGCTGATGGGAAATAAAAGGTGCAAATTAGCATTTTTTGTGCATAGGCTAGCCTGAAGAGGAGCGCTGATTTACAATTCATAATTTACAGCACAGACAGATGTTTGCTGAACAAGCCTCTCAGGGAAACAGCTGGCCTTAAACAACGTGATGGTGTGGCAGCCAGTATAGCCTATGCTGGCAATGACGGGGTTTTCACCAAGATTGGCACCCCTTCTTCAAAGTGTGCATAATCAGTGGATCATAACACGTGGTGAATGTCAGGGAGTGTTTTTTTTTCCCCCGAGAAAACATGCAATCCCAGATGTGTACACAAGACACATTGCAAACATTCTTCTGTCCGTATGTAGCTTGTGAAAAATGCCTTCACATTGCATTGGCATCACCTGAAGTAGTTTGTCATCCAGTGTGCAATTTTAAGCAGGCTTGGATTGCGAAGTGAGGAAAAAAATATAAACAAACCATGTTGTATTGATGGCATTTCACAAAGAGGCATACCTGTGTGTGTGTGTGTGTGTGTGTGTGTGTGTTTGTGTGTGTTTGTGTGTGTGTGTGTATTTTTGTGTGTGCGTGTGTGTCTGTGTGTGTATAGGTAGGTTAGCACTTCAAACTAAATACCACAGCTGAGGGTTTAATTCCACATTTTATTTCTCTGATCCCTTCTGAACCTTCCTTATAAGTGAACACACACACAGACACACACACATACACACACAGACACAGACACACACACACACAAATAACACAGCATACACACACACTCACACGCATGTACACACACTCGCACCTCCTCTCGTGTGCCATGTAATAGCCAACTGTAGATAATTCACTAATGGAGTGCTTTGCCTGTTTCAAACTCTGAATCTGCCATCCGCTCTAATTTTGCGCCTTTTGTCAAATTGGATTTGAAATCCAATTATCAGGCTTGGTTATTTTGCGACAGAATAACCTGCTCTAACTAGTCATTTGGGAGAAGGCACAAACCATTTGTGATTCATTTTTTGGAAGGGTCCTGCATCTGTGGCAACGATGGGTATTTATGAAGAGCCAGTGGAGCCTTCAATGTTTAATGCTAACCTCTCTATGCAGACAGGACTGCCATCCACTACCAGAAAGCTGAAATACTTCTGGCTGCCGTTAGCAAACTGACAGCGGAGTGTGTATTTACCCAGGATGGCATATTATACAGAATATTATACTGTAAAGTGAATGCTTTTTAATGCGGTAATATAAAGCTTAATTTTCCCCTAGGTTGTTGTGGTTACTTTTGTACTGACTTAGAGAGCTTACTGATTATTCATTTATTCTCTCTTCTGATGCATAATGGGAGAACATTGTAGGTTAGGGTAGAGAACAGGAAGTGTATCTTCCACCGAGGCCAAACAGAATAGGAATATCCAGCTGGATTGTCCCCACCAATAATTTTGATCACAAAAAAAAAAAAAACATCAACAACAACAAAGGGTTAAATCGCGTTTTCTATTCGTTTTAAACACATAATGCAAATGCAATCAGTTTTGCCTTTTCCTGCGAATGTTTTAGAGACTGTACATCTTTGATAGTATATGTATATGTAGTTTACTTTTAATGGGTAACACAGTTATAGTGCAGAATAATATTTGTTGACATGAAACAGTTCAGGGGACATTTTGCTTTTAAAAATGCATCATAAGTTGAACCAGAAAAATCTATGACAATAATAGAAGACAAGTTTATTTTATATTCTGTTCTGAATTTTTGGAAAGTTATGGGTTCTGGAACAGTAATGTCATTATCTTAAGATCTAGTAACCAGGGTTCAGTACTCAATGTAGCCTGTGTTATTTGTATTTCTTACCCAGGGCCAGGACAGACAATGGTATGATGGCCCTGGCCAGAGCACTCACCTAATGGTCTAGGACAAAAAGGACTGATTTAATTCTTCTAAGGACATTTTGGTTTAATTGAGTCACAGCCCACACTCATGTAATGTAATTTTAAAGTAGAACTATATAACTTTTCAGCCCTATTTGTGTCCTTTTAGATCAGACTATACCTTTACGTACCATCTCCAAATGAATTTGGATGATATAGTTACATGAAGGGTGGATAAGTAGAAGTGAAAGATTAACTTTAACATTAGAAGTATTCTAATGCTAGATTGCTCTGATACAACTTCAAATCTGTTTGAATTCAGTTCATATGTTAATATCTTTACATGCGAGAAAGAGAAACATAGACTTTTAGCTGGATCATATGTGACAGATCGAGTAGTCACACAGTATAGCATTAGATCTGGGGGGGGGGGGGGGGGGGGGGCATTGGGGGCTTGCTCAGGTTTATTATGTCCCCATCAATGTTGAGACCAAACCTATGCTCTTGGTCAAAATACTTACTGAACACAACTTTTCATTATGAAATCTTTCTCTAACTATTCTGCTTTACTAATATTTTTGCAACATCCATTTTTGTCAGTGCACACTATGACGACTAAAATGGCTTCTGTCAAGGTGAAGTATACATACAGTAATGTCCTTGTAAGTTGTGCTTGAGTGGGACATGTTAATTACTTTCCTAATGTACTGTACATTGCACTCTCAGAAGCTGTGCTCTGTCTAATCAAGGGGGTTACAAGAATCATTTCAATGTGATTCATTAAGTATTACCTCATCAATGAGGAATGGATGAAAGGATGAAACAGACAGCAAGAAAAAAAAAGTTGTTAATGACCAATCTCCTCACAGACACACAATCGCGGAGCTTCAAACAGGCCAGACAGACATCACATCTCTTCACACAAATCCCTAACCTCTGTGTGTAGCGGCACAAGGTGAGAATCCTGTTGTCTTTGCACTGACTTGTCCTCGAGCACTTCTGCTGTGAGGCTTATTGTATGACTGTACATTCAGAGTTGTTTTTGTTATGTCTTCCCCGCCCATTGGTTTGGTGCTGTTGCTATGTTAGCACTTTGCACTTCAGACTCAAGGAAATTGATCAGATTATAGGGTGTTCTGGAACACTCATGAAACTGCACCACAGAAAAAATAACTTATTGTCAAGGTCTGTATGTAGCAATTAATTCTGTCCTAAGTCTGTTTTATGGTGAAATATAGTCACAGTTACTCCTGTTTACTACCTCAACCTCATCTTCTCCAGAATTGACAAATGTGTCCATTAAGAGCCATTCTCTGTTAATCACCAGAACTCTACTTTTCCACTTTATTGCTTCAGACTTTAGGTAAGTCTAGGGAGGCAGGGAGGTCTCTAATGGCCTGGCCAGTGATTTGAGATGTTTTCCATAACTGACTCAGATGCTTCAGGGTGCTAAATCTTTTTTTAAAGATCTTTTTTTGCCTTTATCATGACAGGACAGTAGAGAGTGACAGGGAATGAGCTGCAGAGAGTGATGGGGAAGGACTGGGAAACAACCTCAGGTTGGACCCAAACCCAGGTCCCCGGGCTTATAGCTTATAGGCCCACTGAGCCACCTTTTCTCAGGATTTAACCCAGAATGACTTTAGCAATAACAATAGCAAAGAAATAGCAATATAATGCAAGTAGCAATATAATGCATACTGATGTCAAAAACACCTAAGATTGATGTGGTCAAGATCTCCACTAACATTAGAATGCCAACCTGGGTCATCAAGCGCTTTCACGTGTGGTATTGAGCACAGTGCAGGTGAGTGCAATAGCTGCGTTCAAGACAACTGGGAACACACAGGATTTCATGAAAATGCTACATTGTACCGTTTTAGAGAGGGATATCTCTCAAAAAAGGCTAATAGAGGACTCAAAGACATTCATGCTTTTCCATTTTCTAGTGAAAATTCTTGACTATCTGTGAGCTCCATTAGAAGCAGTCTGCTTTGTGAAGCCTCTCACACCAAGCATTAACATCATTTTCTATGGTCAGGTCATGACCACAACACTTGACTGCTTTAAAGAACAGGTGTAGTGCAGGCTACCAAGGCTGCATTCAAATGGGCTTGCTTAGATGAATAAAGCAATACATAATTTCAGGCTCGCACCATGTACATTCAACAAAAAAGTGACCATGATTGAAATTTCAGTACTATTATTAATACGGCTTTATAGATTAGAGGAGTTTGTCAAGGAACAATCTGAAGGCCTGGACAAATACAGAGTATTAAATAGTATATTACTGATGGAGGAATTTAGCTAAATTCTACTTAAATTGTCTGGATTCCAGCGCTGTTTTGTGGGGTCCAAAAGAGTCCTTGTAGCCTTGTAGCCCTCATTTTTGTTGAAGATATTAGGCCAATAACTTAGCTGTGCCATCCACAGTTGTAAGTTCTTTGATAAGATACCACATCAAAAAATCAGCTCTGAAATCACTGAAATGATTCACATGGCAACTATCTTTCTTGCACAAGGAAAGAAATGTAATCATTATCAGGTCATGGTGCAGGCACATTTTAAATTCATGCTGTGAGCATGATCTAACAAAACATACCTGAACATTGTCTAAAACTTGCATACAAGTTAATGTCAGATGTTAAAGAAACCCAAGAGAGTAGAATTGCATGTAGGACTGTCATGGAGAGAAAATGTAGTCTATTTGTTTACACTTCGGTTACACTTTACTCAACATAACAGTGACATGAACCTGTCATAAACATGACATGACACATATTAATAATACTTCATATATTAATGATACTTCAAAGTGTTTATGAATGTTGTCATTAAGTGCCATTCAGTTGTTGTAATGTAAAGGTGACACTGTTTAGGGGTCAGATATTCCTGAGGATGGCCATAGGTGATGTCTGGGGTGAAGTGGGGGGAGCAGTTACAGTGTGTATTGGGGGAAGGGGGGTTATGTGAAGGCAGGGGTGAATGTAGTGTGCTGTGTGTATAAAGGGGTGGGAGGGGCTTGCTGATAAGAAGTAGTGGGGTGGAGGGATGGGAGGGGTAGAGTGCTGAATATGTGGGGAAATGGGGGTTGTGGGGGGTGGGGGTGGCAGTGTGCACTGTGTATGTGGGGAGAGGGCTAACTGGTGATCCAGTAGGAGATCATTACAAGTCACTTATTAATACCTTATTCTGTATTATTTTTATTTTACCCATATTAGACCATTAACTATTCTCCAATATAAACTCCTAATTACTGCTTATTCATAGTAAGATAGATGTTGCATATGAATTTTGATTTCAGTATGCTTTTCTCAGTAAGAGGCTTATAAGGTGGTGGTACAACAGGAACAGTTATTCTCAGAAATAGTTATTCTCAAACAAAACGACATAATTAGGATGTATTTTTCACACTGTTAGGTACTTGTAGTTTTGGGTTTTGTTCAGATGAATAGGCCATCTTTTCTAAATATTATTGAAGGAGAATAACTGTTCCTGTCAGACTACTGCTTTATGAGCCCCATACAAACAAGGCTAGCATGTTACTAGTTTGCATGTTAATAAGCTGCTAGTTAATGGAGAATATGTCTACCCTAATCTAAAGTGCTATGATATGGATGTGTAAGTGTGTGTTTGTGTTGGGGGGGGTTCACTATTCAGTCTATGGTGTGTCAAATTTTCACATTCTTTTTCCTACCAACAGCACTTGGTGACCTCGGACAACCGGGCTATAGATTGATTCACACGGGATTTCTGCTTTATCCACAATCTTAGATGTATAAAGCTAGGTCCAGCATTTCTGATTTACGCTGATTGTGATACAATGGAATGTCCAGGACAATCTTAATTAACCCAAGAAAATCAACTGTAGTTGTTGCGGCAGGAGTTGTAATGTGTGTTTGGATGACAGATTTGAAAGACTGTGATTCTTTCCATTGTTAATTATGTTGTTAACTATACTGTTTTGTTGGAAAAAGTAGAGTATTATATAAAGGACTGAATAGAGGTTTGAAGAGCTCCATCTTGTCCTAACCGCATGTGACTCAGTGACAAAATCAGTTTGATTACTTTGTTTTCAGTTGGAATGTCCTAACTGGATGAGATGAAAAGCAGGGCTGCATAATTTGATTCACCACAACGTTTTCAGAGAACTTTTGTTTTTTGCCCCGGTTCTGTTTTTCTTCACTCTGCTAGTTCTGCTAGTCTGAATAAAAAAAAATCTGTCAGAATAGAATGGCATTCACTTTTGACAGATTCAGTGGGGACCAAGAGCATTCCATGCAACACAGTAGTCTGACATGTCTATTGTCTGCTACATGTCTGTGTCCAAAGAGAGAACTTTACAGTCATGCATAAAATAACCACCAACAAGAATGTACTGACAAGGATTGCGGGTGACTAAAAATACTGTAGATTGTACGATGGTTTGTCATATATTTTCTATTATGCAGAAAGGCACTCATTTGAAGGCCTCTAAGTTGAAGGATTTCCTACTTGAATAATGGGAAAATGGGAAAAATTGATACAGCGATATATTGAAGGGCATAACCTTGGAAACCACAGTGTGCTAGAGACGTTTTGCCTTAGCTTACCATGTCTAATCTTGCTCTTTAAGTGAGCATATTTATACTGTGATCTGTACAAAGAAAAAAATGGCTAACATTTTTTGCTGAGATTTTTAATGCAGTTTTCGCCAGAGATGTCTAGCAAATTAGTCCCACCATCTAGCATCTACTGTGTGCTCACTGATTGTTCCAGGCACCACATTAATTAATCCATACTCCTGTGTGGAGCAGAGACTGGGAGAGAGGAAGCATAGTGCACTTGCACACCTGCTCTCCTATGCTCAGGCCCCAGCTCAGTGAAGTCTTAGTCCTAGAACAGGGTTCTCATAACTCCACAGATGGTGAGGTAATTGCAAGGCTTTGCACAAAGCTGACAGGTTGTGCTCTACCACACGTACGTAGGGCGCCCTTAAAAACATAACCACCCTCACACATATGCAGGCACAGGTGCAGACATTCAAGTGGACCTCTTACGCGACTGAGGCGCAGGTCTTTTGGGGAATGCATACACACATACCCACACTAAAACAAACAAATGTGCAAACACACACACACACACACACCTAAATACATATATTGGTGTTCAGTACACATACACACCCATTCACTATTTAAACATCTCAGACAGAAATAAAGAAACGTTTTTATTTGTTTGATTTTTTTTTGTCAGGTTTTCATTTTTCTTTCCCAAATATACAGAGCAAAAGCATCATAGATTCACAGACTGATACAGGTAAAATACATTGGTTTTTTTCTTTTCTTTCCATTGATATAGAGGGTCACTGCATGAAAATAGTGGTTTACTCAATGACTTTTGTTATTATTTTTCCATGACATTACAGTTTATAACTTTTGATTTGCTATTTATTGATTTTTGCCACGACTGCGTACACACCTTTTCTTGTTACTGTAGCATGTTATTGAAAGACTAACGAGATATTGATCGGAAGGAGAGGGAGGAGTAGAAGATAGAAAGAGGGCTTGTGGCATTTACACTGAGGTCGGAGGAATTTCGTCATGTGTTATCCAGGGCTGCTAGGTGTTTTTACCTCATCCAAGTCTAGCCATGTGTAGCTACTCAGTCAGATCCAGAAGAGCACACGGGTCCCCTTCGAGTCTTTGTAAACCACCCTTTTCAAGCAGAGCTACATGTCAACAGTGTCTGTGTTTGCCATGATATATACTTTTAATTTTTTTTTCTTTTTTTTTTTCTTCCTCATTTTTTTATTATTCAGACCAAGCACTAGGATTTTTGCAGAGCACAATTCACTGATGCAATATAGCCACCAGGCACAGAAATGATTACAAAGAGAACTGTCGAGCTATCAGAGACCTCCCGCCCTACCTCCAGTACACACACACACACACACAAACACAAGCACGCACACACACACACACACACACACAAACACCGAGACCAGCCTTAACCACACAGCTACCCACATACACATACACCCACACATACGCACATCTCCATCCATCTCTCCTTCTCCTTCTCCACAGCTGTGTCTGGCCTTCATCACCCCTTGGCTTGACAGAGAGCATGGATGAAGTGATGGTCCACTGTGGTGCTTAATGCAGACTTCTTGCCTGTAGCTTAATAGACTTACCATAGCTGTAAACAGATAATGGCATGCCCATAAATGCTCTCTTTCTCTGTCTCTCTCTCACACAAACACACACACACACACACACATCAGGAGGTGGGTCTGACCTCTCATTATCAGACTGGGTGTGTTTACTCATCTGTTTGGTGCGGTTGTATTTGTGTGTGTGTGTGTGTGTGTGTGTGTGTGTGTGTATATGTGAGTGGTGCCCAGCCAGCGCCAACACTGAGCGGTCCGAGAGCCTAACGTGTACACTCGGACACCACCAAGAACGAGCGATTAGAGCGCTCCCACCGACATGCAGATACACACAGAAATGGCACACTAGTCATTAATCCATTTCATCTGCTGAGCCACTGAGCCAATGAGACGACAGCACTCGAGAGAGAGAGAGAGAGAGAAAGAGAAAGAGTGTGTGTGTGGTGTGTGTGTGTGTGTGTGTGAAAGAGAGAGAGAAGAGAGACTTCTCTGTTACGAGTCAGCGCTCAAACACTCTTATGGGAATATGTAGCTTAAATCATCGCTTGATGTTTGGGGGGCCGGGTTGAGCATGATTAACTTTGTTAAAAACTTCCAGACTTGGGGGGAGAGGGGTGGTGTCATCGTTGGTGAATTTTGTGTGTGCCCGTCATAAGATCTAGACAGAGCATTATCTCCAGCAGATGCCAGAGAGCCGAGTCCTCAGGAATGCAGGAACTCAGGCATGGGAGACATACTGTATGAAAACTTAATGACCACTTCAGCTTTTTAAACAATACCATTATGCTGCCTTTATTCTAGGGCCTCTACCTAGGATGTCTAGTCTAACGGGCCATTATTTGAAGTAGCTTTTGTTGGCTTTTAGAGAGGAGCGTCTTCTAGACTGAGGACTAAAGCTTACATGTCACATCTTGCCCATGACAGAGTAACCATTACAGATAGAATGCTTTGCTGGGATTCAGAGCCACCCAACAAACTATTTGTCAGTTTTTTTTTTTGTTTGTTTTTTTAGCAGGGAATGGTGCATGGTCAAAGAAACTAAGAGCTCCTTTAGCAAATAAAATGAAAGACATGATTGTCTGTACAGTGTTGATGTTGTGAGTTTGCTCTGCCTTTATATACCAGTTGGACAGAGGTAACAAGAGAAAAGAAACAGCAAACATATATACAGGGAACATTAAAGATTTATATACAGAGAAACAAGCCCTAAGCATGATTATCAGCTTATAGTCAGGCCATTTCCACCTAGGCTGCACACAGATTCATGTATAAAGTAAGAATGAAACACTGATGCTCCTCCATGGTACTTACTGAAATGCCATAAGGAATAATGTAAAGTGCTTCGTCCATCTCCACCAAGATCTGGGGTGTTGCTTGCTTGGACATCAGTGTACAATGGATGTTAAGCATCTTACAATTGCCTGACTCTCATTTTTCCTTTGTTTACTTGCGTCTAGACGCAGTCCTTCTGTTTTCAGCACCCCCCACAGTCAGAACACCAGAATAGTCACAGGAAGGGCAAAAAAGGCAGATAAGGTAGAGGTTAAGAAATCTGAATTGGGTGGGGAAAAAAGGAACAACACCATATACAGCTGACATTCTTTTTACCGTCCGTAACCATGTACAGTACATTGTTTAGTAATAAATTGTGATCAAAACATGACTTAAACTGCACTCTTATTCCGCTCGGTTTTTGGCAACTGTGATACCTCTAGACCTAGCTGAGTGAGGAACACTAGAGCACAGGTCTGTCTGAAGGTCACTGAGAGATTCTGACTGTGGCCACGACGTTGTCCTGGCGACAGCAGGGACAGACACGCCGGCTAGTGCCGACCCCATGATCCCTCCAGCGCAAGGAGGGACTTTTTCTCTGGCTTTTAAGTGCTCATATTCCATCTGCCTGACAGTTTCACTGTTTCTAGTGGAGGTCTGGAGCCACAGCCAAGGCTACACATGGTACACACGAGATGAGATGGAGCATAGAGACTGAGACAGGGATAGAAAGAGAAAGATTCTAATCGTGTCAATCAAGAGCCCGTTTTTGCACGGCTTCAGCGTAAATTTGTGCATTGAGCATCTCCAGATGTCACAACTAAGTGGTCACCACAGGGAAACAGATGGCAGTGGAAAAGCATAGTGGATCTACAGCGTAATAAAAAGTTTATATGTGGGTCAAGAATTGTGTGTGTGTCTCTGTGTGTATATTTATGTGTGTAAGTGTGTACGTCTTTTTCAGTGCTCTAAAAAGAACTAAAACAATCATAGAGTCACTGGAGAATTTTTAGTACTCCCAGCTACTCGAATATGCAGTTCACTTAAAACAGTGAGCATGCGCTTGTCCGATGAGCTAAATCATAAGCCGTACATAAAAACAAATAAACAAACCAAAATATCCCACACCTTTGAAAATGTCAACATCACAGTTGGATTAGCTCAGCCTCGACATAAAAAATGAACAAAAAGAAAACATGTTTTTGTCTAAGGATGAAGCCACACCATAAACCCCATTAGCGTTAAACACATTTGGCATTACAGGCTTTTCAAAATGACAGAGATTGTAACAGAGGTGTTTCGGAAAGATGTCACGCCACGTTGGCACAGTGCACTTCGCATCATTCGTGTCCGTGTGTGATCTCTGCTCCGTCCTCAGTCAAAAAACACTCTAGCAGTTCAACCACAGACGTAAAAATAGTTAATGTCCAACTCCTGTGTGTATTTGGTGGCAATGTCTAGCATATTAAATAGTCCTACACAAGGCAAGAAACAGACAAAGGGACAAAGTCCTCCCAGTGTTGTCCTCAACATCAATAATAAAAAAGGAGAGAGAGAAAAAAAAAGACAATTTTGCTAAAAAATGAAGAATGCAAAATTAGATGGGGAAATGTACAGTGATATTCCTTTATCTCCATGTGGCAAAGAGGAAGAAAAAAAAAGCCAAATTTGGCCCTCTGGTTGAGATCACAGCAGCCCTTATCAGAACAGTTGCGAGGGCTGGGTATCACGGCAACAGCGAGCAGTGCCATTTTTTAATCGTTTTCAAAAAGTTTGAAAGAGAGGGTTTTTTTTTCTTTTTTCCAAGTGGGCCTCCATTTCACCCACACAAGAACCATATCTGTGAACAGAAGAGGGCCTTGACAAATGACACACACTTTCATACAACAGTTGTGCTTCAGGGGACCACAGAGCAGTAAAGAGCACTTGTCAGTGGTAATCACTAGACACGGAGGAAGAGATTTATATAAAGTAAAAGCAGTAGTCGTTCCTCCTCCAACTGCAAGCCTCTCCTCTCCCCAGGTATTGGTAGGTCTCCTACAGAGAGTATGTCATTAACGACATTATGCTCTGGCAGACTAGTGTCTTTTCTATTCACAGAGACCCCATACAGGAAGCTAAATGAAAACGAGCAGGTTTTTTTTTCAGTTCAGATGACATTTTTTCTTTAACTTCTGATGGTGTTATGGTGGTATGGAGCGTAAAAGGGTGTGCACCTCTGCAGGTACAACAGTGTGTAGGGGACAAAAAATGGGTGATGATGATGACTTGCAGTGTCAAGCCAGATCATGAGGTTTGTTGGGGGATATAAGGCTTCTTTGAAACGAAAGCTTGGGGGTTAGGGTAAAATGGACAGGTCCTCTTGATGTTGGGTGGTATTTCTCCACAAACACCCAACAACACACTTTATGTGCTTAACGTGGAAGTTAACTCTCCTTCCCATCTCCCATTTAGCCAGTCTTTAATGCTGGCTGACAGTCTTGGAGCAGTTAATCCCCCCCCCCCCTCCCAAATACTGCTCACATGTGACCCTATTTGCATGTGATGCCCCTCCCCTCCCCTAAACACCCCACCCAGTTTTCCAGGTCAGACGTGCGTCTGCATGCGCTTCTGCAGTGGTCGTGTGAGGTCCGAGTTCTGTGAAGATGACTGGGAGTAATGTGAGGAGGACGAGGCCGAGGCCTTGCTGTCCTTGTCGAACTGCACGTAGCCATCCTGCTTGCTGTAGCTGCTCACACTGCTATCGCACTGCGTGTCCAGGAAGGAGCTGGAGTCGCTGAGCGAGCCACGCTGGAACTCACGCTCGCACAGCTCAATGGAGCTGCTGCCCATGCCCAGGACGAAGCGTTGGCTGTAGTCGTACAGGCGGTTGGGGCCTGCACCTAGCGTTGAGTAGATGTTGGTAAACGACATGCCAGTGGGCACACGTTGCTTGCCCACTGTGGTTGTGGTGGACGGGGTGCGCATCTCCGTGGGCTGGTTGCTCGCCAGGGTGATGGTCGGAGTGGAGTGGTGCTCCTTGAAAGTGTTGACGCTGTAGTAGCCATTGGTCGGGTCCTGTTAGTTTAGAGAAGAATACAGATTAATACAGGTGGATGGCATTTAGCAGGCCTTTATGAAGAACCACACCATCTTTCAGCAGTGGTTGCAGGAGAGAACTCAGCTAGGCTGTTTGTCAGTTGGCAATGCTTCCAATCCTCAAGGACACTTAGGCACACTGATAAATCCTTTCTGGCTACGACGCAGTTCTGATTCTAGATTAATTGTAAAAGTAAATCATCCATGGTCATTACATCCTCATGGCCATAAGACTGTATATTTTTTTCAAAATTCTGCACTTTTGGCATGAGTAACTTTCCCCAACCATGATGGGAATCTCCAGACAATTAGTTGTATAGAAGGCAACAACTTGTCTGCTTACAATTATAAAACACTGAAACGCTATCAAGGTCAAACTGGCAGTAATTACTAATAAAATGGCAAGAAAATAAGGGCAACATGAAGCTAAGTCAGGAGGGATAAAAACACTTGAATGGTGTGTTTTATCCTAGGCAGAGCACTGCCGCCCTGCTACCCGCTAATTAAGTAAACTTCGATGATTCACACAGTGGTACTGAGCAAGCACAACATCAGCATGAAGAGTTCAGTAATATTTCAACTTTAATTGGACCAAAAATGTCAGGAGAATTCTGTTCACAACCTCTCCTGATGGTGCAAGATGAGTAGAATACATACATATGTAAAAAAGAGAGTGAGGAGAGAGCAAGGGAGGAAAGAATAGCAGGTCGTGGCAGCTGTGGTTGTCAGTGGCTCAGCACTGTTGCTAAGAGGCCAATCAGACTCGACTGTGAAGACATGAATGTCATTTGGAGCGCAGCTCAGGATGCTAATCGCAGAGAGATGACACTGCTATGACAACCCAGAAAAAAAAAAATCCACACAGTCTAATCAGACATCTTTTTCCCATTTTTCTTTTCCACTTTCTTTCTTCTTTCATTCCTTCTTTCTCACTTCCTATTTCTTGCCTTAACACTTCCTCCACTATGGCAGGAACATTATCTTCTTCACTCAGCAAGACAAGTGAGGGCATCGCATTGAGAAAACACTCTCCTCTGGTTTGGCGTTTCATCAGCTAAAACTTAATCTCTTGATTTTTTAATATGAGCCTTCGGCTTTTGAATTATGTATGACTTACAGACAAGCTTTAATGTACTATGCTATGTGTTTTGACCCTTTTTTTTCCAGATATGCTTTTCGAGATGTAAATTTAGATTGTAATATCATTGTTATAGTTATTTTTTAATTTTTTGAGGAAAATTAATACATTTTACAAAATTCACATTTGCTTTGTGGTTTCCAATGATAGAATAATCTTGTTCCTATATCTTGCAAAACACATTTCTCCCAGCAAGATTAATTTAGTTTTGTTGAAACTGAATTGAATTGATTTTTTTTCCCTTAAGCACACTGATTAGGATTTCATTGCTGACAATGGTTCTCCTAAAAGTGTATTCTTTCTCCAGCTCTGTCAATTGTTTACTTTTTTTCAGCGCAAAAGTGATCAGCCTATATGGCAAGAGTAATTGTGGCAGTCAATGAGAAATTATTGGTTTTGCTTGACTACTTGACTCAGAGGATTTCCATCTCATTATTAGTATTATTATTATTTTTTAAGCCATTTGAGTGCAGAGAAACTGGTGAGCCTTCATTGCAAAAGGGCAACAATAACCAAGCCTTGCTGGAGCAGAACCTATGAATATTAAAAATGAATGAATGGTATGCTTTTCTAGCACCAAAATAGTATGCCACAGCACCCATTCTTAATTTCATTCCAATCTTATCTCACCCAGTTGGAAATCCTAGACTGAATCTGCTTGATGGATAAAACGTCGCAGAAAATGCATTCCTGAGTCCTCCATGTATTACAATGTTTTCATGGCACCTCATTTGGTGTTATCGGCGAAAGATCAACAGTGGAGTCTGTGGATATCTCTTTGACAGTGGATTAAGTGAACCTTTTGGAAGCTTGCAGAGACTTTGCTGTACTCTCCATCATTTTGTCTCTGTGCACCATTTCTACTGTAATATATGCAAATGAATTTAATACAATGTCTCTATTCTCTTCTGCTATTCTGCTATGGGGACCTTTTGTGCACAACGCACTTTGCAGGAGGTATTTACTGGATTTACTGGGCTGGTGCTCACCTTAATGTGTTGGTACTCTTTCTCTTCCTCCTGAAGAACCTCCAATTGCTTCAGAACAGACTCTTGTTGGAACTCACCCCGCTCAATCTGAGGAGAGAGAGAGAGAGAGAGAGAGAGAGAGAGAGAGAGAGAGAGAGAGAGAGGTGTCTTTATGGCTTTCAAACAGTTTTGTTCACCCACCCACTCAACTCTCCACAAGGTCCACTGATGGAGATTTTGGTGGTCTTTAAAAAAGGCTTAATGATATTCAGGCTAAGCTTTAATTTCACTCGAGGCAAATTTCCATGAATATTTTGTACACATGAATGTCGTTAGGGAAATGAGCATAGTCATACACTGCTCTGCTCCAGTCATGCAGCCCAAACTCAATCACGTAACAACACACACACACACACACATACACACACACACACACACACACACACTAAACCCCCCACCAAGATGTGCTTTGTAATTTTTGTCTAAAGCCCTCCTCAGTAGCCACCTGTACCTTCCAGTCACCACACTGTTATTATTATAATAATCATTATTATTATTTTCAGGGAGCAGTATGTCGCACTAATTAGCCATTCAATGTTTGTTTATTTATTTATTTTAGCTATTGCTTGACCTGATTGCACAAGATGCTGTAACCAACAAGACCTCTGATGTGAGGATTGCATAGCCATGGCAACCCCAGCCAACCAGCCCCCAACCCCCACCCACCCCCCACCCCACCCCCGCCCCCACACCCCACACCCACAAGCGGCTCCTCCGTCCCTCTTGGAAAATCTGTCCGGCCACTAAATATAGGCTTGTGGGGGGGGGGGGGGGTGCTGGAGGGTGTTGGGGGGCAGGAGTTGAGCTGCAAAGACACAGTATCTGCATTATTCATGTGAGCCACACTAGTGCTGGAGATTGGTGTTATTAGTGTTGTGGTGGAGATAATTACCATTCATTATCACAGGACGTGACAGGGCCTGGCATAATGAGAAGCTGAGGCACTGTGGCAGAGGGTGGGTGAGGTGGTGTGAGCTCTATGTGTGTGTGTGTGTAAGTTAGTGCTTGTGTGTGGTGTGGTAAGTATTTGTGTGTGTTTGTATTTGTGGCATTGTAAGTATATGTGTGGGTGTGTGGGTGTATATCTAGCGGAAGCTCTTTTGTTTTCCACACAAACATACAAATGCAAACACACACACACACACACACACACACACACACATACGCAAACACGCACGCACGCACACACACACACACCCCTTACCATCAGCTGCTTCATGGCAGCATGTTCCTCATTCTCTCTGGCTGCATTGTGGTCCTTGTGAACAATCTCCACACGAATGTCATTCTTGGCAGACACCACTCCTTTCAGGTCTAAGAGGAAACCAAAACCACAAGTGCCATCCATTAGCCATGCTAGCACAACTACCTTTTTCACAACAACGAGATCTCAAAACATTCCCTCATGCCACTTCCCATTTGCCAGTCTAGAAATTATCCTCAAGAAGAAAAAAAGGAATAAACAACACAGCGAAATTAGCATCAAGCAGAAAAAAAACAAAACAAGAGAACCCACTAGTGAATACACCCACAACAAAATCAAAAACGCTGCTAGGAAGGCACTGTATGTTCAAGTAATGTTGCGTAGGTTAATACTTTGTCATATAGCAAAGTCTTACTTTCTGTCTTAATTTTGCTTGCCAGTTCTCTCTGCTGAGCACAGATGGAGACGGGCAGTGAAGGCATAACCAGGTGTGCGTCCTCTGTGGTATACAACGACAACATGCTGAACGCCATCAAGAAGCCCCACAAAGGCAATTCCAGCACAGTTTCTGCAGGTGAATTGACTGACTAGGCTAACCTGAGTGTCTGTCCGAATGTGATGGAGACAGTTCTTTTATACTTTATATCACTGAGACATGAGAGGCAAGATCAATATGGCATAGGAAGAAAGAGAGAGAGAGAGAGAGAGAGAGAGAGAAAGAGAGAGACACAGACAGAGAGAGAACAAACAAGCAAAGGATTGGTGAAGATGAAAAGAAAAAGGAGGGAAGAGAAAAAAAGAAAGAAAGAAGAATGAATGAATGCATGTATGTGATGAATGTTTGAAGAAGAGTGATGCGCAGAGGATCATGAGCTGTTGCTTCTTCCTGTCCTGTCTTGCTGTAGATTTCTGGTGATAAGGTGAGGAGCATGCAGGTGTGAGTTAGCGACATGGGTACTTACTCCTCTGTGCACGGGTGCAGCAGAATGCTCCGATGGTCCCTAGCAGGACGATGAAGGCCACAAAAGCCCCTACGGCCACCCCGATAATGACCGCCACCGGCACGGATGCTGTGGGTCGACAGAGGAGAGACAGACACACCCTTAACCTTACAATGGTGAATCTCAGACACAACAAGCTTAGCCAATGCTAATGTATTCAGTTTGATAAAAGGCAACAGATAACACAGCGATACATAAATAACATAGATCTACAAAGTCAGAGACACACACACAAAAAAAAGCAAATTCATGGCCTGGGGTTGCTGTTCGGCCCATCTGCTAGGCTGACCAATGATCTATGTGCGATTTACACACATTTAACACCCTCCCCAAACAATCTGCGATAAACACCACCTCTGACTAATATGCGGGCACTGTACGCAATTAACAGCTTGAACAGAATAATACTATACTTAGTATAATGACCTATTACATCTCTGTGTACTTATTGCGAGGCAGCCGTGCGTGCGACAGGTGCATGATTGCTCAGCAATAAAACAAACAAATGCTCCGTATGCAACGCTCTGGTTGTTAGCGGAGCGCAGCAGCAAAGAGAGGTTTTTACAATTGGCCCCAGGCATGATTTGTTACTTTTTTGTTGCGGTGCATTAAAACGTGGTGGAATGCACTCTTCTGTTTTCTATTTTGGCCTGGTTTTTTGCCGTTCTGATGAATGGCTGATGGAGAGCAGGGGCAGCACCCACATTAATTACTCGATACCCTCCTTTAAACAAATGCAACACAATAAAGCACCTCCTCTGCCATTAATGCCTATTTAATGTCTCCATTAGTCAGCCTCTTGTTTGAGGAGGCCAGGCATGCATTTCCATCAGCCAGCGCTAAACTGTGCCCAAACTTTGCCATTTGACGCTGGAGGTTGTGAGCTTGCTGGGGTACTTTACTACAGTAAAAAAGTGGCCCTGCATATTGCAAGTTTCAAAAACTCCACTCAAGAATCCACAGAAAGAGACTGGTGGGAGATTGTTTAGCAACTCAATAATTCACTTGACTCAGATGTTGTATTAATTTCAAGGACACTGAAACTTTTTGAGTATATTTGTATTATTTCATTTGATGATAAGTGGAATCTGAGTTCTGAAAGGACAAAAATATTTTTCTTTGGCTATCTTGCTGAAAGGAAACCCAGTACACTGTTGTATAACAGGACAAAAAAAAGCTACAAATTGTCACACACGGCACAGCACAAAGCTTGTCTCCAGCCTGTCTGAGTTCCACACAGACAGCAGAGCCCACAACACCATTACTAGCCTAGTGATACGGCAACGTGTTTGAAGAAGAGAAGGTGGAACCTGTCGAACCTTGGCTCCCACCTTGTTCCTGGAGTCTTATGATCTCAGTGTCAGAGCCGAAGCTGTTCCAGGCCGTGCAGTTGTAGATGGTCTGGAAGTCAGCTGGCACGATGTTGCTCATGGTCAGCGTGGAGATGGCACCATCTTCCGTGCTCACCGTCTCCACCGTGTAGCGGCCAGATGTGCCAGACTCCAACACCGTCTCTTTCCATGACCAGGCCTAAGAGCATGAAGAGATAGAGGGATGGCATTATTGATGCATAGCCCTATTGTGCAGGGACATCTGAGATACATTGGTACAACCAGGGCTATAGTGGTGGCTTAACACAAGTAAACCACCAAATACAGCCAGTGTTGCTACAGCTATATCAACCTACAGTTTTCACATGGCTTGTGATTTACATTTTGCAGCCAACCTTATGATTGAACAAACTCTGAAGGGACTCTATCTCTCACTGCTAAAATTGTTGATATGTAGTTGCTAATTTAGACTATACAAAATGTACAGCACAATCCTGTTGAATGTCATCTTATGATTTATGCTGAAAACACACTATTAGATGTTTTAAAATGACTGTTATAAATGTAAGGACGAATAATGTGACTGAAGAAGTACATTGCGTATATTTTTGGAATCATCAGTATTGTTGGTGGTGTCATAGCTATTATTTTGTCTCTAATCCAATTGGAACGATATTAATAAGAAAGTCATTACCACATACAATTTTCATCATCAACCAATGCAGAAGACTTTCCAGTTCACACACTCACGCACACACACACACACACATACACACACACACACAGACAGAGTAAAAGTAATGAATCAAACATTGTCCCTAAGAGTAGGCGGTGTTTATCTAAGCACCATAAATCTTAATGGGATCTGTGGTATCACAGCATAAGCATGCATTAAATGAGAAATTAAGAGTGTTAGTCTGCCGTGCTTAATAACCTCCAATTCGTAGCAGAGAGAAATGATTTTGCGACGCAGTTCCATTTATTAAAACAAACCAATCGTATCTCAGAGGCGGGCGGCCATGTTTACAGTTTCCAGGAAAAGAGCGGTGGGCAGACAGCGAGACAAACTCAGGATGACTGCGTCAACATCAACCCACAGCCCAAACTGTGCTGCAAGTACCATGGGAGGGGCCGCGCTGCTTTTAATAAGAGTGATAACAGGTGGCTTGGATGGGGAGCTAGAGAGTGTGCCAAGCTAGGAGAGCGACAAAAGAAGGGAAAGAGAGAGGAGAGGAAGAAAAAGGAGAGACAGAGAGAAATTGAGAGAGAGAGGACGAGAGAGTGTGTGAGAGAGAGGGGCTGTGAGAGAGAGGCTGTGCGAGTGAGTCTATGAGAGAAAGAGACTGAGTGAGAAAATGTGTGGCCATGAGGCTCGACTCTTCTGCATTTAATGTGGGATGATAGCAGGTGGCCTTTACTGGAAACCGACCAGGGTCTCGAGAGGGAGAGAGAGAGTGATAGGAAAGGAGGGAGGGACAAGCAGAATGAAGTGGACTCCTTGAGAAAGAGGGAGAGAGGGGGGGGGGGGGGTAGAGAAAGTCAGCAGGAGATGACTCACAATGCGGTCTGGTGGAGGAGTGCTGGTGATGTAGCACTGAATCTGTCCCTTCTCCCCGTGAAGCTCCTGTTTGGTCTGGGTTTTGGAGATGGTTGGCGGGCCTGTGTACAAAACAACACACACGCGGCAGGATGACTCAGAGTCAGGCATGGTCAGACATGCAGAAATCAGGTACATGTTGTTGTGTACAAAGCCAAGGCGGCCAATGAACGTGGCCACGGACACTGTTAACTAGAGGAGAGATTACCAGACATCAATCATGTACAGATTACAAAAGGCTTTTACTGAGACAAGAGGAGAGAGAGAGAGAGAGAGAGAGAGAGAGAGTCATTGTGCAGCATATGTCAAGGCAGGAATATAATGATAGACTAGACATCCATACAGAAATCTCATCCCAATTCCATCAAGCAGCCTTGAGAGGGAGAGATAGAGCTCTCTAATGCAGTCATTTCACACCCTTGCCTCTGAGCTGGGCATGGCCTCTACACTTAGTCTGATCTAGATGTTCCTTATATTGTTCACAAATGGCCAAGGACTGTATGGTAGGGAGTATGGCAATAAGGAAAAAGGGGTAGAGAAGGAAGAGAGAGAGAGAGAGAGAGTTTGTCTGTGTGTGTGTGAGAGAGAGATAGAGAGGGAGAAAGAGAGAGAGAGTGTGTGTGTTTATGTGTGTGTATGTGTGACGGAGAGACAGAGAGAGTTTGGTAGGGGGTGAGGGGGGGGGGGGGGGGGGGTGTAGAGCGATCGGCTGTTGTCGTCTTTTACAATCTAGAGCAGTGCTGATTTATGGTGGGATTGATATCTCCCCATGTGATAACGGTCGCCATGGTGAGAGCACAGCCTCCTCTATGGACCCCAATCAGTTGCAGCGGTGACAGAGCGGGTTGGGTTGTGTGGTGTGTGCGCGGCTATTGGGTTGTGTGGTGTGTGCGCGGCTATGGGTGTAGAAATGCCATCGATGGGAGATAAGGCCCATCAGCGCATGGTGACACATTCAATTTGCTCACTTGAGCCGTGAACTTTGACCCTGAATGCGCCAGGCTTGCTCATCACAGCATCACACCATGTCTGTGTCCCTCGCAGAAAATGATGCCGGTTGACAACAATAAAAATGTCAACTGAATGGACAAGCAGGCAGATAGTTGTCTGTAGATAATTTAAATAATAATAAAGCCAAAAACCCCTGAACGGCCTGATAAACAAAGAACACAAACCCTCACAAACTCAACACTTGTTTGTCAGATTATTCTTCCAACAGTTTTAACTGATAACAAATCCTGCAAATATTGAATATGCACCAAGACTTAGGGGTTAGGGGCTTAATGCAGTAAAACTGACTAATGTCATTCTGGACATTCTGGAGTTGGAATTGTTTGTCCACACAACCACAAATAGTGATATAACACACAGAGCCAAGCACAGAACACAGTATTTGATGTAATCCTGGAGTGTGTTCTTAAGGTTTACTGAGCCTTTATTATTGTGTGTGTGTATGTATGTGTGTGTGTGTGCATGTGTGTGTATGCATGTGGGCACACATCACATCTTGCTGGTGTATGTGCCTGGGCTGATGAAAGTGTGTGTGTGTGTGTGTGTGTGTGTGTGTGTGTGCGTGTGTGTGTATGCATTGGATAATACGTTTTTTTTTTGGCGACCGGGTAGTAAACACACAGCAGATCAATTTCTGGTGGGGCCGCTGAAGGCAAGAGCTCGCCACGCCATGGTGTGTGCGGCGAGAGAGTAGGAGAGTGTATGTGTGTGTGAGGAAGGGAGAGAGAGAGAGAAAGAGAGAGAGAGAGAGAGAGAGAGAGAGAGAAAGAGGAGTGAGAAGAAGGGAGGGAGTAAGAGTGGCTCAGGAGAATCGGTGCCGTGGATCAGGCCTGTAAATGAGGAATATAATTAGACGGCTTTATCTCGCTGCCTCAGCCCGTGGGTGAGCCAGGCTGTCTCTGGAGGAGCGGGCCCAGCGGGGGGGAGAGGCCTAGGGGCGGCGGTGGTGGGCACAGAGAGGGGGTGGTGCTGGTGGTAGTGTAGGGAGAAGCAGGGCTCAATGCCTGAGGCTCCGACAAACCTGGAGAGGGTGTCGGGGAGGTGGCAAGGAGGATACCACCCTCTGGCATGACAATCTCAACCACCTACCACAGCCAGGCACCCATCTTGGGGGAAGGGGTGAGAGGAGAGCTGAGCAAAGAAAGAGAGGTGGGCTTTCTCTTTCTCTCCCTCCCTCTCTCTCTCTCTCTCACTCCCTCTCTCTCTTTCTGACACCATTACTGTCTGTTCTCAGGCAGACAACACAGCCCACATGGAATACAGGGGATCCGCCCTATTTGCATAAGCGACAGATTGTTGTCGGCGTCTGGGAAAAAAAAGGAGGAGTGACATTTAATGCCTCAATTTCAAAGCGCTCGCAACACAGGCTGGAGAGCCAGTACCTTGTCCCGTGTGTCTATTTTATCGGCATTAATTTCCATTATTATTAATTGGCGGAGGTGCTATCTGTGTGTGTGCAGTGCCGGTCTTGTGCCCGAAATGAAATGCTAATTTATTGAGCACATAAAGTCAGAGGGAGGGGAATAATAAAATGAACACATAAACCCACTGAGAGCTTACTGAGGAACCAGGGGAGGAAACATCAATCTCTCACTCTCCTGCCCATGTATGGGGGCTGATGTCCTTCTATACCCTGTGACATAAACACACACACACACACACACACACACACACACACTACTTTACTGCAGCCTCGCCCATTTTTTTTCTCTAACTGTCAAACTTTCATTCTGTCAAACATGTCTTACTAACAGGAGCAAACAAACCCTGTCATGCTGCAACTGTACGAAACCCGCACTGCCATTAGTATCCTATCAAGAGGATATCAGACGAATTTGCCCAGGTCTCTTATGTTAGAAATGCCAACAGATTTGCATGCAGCCTCCATGATGGGAAAGCCTGGAGACATAAAAAGACACACAATCACGGTGGATTGTTCAACACCACAGAGCAATATGTATCCATTAGGGGCTCGTCTGTAAACTCCTTCCCCCTACCAGCTATTTGATTATAATTAAATTATGCCGGGCTCTGGGGAGCGCTCCAATTCTCTTGTCTGTGTTTTGTTGCGCAGTGGGAGAGCTGACTATCAGTGACATGCAGAGGGGAGGAAGAGCGATATTGACAAATTCTAAACACATGCATTTTAATTGTTCACATGAAAAGAAGCCGAGCGTAAGGAAGCAGGCAGGCAAGCAAGCAGGCGGGCGGGCACAGGCAACAGGAGCACAAAGGCAATCAGATGCCTCATGAATATTCTGGTAAAGACCCTCGGCCTGCCATGCTTCCCGCACTCTCTCTCTCTCTCTCTCTCTCTCTTCTTCTCTGTTTTTGTGCTCTTCCATGCTGCCCTCTTCTTTCAGCATCTCCCCCGCCCAACACACACACACACACACACACACACATACACCTCTCTAACTGTCTCACTCTGCCCCAATCTCTTTCTTTCTGTCTCTGATCAAGGTTCTGCCAAAGTCCCTTCAAAAAAAATAAAGAAATAAAAAATCAACAGAAGAAGAAGAACAAGCGTGGTCATCAGTCACGAAGCTCCTCTACTGTCAGTGGAGCCTCAATTCAATGGCTTGTCAAAGGCGGGCAGGTTGATGAGGGAATGGGGAACATGAAGCGGAGCGGAGAGGACGCACGGCACTGCTGCTTTTGCACACGCGTGCGCGCATACACACACACACACAGAGAGACGCACACACACACGCACACACACGCCAACTTAAAACAATCAGCAGCGAGCCACAGGAGAGCCCTGTCCTCTCCAGTGCCACATCAAAGACACACAAGCACTATCTGATGGGCCTGGAGGAGAAGCACGACACAGAGAGAACAGGAGGATGGTGAGGGTGGTGGGGGTGGGGTGGTCGGGGATGAGAGGGAGACAAAGAGTGAGAAAAGTGAAAAAGATGGAGAGGGAGGGAATGAATAAAAGAGATTCAGTGAGGGGGCAAGAATGAGTGATAGTAAGAGTAAAGACAGTAAGTTAGGGAGAGAGAGTAAGTGTGTGCTGTGTGTGTGTGATTGAGTGAGTGTGTGTGTGTGTGTGTGTGAAAGAGAGAGAGAGAGAGAGAGCAAAAGAGAGAGAGAGAATTTCAATTATTTAAAAGGAACAAAAGGATGTTTTTTTTTTTTTTTAATGTCACAGACAGATCCAGGCCAAGAGGCTGAAAAGCAAAGATGCATGTAAACAAACAAATGAGGTGAACGAGATGAAAAGCAACACTCATTCACTTGTTAAATCAACAAGAACCCAACGAGCATAACAATGTGTTTTTTATCAATAATTTTCCATTTATTTATTTATTTATTTAAACACATTAGACATGACTAACTATTGTCCTACAATGGCAGGCAATGATGGTATGAATTATGAATACTAAAAATGTCATATCTGGAAAAGCACAAGGGAATCTGGAGAGAGAAGCTGGCAGAGCCACACACATAAATATCTTAACTGGCCATTTTTTGAACACAAACAGATGCAAACATCAAAATAGATGTTTCACGGGAGGGTGACTGTGATGAAGTGCTGCCGCTGTTTCCATTATTGCTCACGGTGTTTGCTTTCAGCATTCAGAACACCATTGCCACGCCGCAGCAGTGTCCCCAGCACTCTTACATAGACACAAAGACAAACACACACACACACACACACGCACACACACGCACACACATATGTAAACATACACGCATACACAAACACAAACACTCACGTACACACACACACACACACAGAGACACACACACAAACACACGCGCACACACACACACACATACACAGTCACAAACAGACTGGAGGTAAAAGGTAAATTTGTGCTGACTAAGGCTACTTGAGATTCTGTCAAATAGAGAATCACACGAGCTGTTTGAAGATGAAAAAAAAAGAAGCAGGACTTTGCTTTCACACACTTCCAATTTGTGTAGCGTGTCCTGCATTGTTGCTGAGGTAGAGCGGAGCCAGGCTATTTCACAGCACTTAGCAGGGGTGCAGGATATCTCTCCAGTCAGTTGCAGTCAGCATTTTGCAAGACCTGCAGCCTCCTCCCTCTTCCAAAATGTTGTTGTCCGGTAGCCCGTCAGACACAGATGGACCAAGACAGCCAGAAAGACTGAGAAAGACCGGTGGGAACAGCAAGAAAGACAGACTTCTTGTCTTGAAAAAAAATAAAAATAATAATAACTAAAAAACAAAACAAAATAGAGGCGTAAATTTCATGAGTGAAGGCTGCTGTGTTGCTAATGCTTGCCGCCTTGAATATCAAGTGCCAGTAATGAAGCCATTTGTCTGAGAGGCTACGGGTCTCCCTCTCTTTTCCCTGGCATTCATTAGTCACTCACTGCCTGAGAAAACCAGTCTCCTGCCATTCGCGGGGAATTTAATCAGCATTAAAACATATTCTTCCCTGCCTGCTTAAAAAAAAAAGAAAAAGAAAAGAAAAAAAAACTGCCAGCCCACTGCTGGGAAAGCAAACGTAATGGCCATGCCTTCTGGCCATTTGGTATATCTAATAAAGCCGGGATTAGGCAACTCCCAGACAATGCTGAATTTATCTGCTGCTCAGGGATAAACACATAAGGAAGTGTTTCTGTGGCCAGCATTGTATGTTGTATGTAATGATAATTAGATCCGTTACTCCCTGTGACCCAGTGTGGGGTCAGTGAGGTCAGCTGCTCTTATTGAGGTGAGTGGTCAGCCACCATTCTCTGAGTCTCTGGCAGCTGCTGTTATGAAGTCATCTCATTCGACTGGGAGCCAATTCTTCACCTTCCCTCAGTGATAGTATCTGATTTATGGAGAGAGGCCAGGAGAGGGGGAATGAAGTGGTAGAGAGACCTTCTCTTACTCCTGTGGGATGCTGATGCAAGTTGGAAGGTGGGGGAGAGGTTGCAGTGTGTGTGTGTGTGTGAGGGAGAGTGTGTGTGTGTGTGACTGTGTGTGTGTGAGAGAGAAATGTAACCATCGACTGAGCTACGTGTTCATAGCACCACAATGACACTCTACCCAGCCTCTATCCCTCCCCTCCCTTCCCCTTTCCACTTCTTTGCCCTCTCTGACCCCTGGAAACCTCTGCGAGATGAGTCTGTGTTACACTGTTGTGCTTACCATTGACCGTGAGCGAGACCTCCTTCTCGCCCGCCCCAACCCTGGGGACCACGGCGCGACACACATACTTCCCAGCATCCTCCTGCCGCACCGCCTTTAGAGTCAGGATGTTCTCATTGCTCAGGACCTGTAAGAGAGGAGGTCAAAATTTTCCGTCAAATAAAAGAAAAGAAAGAAAGAAAAAAAAAACTATTAGACCGGCACCTTCTCAAAACCTTTTGCTCTACAGAAAAAGAGCACAGACCATCCATACTTCGGTTAGACTCTCATAGGGAATCTTTTTAATTATTAAAATCCAATTTGGTCACAGAGGGGGGCCAGAGGGGGGAACCGGGACACTTTGAAGTGGGAGCCGTCCAATGCCAGTCAGCACTGAGATGGAGAGAAAGAAGAATGACTTGGCCGCTTTCACCTTCAACAGTGTCGGGGTGGTAGATTCAGGTTTTTATGTCCAGCGTGATGGCAGAGGGACACAAACAAAACTGAAAGGCTATAAATCGCCCCTCTAATGGAGCCTTTAGAGTATTTCAAAAAACGACCCTGTTTGTGCTCACAAGGTTTAGCAGCAGAATCCAGGATGTACTGTGTGCCAGGAGTGTGGTGTGCTATCTTCATTTTGGCAAACAAATTTGTTTTTAAAAGGCCATCACATCAGCTTTCTGAATATACACGCTTTTAGAATACCGAATTTCACATTTTGTACAACATTTCTTGGCACATACTGTCAATACAACTCTCCATTTCAGAAAGCTATTTAAACCACATACTCAGCAGGTTGGCATATTTTTAGCTTTTGAAAGCTACTTTGAAGACTTTGGCAGCTTAGCAGCTACAGGAGAAATAATGTAATATAAGACCTTTTGACTTCTCAGCAAGAGGGCAATTTGAAAAATGAAGCAATGTCCAAATTAAAACAGTTCTCCAACAGCTGATTCAACTGAATTGGACACTGATTCTCTTGTAACAGAAACATGAGAAAGACAAGTTGACATACCACTCCAGATCCTCGTTTCATCCAGACGATTGTGAGGGAAGGGTTGCCTGTCCAGGCACAGTTGAACTCAGCATCAGACCCCAGGTCCACCTGCAGTGACTGCGGTTCAGTGGCCATTCGAGGTCCAACTGTAAATGATTATACCACAGAGATTTTAACTCATCACAATATCTCACAATATCGTTTTGTAAACATATCACAATAAAACAGATAAATGAATAAAATCTGCAAGACTGAACAAAACATATTGGCAGAATAGGACAGAACATCTGTTCTAGCAGTTGGTAAAAGGACTGCAGAATGAAGGCAATCAATGTGTACTCACAGTAGACGTCCACGTTGCGGCTGATGTTCGTGCTGCCCAGGGGGTTGGTCACTTCACAGGAGACGGGCTCCGTGAAGAATGAGTGATCGACGACGACTTCGTAGGTGTCACCTGATACTTCTTTGATAATACTCCCTCCTTTGGCCCACCTTTGAACGACAGAGAAAGAGACATTGATTGGCTGGGCCAACAGAAAGCATTAAGCAGAGGCCGTGTGCACTCCTGGAGAGGCAGCGAGTTGGCACAGTGCAATGATTTTATCAGTGAGAACTCTTAGCAGAAAGCACAACTAGTTGGATGATGATTTAAAAAAAAAAAAAAAAAAGCGACACAGCCTGAAGTATCTCCCATGACTGATCAGACAGCAGTATTTGCACAAGCGCATGTGGAATAAGAACAGCAGGTGTTTTGCGGCTTGTTTGGATTCAAACCAGCGCGAAGGAGATTCAGAACACAAACACTTCAAGTCTAGAGGAAGGCCTCTGATTACCGAGGCAAAGCCTCCCTCCCCTTTTAAGATCCATCACCATCATTGTGTGGCGGGCATCAACAAGCAAAGGATAACATGTCATCAATAGTATGGGGCTTTGTAATGAGAGTGGAGGATGGATGCCAGTCAGTGGCCCACAGGAGATGAGCACTGAGCACAAGGAAACCCACTGGAGTGAGCTGTGCTTGCTTCAGCATGTTTCTTGGCTGGATGATGAGAAGCAGACAGTTCGATCCCCCATTAATGTGGACTGATGACCGACCAACAACAACAACAAAAAAAATCTCACTATGACAAATAGGCCCCCCACCCCAACTCCACACATCGAAATGACATCCATTGTAGGCACCATAAGGGAGGCTGACGGTAATAAATTGATGCAGGCCACGGCAAAGAACGTTTTTGTTTGGATTGCAGACAGAGGCATCCAGTGACAGGTAGACTGTGCCATGGAAACGTGGGGAGGCAATGCTTCTCAGCTTGTGTCACCGCTTGTGTTCAGCGTTCATTGCTGCGGATGGCTCCCCGTCGACAGAAGAGACAGAAGTCATTTGTAAAACCAGAACGTGGGGGAACTGGAGGAGCGGAAAGGCAGGGAGGGAGAGTTTGTCCGGGCCTGTTACTTGAGACTTTTCAGACAAATTGAAACTCTCACCAGCTGCTATTCACCACTAAGGCAGAGTGCTTGGCAAACTGACTGCGAGTTTTAAAAATCCCAGGAAGGTCTTTGAAGAAGACCGAAACTGGTCCATGGTTCCAAAGGACAACCAAAGAACAATTCATTAGTGCCAGAAACAACTGACCCCATTGAAACAGAGTCAACTAAATTAGAAAAGATATATCCCTTCATCTTTAAAGGAGCATTGCAGTAATTTGCTCAGATAGACATAGCTGTGATTCTGCAAACTCGTCCCACACTTTCATAAAGAGAGGACTGTCAATTTTAGACGCTGTGCGCAAAGGGACACCTGGGTTTCTAAAAATATTTAATTTAAGGCAGATGGGTACTCTTGGCACCCCCCACCCATAAACACTAATTGGTATTATGGGGGAATGCTAATAACCAATTAAAGCCTCTCTCACCTGCTTCAGAGCGCTGACGGTGGAGAGTAGACGAAAGACTTTATAAATGCAAAGAGACACGGAAGACATTCATCTTTATCTGAACATCAAACACTTTGTGAAATTAGTCGAGCAGACCAAGCAAAAGCCCAGGGATACGAGAAAATCACAGAGGCATGAAGCCATTTTAATTTACAACCCAATATATTAAACGGTTAAAAATAGCACCAATTACCAGCAATTCCTTTTCATTCATTTCTCCCAAGTATTTACTGTACATGAAACCTTTGTTGATGGTGCATTACCATGACACCTTTCGAAGAGGACTTTTGTGAATAGGAGACTTTGATAAAGAAAAATTGAACGGGGAAATGTGGGGTTACTCTGCAGGGAAGCTGGGTATGTATCACAAAGCTAAGGTTGCTTTCTCTGGAACATTGGTTTGTCAGCCTGGCAGCCTTGGCAAGCCGTTGTCCTCTTTGAAATGAAGTTATCAAGGTGTGTGAATGTAGAGATGTTATTTCAGTGCTGATACCTCCCCCCTCTCTGGCATTTTGAGGCTGAAGTGCCTATGTGAGTTATGAGCTGGGCTCCATCCAAGATCAGTGGGAGCAAACTCAGCCTGTTTATTCATATCCCCAGCTAAAGGACTGGGTAAATGCAATCCAGAAATATCAATACAGATGGAAAGAGAGATACTCTCTCTCTCCCTCTCTCTCTCTGTCTCTCTCTCTCTATATGTGTTTATGTTTTTTCAATTATGTGTGTGTATCTGTGTGTCTTTCTATGTGTTTACGTGTGTCTTTAGGTGTGGGTATATGTGTGCATGTCAGACTGTCACATAACAGTGCAATGTGCTAATGTGCATGTGTATGTGTGTGCTGGATTCAGATACTGTGAGACCTGACCAACCTCTCAGACAGTTCTGCTAATGACTCACAAAGAGCTCTTCCAGCAGGAGGCCATGCTGACAATATGCAGCACAGAAACCGATGGTCAGGACATGGTGCCTCTCCATCAAAGTCTCATCACAAATAACTGAGCGGTTTGTTATCTTCTGAGGTGGTACAGGCACAATATTAAAGAGGAAAAGCAATAACATAAACTGAGGCTTTTGATAGAGCTGACGGATTTTTTTTCTTTTTTTTTTTTTTAACTTCTCATCCCCTGTCTTTCTTCAAGGTTTTGAATGACATTTTAATATTCTCCTAAGGGCTAGGGGACATGAGTGAGGAAGATGAGCTTGTCAGACTGGTACCTCTCAATTTAAAGTCTGATTACATGTCTGGCAATGGAAACACAGCGAGGCACTGTGTCTCTGTTGTATTTTCTCTCTTACAAGATCACAGCATGGAAGTGGTAGTGGTGCACAACAGCCCAATCGCCCCAGTGTTTGGCCAGCATGCAAGAGATTTAAATTGCTGCCGGAGATATTGACTGTGTCCACGCTGTTGTGTTTGCTTCCGTGGCGGCTGTCAACAGATGAATCACGGTGCCGAGGCCCTCGGTGGCATGGAGAGGGTCGCTAGGGAGATGCGGTGGCAGCAAACAAACTGGTGGGGGTGGTAGTGGTGCTGTTTGGGGGTTGGGGTGGGGGTGGGGGTTGGGGGCAGCGAAGCAACAGTGGTGGCGGTGGTGGTAGAGCCGGCATTCGTGCCTACTGTGCACACATCAAACGCGTGGCAAACAATGCGTGTTGCCCGTTATGGATGACAAGAGGGGGGGGGGGGAGCAACAACAAGAAAAACTCTTCATTAGCCCCTCTGAGACATCGTCACAGAGGAGGGGAGCTGAGTGTGGAAGCAGAACGACTAATGGCAGCAATGGCAACATAATCATTTGAAGTCTGCTGAGGATTGAAGGGAAATGTTTGTTCAGGAGGCGAAACGTGAGACAGGGCTCGCGTCTTCTTAAAAGCTTCTGTTGGATACTTTACTCTACAGTCAGCCTGCTCAGCCCCTTCATTTAAGTCCTTCAGCACTGCACATTAGCCCTGGATAATGGAGAGTGTTCTCTTCTGAGAAAGTGCGAGGTGACTTCACTACGTACGTACAAATGTATAAATCAACACTGTGTGGCTTTTACAAGTTGCATGTATAGAAACTATGACAGAATTCATCCCAGGTTATGGCATATTGTCAAGTCAGGTTTGATAGTGAAGAAGGGGGACAAGTCACAGGGAATATTATGAGTGACGTAGCAGGTAAAGTTTCAGTTGTTGACAGGAACACATTACTGATTCAGTAAAATTACACCAACTGTCTTGACTTTTGGACATTTTTCACTGTCAGAATTATGGGGTAAAGGTACCATGGGGATAAAAGAATACTTATGATAAATTCTGCATCATTCTTCTTTTGTATTTTGGTTGTTGTTGTTATTATTCTTTGTTATCTGCCCTTTTCCAGTGACTAATGTTGATGGAGTTGTCAAGCCAAAAGATTAGTGTTTCAGTTCAAATATGCCAGTGTCAACAGTGACATATTATACTCATATTTAATCACATTTGAGCACAGTGACGGCTTGAAATGTTGACAAAACCATCCTTCACATGACACTGTATCTGAAACAGAAAACATAACCTTATCACCCGCTGCTATAAAAGCCCTAATGCAAAGAAGCTTTGGTGAAGACAGTTAACGGGATAATTTTTTAATGACTGTAGAGTGTTATTTTAAGCGACGTATGTAATTATTGCTCTCAGATGAGCCATAATCACTTCCACCTCTACCTCCATGTTGTTATATAAAAAACAGAAACATGCAAAGATACTCTTTTTCTTGTTGCCAGGGTGACAATAAAACACATTCCTCTATGGTGATGTGTTTGATACCTCTATGTAAGCATATGGTGTCGACCATCGGACCATGCAGTGTGAGTACTGCGTGCACATGCATTGCAACTAATTTCGCTATGGCAACATTGCTAATATCATGTCGCCATATCTTTCACATCGGTGCTGCAGTGACAGTCTTGTGATATGTCTTCTCTTCTCCCGCAGGCACAGTGGACAAAAGAGGGGATGAACGGCCAATGTCCCTGGAGGCCTGGCGGAGGAGTCATGGAGCTGTGAACAGGGAGCTGTTGCAGCTGGGAGGACATATGGCTGTTTTCATCCGTCCATTTTTAATGCTATTCTCTTCCCTCGTGAGCCACAGCCAACGTTATTGATGCTGTGGTGCACTGTACACAGCAACAACAGCAGCGGCTGGTTGGATGGACTTTTGGGTGTCGTGTATTATCTTCAGATGATAAAAATATGCAATGGTGACACATGATACTGAGATCTGCTCCAAATATGACTCACTGTTTTATATTTTGGGAGGAGCTCACAAAGTGCACCTCTTTGTTATTTTCATTTTTTTTTTTTTTTTGTCTATTCCCTGTCTCTTCATTCTCCTTCCAGAGTCTTCCCACCTTTGTTTCACAGCCCTGTGGAGATGTCATCTCCCCCTCTGGCGAGTTATTCTCATGCTGCCCAGCGTGCGTGCGCAGAGATGTCAGGGTTCATCAGGACTCTGTGTCAAGGGCAAATCAACCACCTCCCCTAGTTCGTTCCGATATGTTATTTTTTAAAGGGCAAGGTCCCATCTCTGAGGATGGACTTACTGTTTCTCTCAACCTCTCTCTCTCTCTCTCTTTCTCTCCCCGTTTCTATCTCTACCTCTCTCGCTCTGTGCTACCTGTGAGTAGGATGTACATCCATTCGCTTTCCCAATACATCCTCTGGATTCATTGCTGAGCAATTCCCCTTCCTATTGATTTTGCTCCACTTATTCCTCGCTTGCTTTTAAAAACCCACCAAGAAAAGGATGTCTTGACAAATCACCCCGGTATTACCCTTTGCCAAGGCCGAACAGCGAGGCTTGGAGAGAAATAAATAACTTTTTTATATCATCCACATTCTTGCTTATTTGCCGTGGAAAAAGGAAACATTTTCTCTGCGAGTTTTGACGGCAGTGTCAGATAGAGACATCGTTCTCGCTGTCTGAGAGCCCATTGTGGTAGTGTGCTGCTGGTCTTACATAGGAATTCAGAGTCTGCTGCCAAAGGCTCTCAAGCTGTTTATAATGAGTTCCAATGACTAAGAAGGATGCCATGACATGCTAAAAAGGCATTTGACATCAAAGTGTGACTTTACAGAGTTCAACTATAATTCTGTACACTGCATATAAACAAAGTGCATACTGAAAAATGACCTTTTTCTGGTTCCTATTGCATCTATATCTGATAATGCCTTTCAGTCCCTGGCAAATGTAGAGGTAGGTTGTCAGATAAATAAAGCAGCTATAGATATACATATACACACTTGCCACTACAGCACCAGCTCTAGCAGTTTCATCATGCATAGAGCTTATATTCCTTAGCACTCTCCAGTAACAAAGAAAATGTATTAGCGTTCTCTCGATTAGCTCCTCCAAGAAAGCAACAGTGGCTTGCTTCAGTGCTAATTCAAATAGAATTAACGGTTGGTTTTAGGTGGACATGTTCATCATCAAGTATGTTTAACTAACCCATTACAAGATGGCTCCTAAGATATGCTGATGACTAGGTTCACTGAGGCTTGTTTGCCAGTTAACATCTAATTGATGTCTATTGTTGTCTAATGCTATTTTAGGAGAACACGTATGACTAAATTGGCCTATGTAAATGATACAATAATGAGGGAGGCAACTAATATCTCTTGAGATATGAAAGCCATTTTTAAGAACATTTTTTCCTATGGAGGACATAGTTACTCACCTGTACTGTGTTACAGGGGGATTGGCCTTGGCAGAGCAGTGGAATCTGACAACGTTGCCCTCCAACACTGGCTGTGGCTCGACTGACAGATTGACCAATGGCAAATCTACACGTGAAACAGAGAGAGAGGGAGGAGAGAGAGAGAGCGAGAGAGAGAGAGAGAGAGAGAGAGAGAGAACCAGGAGTCAACCCACACTCTTAATCATTTGCAAACTCATTTTTCGTTTCTGTGCTGCAATTTATGAACTGTGGCAGACGGGCTTTGTGATCAAAGAACATTTTTACAGGTGTTTTAAATAGCAGAACAACTAATTAATTTCGCTGTCTTCAGTTAACATTAAAGGGAGGCAGAGGAAAAATATCAGAAAAATAATAATGAACTAAAAAAAATGATCCCTTTATAGCTTGTTTGAAAATACAGATTAATTGCTACAATGTTTTGCTGTAAAAACATGTTTTTTTTACAGACATTACAAAAACAACCACAAATGGCCGCAATTTCAACGCAAAGCTGGACAGACATAAAATGAGTGAACAGTTTGTGTGTGAGACAGGATGTGTGGCATTGCAACCAAAAATCTGTTTCTGTCTTGCTTAATGCTAACAAAAGGCTTTCTGTAAAGCAGCTTCTTATGCATACATATAGTGCCACTCAAACAACTGGAAGTCACAACGAGCACTTATGTCTATTGTGCGATTTTCAACCATTTTATTATCTGCTCTGGACTGCATAATGGTCTATAGGTATACACAATAATAAAATACTGCACAAATCTGTGATAAATGGCAGAGACCAACGTACAAATCATGTCTCTCATTGCTAATGTATAGCTCCAGGAAATATGTTACAATGAAACCACACTGTCTGTAAATTTCTCACCCTGACTTAATGTCTTTCAAATTATGTCTCTCAGCCATGTTTGTGATCTTTTCCATATGCTCATAATCTCATATTCATTCTGTTTAGAGAGTTTAATGAAGTAACTTTCCAGTGTGCAAATATAGTACTCAGAAAATCACATCTATCACGATTTGCAGTTAGTAAGATGTAAACATCATCTCATCAGACTCATCAGAAGTCTGACACAAATATCTCTGATTTGCTTTACTTAATTATCTGTGTCACCATACTAGGTGTACTGTGGTGAAAGTTGTTTTAAGAGGGCTTGGTGCCAAACACATGTGTGTATATGGATGTATATAGATGGACATAGATGTTAATAGTGTTAATCGGTATTAATAAAGTAGAGATAGATAGACAGATAGAGAGAGAAAGAGAGAGAGAGAGAAGAGAGAGAGAGAGAGAGAGAGAGAGATGGGTTATTAGCAGCCAGCCAGGTTTTTTTTTTTTCTATTTTCCAGGTGCTTTCCATACGTTTGGAGAAGCTCCTGTGTGCCTGTATCCATGTGCTTTGTGTCCAATTACACTAATGCAATCTCAACTGGCCCAGTGTAGGCTGGCTGGCAGCAGGGCTACTGGGCACAGCCACTGGCAGACAGAGCGTGCACAGCCTGCCGTGGCATGCAGACAGTCCCCCTGAGGACAGAGCTGAGAGGGGAAAGGGGGAAATGTGGGGGATAGGTGTATGTGCGAGTCTGTTTGCTTGTCTCTCTGTGAGCTTGTGTGTGTGTGTGTATGCGCTTGTGTTTGTGTGTGTATGCAAGTGTGTGTGTGTGTGCATTAAGTCTGTGTGTTTGTGTGAAATACAGACAGAGAGAGAATGCATTTTAGTCTGTGTGCCTGGGTGTGTGCGTATGCTTATTTGTATGTGTGTGTGTGTGTGTGTGTGTCTGTGCGTTTGTGTGGTTCCACACTCCCTCTTTGCTCAAAGTGTATGCCTTGCAGGCACACAGCTGGACTGGGTGAGCTCAGCTGCCACTGGGCCCCAGAAGGAGGCTGGTCCAGGTGCCATCCCTCCCTCTCATCTGCTCCTCTCGGCATGTCTGCCCTGGTGCTGCGCCCCTCCCTGGGGCTCCAGACACCCCCCTCTCTAACCCCCAACCAAGAACACCACCTCCCTCCCTCTCCCTCTCTCTCTCTTTCTGTCCCCACCTGTGCCAGCTATCTCTCTCTCTCTGTCTATCTCTCTTCCTCAATCTCTCTATCCTTCTTCAGACACGCACACACACACACACACACAAACATACAAACACATGCACGCATGCACACATGCACACACACACACACACACACACACACACACACACACACACACACACAAAATACACATACTTACAAACACCCATACAAACGCATACACATACAACATACACACACACACACACACACACACAGTCACTCATTGAGTCGGCCCTAGAGAGGGAGCATGGGGGCCTTGTGCCAGAGCTTGTGCCAGAGCTGCTCACCAGCCGGGCATGTGTGTAGTAGCAGCGCTGGTTAATTGGGCGGACAGAAAGGTGGGCACCACCGGTGGCAACCTGTGCCAGTGTGTGTGCACGTGGTGGAAAAAAAGCCCTGTATGCTGCAGAGCACACACACACACACACAGGGGACACGCCTAACACTCTGTCGGTACACCTTTATGGTTTGAGTTTGACTTGATGCAGAGTGAAAAAAAGAAAAAAAAAAAAAAGAAAAGAAAAACTGCCGCACTGTTTCTCGGGGCAGCGCCCCTCGTTAACGTCTTTTGTATAACTGATGAGGCCTGGGGATACTTTCAAGTCTCTGCCAGTCTTTTAAGTGGTGACCCTTTCCCAGTGAAGCGTCTCGAGCGGGTCCCTCTCTCAGGGAAAGCTGTGGCACAATGCCACCACTTTGGCTTTTTTTTTTTTGAGTAATGAAATGGATGACTTCTTGGCTCTTAAAAATGAATGGGTGGTCCCTGAAGGCTTTCGTGAGTGAGAGAAGGGGGGAATGATGGCTGTCCAGTGCCCAGCCTTCAAACCCAAGAGAAAGAGAGAGAGAGAAAGAAAGACAGAGAGAGAACGAAAGATGGATAGAGAGAGAGAGTCTCTGCGGTTGGATTCAGTGACAACATGTAGTCGCATCGGTGACCTATGCCTCTGTGATAGGCAGCCACTTAATAAAGGAGTCTGTTTGTCACTTTGATGCATAAATGCATGAGTCTGGAGGCTCTATCTGAGGCCTCGTGACAGACTATCAATATGCAAGGCTGCTAATTCCTCACATTCTAGAGAAACAGGGAGAAGGCAGGCTGGGGTGGAGGGGTGGTGGTGGTGGGAAAGCTGAAAACGGTGAGTTTGGGATGACAGCTGCATCGACAGAACACGAGGTGAGAACAGTACGGTGTGATGATGAAGGTGGTGGTGATGAAGGTGGTGGTGGTGGTGGGATAAACTATAGGAAAAGAAAAAGACAGTGGTGCGCTGACAGCTTTTGATCGGGAGTTCAAAGCAAGGACCAGATGGCGTTTTTGAACAATCGGCCAAGTTGCTCCGGAGTCGCTGCGACGATGCCAACGTAATTGCTTTCTTCCTCTTTCTTAAAGCTCAATTTCCAATCTCCATGGGTCATTGTTGCCAGCTGTTCACAGGGAGACTGTGCCTTCAGGTTTGATGTCTGTATCCTTGTTTATTTATTTATTTGCCTATTTATATATTTGTGTGTTTATGTGCATTCTGTGAAACGACCATGTCTAATCCCCTGGCGTTTAAACACACACCCACACACCCAAACACATATGCACCCACCCACACACACGCACAACCACCCACACACACACACAAACACATTTGCTGATCGACCGACTATATGCAGCTGCTGAAGGCAGACACAGGCACGCTCCAGAGGCGGTTGGGCTTCTGAAGGACCCACATTTGATTAGCACACAGCCCCTGTGGGCATGGCACTTATACATTCACAATGAATGCCCCCCCCAAACACACACACACACACACACACACACACACACACACACACACACACGCACACAACCACCACCCTCACTTCTACTTCCACTCCCACCCCCCCTGTTTATGAGATCTGTTTGTCACAACTCAAAAGCATTTGACAGCGAAGTACATGGGCTGACTTCAATATTTGGGTTGCCGTGCCATCTTGATTTACGAGCTCGACACTTGGGCTAAGCCTTGTATTCATAATGCATCGCTTGCTTGCATATGGGAACGCAATATTCATATTGTGGCACAGATACTGATTTGTGTCTGAGCTGATTATTCGATGCAGAGTGCAGTCTGGGGTGGCATGAATTCAAAAGTCCCCTCTGCTGAAAGGATGTTGAAAATGTGTGTGTGTGTGTGTGTGTGTGTGTGTGTGTGTGTGTGTGTGTCTTTGTGACCTCTATTAAGCTGAGACACTAGATGCTGTTAACAGAGCATGACACACACGCACACACACAAGCAATATATTATGAGACTACATCAAAGCAAGAGAGCCCTAACTGCTTGGCAAAAAGAGCCTTGTTGTGTATTGAGGAGGGGAAAGAGAATAGAATAGAACAAAAGGAGAAACAGAGAGAAAGAAAAAGACAAGGAGAGAGAGAGAGAGAGAGAGAGAGAGAGAGAGAGAGAGCACCTGCCTCGACTGCACCACGCATCTGCATGGCTTGCATTCATTAGTCTCAGCAAATGGCACCTTCTCTTTGCTCTGCTGGCTGATTTGAATTGCATGCAGTCAGAAACTGCTCATGATCACTGGCACTGGCTATGGAAAGTGTCCCATCTTCCATGCTCTTGTGCCTGCATGCATTAACGGAAAGCACAACCAGGCAGGACTAGGCGCTCAAGGCAAAGCAATCAGAGCAGGTTGGCCAACTTTATTTTCTGATGGGCCATCATAAACAATCACTGAGCCATCTGCAGACAATCTGTTCAAAACCAGGAACCCAGAGATCTAACAGAGAGATCCAAGAGTCTCAGATTGGAAGGAAAACCCTGGGTTAGTACTGGGCTCAGTCAATGGCCCCAGGTTGCAGTTGGGAACAATTTGGGTAATGTTAAAATTCTGCTTAATAATTTGTGAGTAGCTACAGTTTTTTAACTGGCTATTACATAGTGCGCTATAAAAAGGCTATATTACTGAAAAACTGTTCATCTTCACTAGGGTAGTGTGAATAACCACCAATGAGGGTCAATGTGAAAGCTCCCTATGCTTACTGTTATTAATGACCCCATAGTTGACATTAATGACTGTATTGTATTGATCTTAATTCCTATTGAGGTGATAATAAATCCAGATCCCCACACAGACCAAGCTTTGAACCGTATTGCAAGCACATACACCTACACCTACATCTACTACCCTCTTTTAAACTATGGTGTCTCGTCCAGATTGAAATCCTTTTTGACCGTCATTGGCTCCCTTGCTCCCCTCTGAAAAGATTTCCCAGGCATACACTGACATTGCTCACACCCAGCACGGTCATGTGGTTGTTTTAATTGTGGTTTCCAGTTTTCAAATGAGGAATGAGTATTGCACCATTTCACACCATGAGTTTAAATACATTTAAAATGACTAACCTTGCACACTTAATCTTCGCTGTGGCTGGTTCTCTGGTGTGGGCCAGCAGTGTTTTTAACTGCTGTTTCCCACTGCCCAGAACTCTAATCTGCATTTAATTATCTGGCATCTACTCATCAGCCTTTGTCTCTTCAAGCTGTTTGCTGTTTCACAGGGATTTAGTCATTTCAATCTGACTTTAAGTTTAAGACTAGCAGTACAACACAACAACATTTTGTTATTACCATTACTATTATAGTTGATGAGGAGAGAGAAGAACATGAGTGTTTTTTTAAGATTTAGGCTTGAAAAGAGAGAGAGAAATACTTTTCTATTTTCTCTTCTAGGCTATTTTCTCAGTAGCCAGTGACTGTCGGATTAATGGACTAGGTAATGGCTGCAAGAAACAACCAGCTAAAGAATGAGTATTCATTAGTGTCAGACTGAAAAAAAAACACATTCCTGTGTGTTTTTCTGCATCTATAAAAAAAAAAAACACTGGTGAGATGCCCCGCACTATCATAGTAGTGGCATTATTAGATAACACAAAATAATTACTGCCGACTTGCATTTGCACATCCAGCGCTGGCCTGAGGTTTATGGCCTGGACTCACCTCACCGTTTCATATGCAGCACCTAATTTGGAAACACTGTATGTGGCATATTTAGATGCTAATTCGCTTAACCTCTCGGTCAGATATTACTGTAAGGATTTATGTTGGGCAGAAAAACGCTGAGGTGATTCTAATTCAGACGCATTAGAATAACGACAGGGGAAAAACAGTGCAGTGAAATGCATTGAATCTGACAGGTTTAAACTGAAAAGCGCTGTCCAGTGTAATGTATTAATTGTTCTAATTTTAGGGTGGGCACTTAATCTGTGAGAAAATGGCCTCTCAGCTAAAAAGCGCATGGAATGGGAATTGCCCAAGTTGGGAACAGAATCCAAAAGGTCTTTAATTACTTTTGTTGCCACTGACATTATCGTATTAGACCAAGTGCTCAATTAGTCAGCTTTAAATGAGGAGTGACAATCTTTTAAAGCTTGTATGCAGAAAGGCACGGGAGGACAAGTACAAATACGCCAGATGTGCCTGGCGGCTTCTGTCCTTGTGACACACTCACTCACTTTCTCTCTCTCTCACACATAAATGCACATACACGCGCGCACACACACACACACACACACACTTATATATTTATGTAAAAAGACATGCATACATACACACATGCTCAAGCTTATTTGCCCCGAAGGCCCACACACACATACACATATATACATGCATATTGTGACACATCTACACAACCACACTGTCATAGACACACATATAACCCTCCCAACACACACACACACACACACACAAACTCATATCTGCTTCCTTATCCCCTGGTAGTCCCTCTGCTGTGTGTGTGACAGCAGATCGCTATCAGTCCTCTGCTTGTCCTCCTCTCCCTGTGTAAGTGCCTCCCATTCAGCTGCATAAATAAATCAAAGCTCAGCCTAATATTGAACGCTCCGGGGAGACTTCCCGAACAGGCAGGCACAGGCAGGGGGAGAGGGAGAGACGGAGAGGCAACGAACGGCCATAAACTGGGACAGGACCCATGGCTCCATTCCATTTTACCTCCGTCTACATCTCTTCTTCACCAAGTCTGTGACTTACCTCTGGACCACAGCAAAAATAAATAAATAAACAGATAAATACACAAATAAATCAAATAAAACACCTTAGCTAAGCTAACAGCACCTATTCAGATGAGACCTTCATTGATTTGCGGCTGTGTCCTCCCATGGTGGATGGCCTTTCATGTCAGGGGCAAAAGAACACTTGTCCCATAGACACAACAAGCATTTGAAAGGCAAAACAAGTCAGGAATAGCACAATAACTAAAACAACTAATTTATCTTCACAGATGATTCAGTTGATCAAACTTTTAATTTATTCATCGACACAGTAGATTTTGAATGCACTCTTTTGAATGCACTCAACTCTTTTTATGCTACTAATGTTACTAATTATGTGTAAGCCTAAGCCTAACAGGTCATATAATCTGCAGTGTTTATATTCTCTTCTAGGCCTTTTTGTGTGGGGGTAGGAAACACAAAAGATAGTTTTGTCTGTGAGCAGTTAGGAAGAAATTCAGTGCAAATCATTCTCTCCCTGTCACCAGATTTGAGTGTTTGTCTTCCCTGTGATTGAGCCGGCCCAATTTCCTCTTGGTAAATGCTTAATTATGTTCACTTCAAAGGCTGCTGCTGTGTGTCTGTGTGTGTGTGCTAGTGTGTCAGTGTGTTTGTGTCTGAACGAGTTACTAGGAAAGAGAGATGTGAGTGAGTGTATGCATGTGTATGTGTATGCATGTGTGTGTGTGTGTGTGTGTGTGTGTGTGTGTGAAAGAAATCAACTGAACTAGCTGACGCGAGCAGCACGATATCTGCACATAACCTGGGCGTTCTCCAGTCTGGCCCTGCTCCTTACAGCTGTTTGTCAGACACCCACTGCATTCCCCCAGCTGTTGTCTCTCCTGCGTAAGCTGACAGCTGTCCCTCATCAATATGAATGGTACCGAGATTCTGGGCCACCAGAGCCCGTCGACCGGACCCCATGGTGCAGTCAAAGCTCAGCCGCGGGAGGTGCTTCCATGGGTCGCTGCACCTTGCCGGTCCACTCCATCAATTATTTATGGAACACCTGTTTGTACACTTGTGCATGGGGTGGGGAACGTGGGGGGTAGTCTTTGGGACTAGCCTTTAGGCCTGACAGACTGTTCACTGCTCTGTTTTAAAGCCTTAGCATCCCTCACAACACACACACACACACACCGTGCAGGCACAGAAACACACACACACACACACACACACACACACACACACACACACACACACACACACACACACATATATATACACTCCTGTCTGCAGAAGATTTTTGAAGTGAGGCTATTTAGCATTAAAAGGCTGTATTTTTTGTTGTGGTGCTCCAGCTGTCATACACTGTTTCCTATTCCTTACTCTGTTCTGCATTCACCTGCTGCTGTGCCCAACAATCCTCGGAGAGACACCTATTCATCCGCAGCTTTGAAAACCTCTAACAATATGCACCCCCCGACGGCGGCGGCACATTTTAAGCACTTCCTGTGAGCAGGAAGCTGAGGCAGGAATCCTATAATCAAATTAAAGGAGCGTCGAGACCTGGCAAATTCATCACCGACATGAATGAATCAAAGTTCAATTACAGTCCGTTTGATTTCTCGCGTGGCTTAATTAGAGGGCGGATGTCTGTACGAGTCTGAAGAAGCTCACTGAGTGCTGGCTCAACAGTGTCCTCAGGGCCAGAGCCAGCCGAGCACAAGGGTGGGAGGGGTAAAAAGATTGAAAGAGGTTTAACATGTATGACAAAGCGTTAAAGCTTTGCTGCTTATTTGACCATTCTGACGTGCGTAAAAACAGCTTCTGTCTCTCTTTCTCTTTTTTCTTCTTCTTTTTTTTTTCTTTTTTTCTCCCTCCATCAGCCTGAAGGTAGGGCTGCCGAGTCATCTGGGAGCATTCATCATCCTGCCCCATGCCCACGCAGCTATCACCTCTTGTCACCGACGACCGAGGCCCACTCGTGATGCCGGGAGACACGGTGCATCCCTGGCAGAAAGCGGAGCTAGGGCCATCACAGACAGGCGCCTCTTCATTACCGTGGCAACACGCTGCCACATAGCCGGAAAAACCCCATGCCTACTGCCGCCGCCATCAAGACACTTGGCGAAAAACAGAAAGATTAGCAGTAAAAATATAAATAAATAAAAAAACTAGAGGAAAGGGTTGTGAAAAACAAAACACCAACAGCCGTTAATCATTTTAACGCCCGCGCCTCCCGCTCCTGATCCTCCTCCCGCTACACCATTGTGCCGGAAAGTGCCTCTTGTGGAGCACATAATAAAAAGGATGGAGCCGTCAACAGCAATAGATCCCTAAATAGCATTTTCTGCTTTATTAGTCATAGTTAATGGTGTTGAAGGGGGGGCTGTGAGTGATGTAAAGCCCCTTTGTTCAGAATCTCTCGCTTATGTCGAATAGTTCTCGATCAAAAAAAGATTCCGCCGGATGAAAATGTTTTGCTTCGAAGACTTCCTCGGCGTGTGTTTGAGAGGGAATTGTGCATGGTCTCGTAGAGAAGACTGATGAAGACAGAGTGGGGAGAACGAGCTGAGGCAAGCGCAAGATTCTGTGTAGAAACACTCTCACAAAAGACAAAAAAAGCCAGTCCCATTTGTTGCAAAGAAATGTGACCAGTGATATTTCACTGCAAGTGAGAAAGCCGAAGCCATCCCCATGCCCCACTCTATCTAAAATAATAGGCAATTTAATTAGAAAAGCTAACAGACCTTATAAATGAATCAGTGCAGTATAAAAGGGGGAGAAATTCTACATCGCAACTCAGATGAATAGAAATTAAAAAGTTTATAGTGCAAAAGTACAAACTGCCATGTCATATATATATATATAAGTTTCACTGACTTCATTGAGCAGTCATTGAGGCATAGGAGGCAAAAACAGCCTGGTTCATCATTCAGTCAAGGTCTATATATCTCTATGTCTCCAAATATAGTCTGTGTATAATAATCTAAAAAAGTTAATCTAGGCACTCCAAACAGAGACAATGAGGAGGGATGAAATGCAGATTAAACAGCCTTTAGCTTTACGTTTGTGTATGTACGCATCTGAACTAAAGAATAATGTTGTTCTCTGAATTGTCTGACAATAAAGGTGATGATGATGATGAATACTTTTCAGGCTTGCATGGAAATATGCAAGGAGTTCAAAGGTTAGAGGAACAGGGTGCATACTCACGTTGGATGTCGATGGTAACACTGGTCTCCTTGCCATTGGGCACAGCCTTATTTGAGGCACGACAGATGATCTGCTGTCCTGATTCAATGTTGGAGGGTGAGATGTACAGTGTGCTGATAGTGCTCTCTCGGCGCCCATCCCGAAGAAGTGTCTGGAGACAGAAGGGGGCGGGGGGGACAAGTTAGTAGGCCTTAGTTGAGCCTTAGTGTCATCCAAGCATGAGGACTGCGGTTAAGGGGCGAAGCACAAGGGGCACAAGCGCTTTTGCTCCTAGAGAGCTCACTCGGGCCGCATTCAAAATGTTGCATTTTCAAATGAGATGCCCAGGAGGCCGTGCCAACAAACAAAACTTCTTTTTTACCCCTGTCTGTTTTTGTACAAGCTGATTGATCCAGGAGGAGGAAGAGGAGGAGGAAGAGAGAGAGAGAAAGAGAAATAGAAAGAGAAAGAGAGACAGAGAGAAAAAAAAGAACATGAGGTTGTTTTTAGAGCCCCTTCTGTAAATCTCCAGAGCTGTGCTCTGGTGCATGGCTTGTCATACACCACAAAGGAAATCAATCTTCTTCTTTTCTCTCTCTCTCTCACTCTCTCTCTCTCTCTTTTTTAGCGGCGCTCGTATTTTTTGGATAGGGGGTGGGGGGAGAGAGCTAGTTGAGCTGCACGGGCGGTGAGCGCCATCTGGAAGCGCTCGACAGAATCCGCCCGCTCCGTTGAGGCGCCGGGATGGCTTGGGGAGGATGCTAACCGTTGTTGCTGCCGCCGCTGACGCCACCACGTCAGAACAAACTCACCCAGCAGAACAAATTGGCCAAGTCAACAGAGCTCACACTGAGGCCTACCACTGAGTCTGGGGAGATACTCTATACACACACACACACACACACACACACAGACACACACACTCACACACACACACACACACACACCAAGCGATGCTATGGCAAAGTGGAAAATGGGTGAAAATAAATAAATAAGTAAAAGCAAGATTTCCTCCTTGACTTTCAACCAGCTCTCAGAGCTGTGGTGTACAAGCAGGGCCAAACACACATATTTGCCTCGATTTAGCTTGACAACATTCATATGCTTCACCCGAAGCTCCATTATGATTCCTGTCCCTAAGGCTGAAAAAACATGCTTCGCCGATTTCCACACTCTAGCAAATTTCAAACATCTATTTCACACATTGTTTTTTTCCCTTTTTCCAATGCTATTTGAAAACAGAAGTGGACATTACTTTTAAGATCCCATATAACATGCTTTAGAAGTCGATAGGCGAGTAGTGTTGGAAGCTACCTGTGACACTGAAATTATAAAATGAGCCTTTTGTCTCACAGTTCACCCTCAACTCCTACGTCATAGTCACCTCCCCAGCTCCATGAAGATGACAATATGGTATTTTGAGCGGCCCTAATAACTGCATGATAATAACGGTTCTTGTCACCGTACATACTATTGACAGCATTATAGCTAATAGCTGTAATTATGCACTCATTTTTGCACTGTTCTTTTTGATTTGAGAGGGAGAAAATGGAACCTCTTGTCTGCCACCTGAAGGAACTGCGTGGAGGTGGTCATGTATTAATTTGTCACTGATTGTGTCATTATTCCGGTCAGAGGTTGAGGCTTCATGCTGTTCACCCCACCAATAGACTTTACCATACCACTGCTGCAACACTTTGCCGAGCATGGCAGGTAGGATATTCAGATTTTCTAATCCCCCTTTCATGAAAATCAACTAATTGTGTGGAAATCCTCTTTGTCGTGAGACTGTGACATTCTCTGAAAGTGAGATGAAAAAGCGAGTGGAAGACAAAGGCCTCCCCTTACTTCTCATCTGCATGACGAGACGGTCAGATCAGGGAGGAGAGGTTGCATAGAAAGCCTTGACGCTCACCTCTAAAGCAGAACATATTAGCTGTCAGCTCTGGGATGTGTCAATGTAATATCCTTTCTGACACAATCAGGATTGTTTCTCTCATTTCTCCCGACCTGTCTGAAGTCATTAATCTCCAACAGGCCCTGAAACGGCGCGGGGACTCAACACTCATCCGTGCGCCTTAAAATAGCTTCGAATTGCAAGTGGATGATTCCTCATATCTCTGGCTTCAGCGTGTCAGTAGAATGCTTACCTCTTCAGTGTGGGTGAAAGCAGGCTCAAGAAAGAGAAAAAGAAATGCACAAGGTGCACAGAAATCATGGGTAACAATCTGCATCAATGTTCTTTGTAGTTGCAAATGTAGGAGTTCATATTAAGAAACTAACAACAATGAAACTATGCAGCATGACTTTTTTGCTGTTCATGTAGAAATCATTGTTTTCAGTTAACTTACACCAGTTAGTGAGGATGCTAACAGCCAGAATGATGTTTGTAAAATAGATACTTATATTATAGATAAAAGTCTGATTGTTTTGTAAATAAAAACAAAACATAGATTATGGTAATTCCACGGATTTATTAATCTAGCTGTGTGTTTATGATCATGAATGCAGTTTGTTAAGGGAACATTATGCTTTAGCAAGTTGACTGCCAAATTATATATTTTTTCTTTTCTGGCTTTCATCCATGATCATTTTCCGTGCTTGCGGTCTTTGAGCTGCAGTGCAACCAATACTTCTATTCAAAATCAGGTCTGCTACAGGTTTTTAAAAACATTAGAAATAAGAAAGCCTGAAAGGGAAAATTTAACATTGTAGGCCCGATGCAAAGTGTCAAGAAAATGGACAGGACTTAGGCAGACACTGAAGATGAAAACAATGAATACTAGCAATTAACCCTAAGTATTGTAGGCTAAGAATAGTTACATTAGCTTTACTCAGTGGCTTTGATGTTGGCCATGTCATATGTAGGTAATATTGTGAAAATCACAATATTTCTATTTCTATATTAGAGATAACGTTGAAAATGAGAGAACTTTTTCACAAGAATGTTAGGATATCAAGAAAAGAATATGGATGGTATGACTATAGCACCTTCAATGACTTTGTGATTTTAAACTTGATGTGTTTTAAATGTGTTTCAAAATCAAGATTACATAAAATGTTGAGTGTTGACATTGCAAAGGATACCCTATTCTCAATCAGGACTAATACGTACCACACTATAACACTATTATACACATGTACTTACAATGTAATAAGCGACGTTTTTGACTGCCCAGATCTCTCAGCCTAAGCAGACAATGCAAAAATCAACAGAATGGTGCTGATATTTGAGAATTTGACTAATTAATGATGGAATTTTGTCCAAACACTGTGTTGACTGGCACCACATTGATTTCATTTACAGAGACTGGATTTTTTTCAGCACAATCATTGCCTGGACCGCTGGAAGATCATGAAGAGCATTTACATGATATTAGAATCACAAATTGTATCCTGAGGCTTAGAAAATCAGTAGCAAGAAATGTAAATATGAAACAAGTCTTTGTGTCGAGTACTCACTGTGTATTAGGGAACTGCTGTAAGATTTTTTTTTCAGAATGGAAAAAAGGTGACTATCAAACAAAGCTACTCCCTGGTTATGTTGATTACCCTATAAGACCTCAAGGGACATTAGCTGAGCAGCATTCCCATTTTGCTAATCTAACAAGCTTTGATGTGTCCAGACATGAGAGTGTCAGTCAAGGTGACATATAAAAACAATCATTTTCATTATAAACCACAAAAGATTTATGTAATGCATATCACTGGGTATTAATTTCTCAAAGTACAAGATAAATTAATTTTGTTTTAACTTTATTTAGGCCACACAGATGGGGTTAAAGTGACATTCTGTGATTAACCTATCTGATCTTAGCATGTCCAATTCTGAATAATTTCACCATTTCACTGTACAATTAATTAAAAGCGTTCATTATTCTTCACCCTCCAACCACCCACCTTCCCAACACCACAGACACTCTTAATGTCTTTGGGAAACGACTGTGAGGTTAATTTGCATGCCATGAAAAGGTGAGGGACTGAGAGATAAGTAGATTAAAAAGATTTTGCAAAAAAATGAAAGTCCGGTTAATGATTTATGAAAAATTACATTCCAAATTACTACTCAGAGGCAGGATCCATTTAGTTTTAATTTTGGTTTACCTGTTAGCTGTAGATGAGAAATACATTTCTTGGGAAATATTTACCAGAGTTCAAGATCTCAAAGCCTTTAACTTTTGTGTATTTTCTACCATTGTCTTGTGTGGTGAACATGACTATTTACTAGACAGAAAACTTTGCAAAGATGAGGGTTTGGGGAAAGAAATAATGAATTTGAGTGACAGATAAAGAGACAGCTTTGAACCTTGGAGGGGGCTGAGGGAAAGAGGCAAATGAATAAGAACTTATCTGCTGAGGAATGATAAGAAACTCTGCTTTCCGAAGCCCATCAGTTTGGATATTCTGAAGGAACAGAACATTCTGGCTGTGAGACTTGGCTTGTCTGACTTGATTTGCAAAAAGGTGGAAATCTTCTTCATGCTATTTTGAAGGTAAACAAATTATAGAACCAAGAAACCACACAGAACATCGGTATTTGGAGAATAAATGCTCCATCTAACCTCATTCAGTTTTTCATCTTTGTGAGTGTTTGGCTCTCCAGATTTTTGTTTCCAAGAGGGTCATTTCAGCACATTCCTGCCTACTGGCACACATCCCCAATTGAAACGTTGAGTGGATCTGAAATGCGCCTTTTAATGTAATTACTGCGTATTGTGTAACTAGCAGATCTAGCCTAGAGTAATAGTCCATATGTCCCCATTAGACACTGGAAAAAAAAAAAAAAAAAAAAAAAAAAACATCACTGGGTTCATCACTGGCTTTTGTATCAAGGCAACAGCTGTCTCCTGACTTCCACACTTCTGTTTCAACTTCAGTGCAATCATCTTAACATGTCGCATCCCATCTATTTCATCCACTGTATAAATGCTGCACAATCACTGAAGCATAACTTATTCATGATGGGCTCTCTGCTAATTGATCACTTAAAAAATCTCTGTGGATGATGGAGAAGAATGCATCTATGTGGGCTTAAGAGCCCATTTTTCCTTATGAATGCCAGTGAAAGAAAGCCAACAGGAGATGGCGAGAGAGAGAAAGGGAGGGAGAGAGTGAGACGCACTCACGCCCTCATCATCACCGTCAGCTCTCATTTGTTCTGATTAGCCAGCGCAGGTTAAGGGATTGAGCAAGGAAGGCCGATTATGCCATTTTATTTCCTCTCCTCCGCTCCCCTATCATTCAGGCAGAACGATTGTCTCTTAATTGAGCACATTGCCTTTTAATGGTATGAGCAGTGATATGAGGGCAGTCTCACTTGCTCCATTTGTCAATGCATCTGCACGTCTATTATGGCCAAGACAGGAAACATAATGTCCATAGTGCACTCCCCCCACCTCCTCCCCAACACACACACACACAAACACACACACATCCATGCACATACACACTACCTCTTGCTTCCCCCAGTACTGCAGGTAAGTGGCATACTCCAATCTACTCCATTACTCTACTCCTGTGGTCCAGTCGATGCTGTCTCCCTGCTCACGAAGAAACGCCAATAAAGGGCCGTTGACGAGCACAAGGGAGGATGTTAGCCTAAAGAGCTTTGAATTACATGGACATTCCAGTCACCCTTTTGATTACATGTTGAGGCATATGGGTGCAAGACTAGCAACATATTCCTCAAGTCTGGTCAAAGGGATGCCACTGGACCCAAGTGGCAGAGGTGACACGAGAACACCAGTCTGAAAATGTATCAACAGCTAAGAGAGTTGGCCACGGGGATGTCTTGGGGTCGAATTTCTTGTCCTTTTCACTCAGTGGAGCCAAGTGCAGTATCACTGAGATAACATTCCCAATGAGACAGCCAGTCTCAGCAAACAAGAAACACAATGTATGCTTCCATTACCAGGGGCTCAACGCATGGCTTCAATTCAGCTCAGTCTATTTCCCTCCTCAAACTGAGCAAGCAGGTGCGCCGGCATATCTTACAGAGAAAGAAAATACTCAACATGAAGCCGTATGAGAGGCTCAACCGCCAGGAGCCAGTGGGCTCGGGAGCACACACACACACACACACACACACACACACACATACATTGAGTGTTTCCTTCTCTTCCCATCTGGCCGTATGCTCTGACATGCATTTTTGCTGGGTGAAGAGGACAAACATCTCATGGTGAAGACCCAGATTTCCAGGGATTTCACTCCGATCAACGGAGGCTAAATACAGGAGCTAACGCTTGCAGATGGTCGGTGTAATCAGCTGCACAGATGGCTGGGGCACCAGGAGTAGCCACTGGAAAACAAACTTGTTTTTGGATGGGGGGCTGAGAGGGAAAATGTTTAAGTCAGCTGACTTTCTCAGAGTGATAGACCATAAATCACCTTACCAAGCATAAGAAAACAGTGCCATTTTTCATTTAGAGGGAACACAAAGGATTTTTGAGTCTACACACACACACACACACACACACACACACCAAGTAAAACTAAGCCATGTGAAATATGCAGATGTCCTTAACTGTATTCAAATTCAAACTTTGGCATCTCTAGGATGTAGGGAAGAGATTGCATTGGCAAACTTTTATGCTGACTCAATCAAGTCTTTTGTTGTTATTATGTTCTGGGCGGAAATGTTTTGATTTGAGTGCCTTTTTCGATGAGCTAAAAGCCTTTCTGCCACAAAACACAAAATGTCTTTATCTCTGTTATCTTTGCTTGTAAGGGTATGGTCTGTCAACAACAGAGACAGAAAAAAATTGTCTCCATTAATTTTATCTAAAATTATTTAATCTCATAATACAACTACCTTACTTGTCAACATATATTTTCACCTGAGAGGTTGTGTTTTTCAACAGTTAATTAGTAAGTTCTCTATCTATCCCTATCAAACAAATAATGTTGTTTGGATGTAGCAGGATGAACCACTTTTGCAACATGCTGATAAGCCTCTCCTGGCCCTGTTCTCCTCATTGACTTGATTTGTGGCACCTGAATAGTTCATTGGATGTCTATAAGTAGACAAGCAGCATGCCATGTGGTGCTGGGTTGGTCTCTGTGTGCTGTGGTCCCTGGGTACCAGTCAGCTGCCACTCGACTTTCACTTGCTTTTAGACCAAGTTTGGAGATCTTCCCTTGTCATTGGGTCTGTTGGTTACCTGATTAATGGCAGAACTCAAGCATGTTTGGATTCACTCACTGGATCCCTGTGCGTCCATAAAGGACTACTGGCAGGTATGCTTTGCTGATAATCATCCCTGTGTCTTATGTGTCTTAAGAATATGAAATGTGAAATTTAAGTGAGTTATTATTTTTAGCAACCTGCTGCATGGTAACTGCTTCCTAGTCGCCTGTACTCCTGGTTGGCTGAAGTGTGGTATGGTTCTATTTTATTTTATCAAATCAGTGGTTGTCAAACTGGGGTACGAGTACCCCTGGGGGTACTTGGATCAATTCAAGGAGGTACACAAAAAAAGTCTGTGAATAGATTCTCAGGTCTCACCAACATGAAGTTCAGGTATAGACTATACGTGGACAAAGATCTTGCACTCAAATTGTCCCCAATACAACGCAATTGCCACTACATGGTAGCCTATATATCAATATGAGTTCACATTTGTATATTCAGCAATAATAATTAGAAAAATATTAATTATAATAGCAATCTGTCTATGGTGCAGAGGGTACGTGGTAGGACATAGAATGTCTCAGGGGGTACATGGCAGTTAAAAGTTTGGGAACCACTGATCTAAATGATTGGGAGCAGTAATGCACTTCCCCACCCCTGTAGGTCGGTGCATCGAGTAGCAGTTAACAATAAGGCTGTTCTGTTTCCATGTGTCTTTGGTTGTTTTTCGTCTCGTAGAGTATCTGCAGTATCTTTTCTCCCGAACCCTGTAACCCTTTCTGGTGGCTGGCTACTATGTGACTAACTTGGGCTCCTCCAGTTCCTTCCCAGTTAGCCCTGCTGAATGTGGTGGTGTCAGATGTATGGTTGACTGGCTTTTGTTTTGCTGTGATTGGCTGTGTGTTTTTTTGTTGTTTTGTTTTACTACTCTTTGAGTGTGTGTGTGTGTGTGTGTGTGTGTGTGTGTGTGTGTACGTGTGTGTGAGCTGGGGTAAACAGTCAGGAACCTCTTCTGGTAGTTGCTATTACCCTAATGTGTGTGTGGTATGATGTGCCTAGTAGATTGCTACTGTTTACTTCACTTAATTTGGTGAATCTGTGTGGAGCAATTTGGTTTGCCCTTTTAAGGGTGCAGTATCCCTTAGTTGAGTTACTTGTCCAACAATTCCCCAGCTAATGTCTTCAATGTTTGTTCCAGTGTATTGATCTATGTTTCTTTGTGTACGTGTGTTTGTGTTACGGACAGTTTAATGAATGTCAATATTTGGTGTAAAACCAAAACCACGTCTCTGCCCTTTAGTCAATGAATCTGAGAGCCCTGTTGGGATAAATGGGTGCTCCCTGGGTTCCCTTAATTCCTGGGGTTGCGTAGTCGAATGGTGAAAAATCTCCCATTATGCCACACAAATCTGTCCAACTGTGATATACCCTATAATTGGATGAGGCTCTCAAAAGCTTTTTCAAAAGCACCCACTGTTGAAATATTTACGCCAAAATGAATTTGAATCATTGTACATATTTTCAGTGGTTCATTCTCACTTGTGTTTATTCCAAAGCCCGAAGAGTGCTCACCTTGGAGTACATGGCTCCATTGAGGACCTCTCCATTTCGTATCCAGATGATCGAGGCAGCTGGTTTGGCATTGTCAGCGTGGCAGGTCAGGTTGAGGGGGTCTCCAGCTCGTAGGCTCACCACTGGTCCTCCATTGATGACCGGGTCCTCAGGAGGCACTACAGACCAATGCATAGACATATGATTGACTAAATACTCATGCTTGGCAGATAAACTAATTTCACAAATGCATCTGAAGTAGGCAGAGACACCTTTTTTTTCTTCCTTTCATTTCAGTGTTGAGATATGACCAATAGACCAATATATGGCAAAATGAACAATAGGATTTCATTAGGACAGTAGGAATTCCTGATTGTGTGGGGGGTTAGGCTGGACCAATGAGTTCAAGGCAAACATTACCATTACTGTGTTTGTTTGGAAATGTTTGTGAGAATTGTGAGACTGCCCCCCTGGCCAACAAACAATTGAATAGACTGCTCCAAACCATTATCATATGATCCAGTAATACCAGTAATATCAGACATCACTGCAAGCTATGTACTTTAACTGATAGGTACCCCCACCACAAAAAAAGAAAAGATACGGTATGCTCTTTCAACAGTCTTTGTGAGAGGAACTGTGGAAATACAATCATGTGCAATCAAACATGTCTCTGTGTGTGAGAGAGAGAAATTGAATGTGTGTGTGTGTGTGTGTGTGTGTGTGTGAGAGAGAGAGAGAGAGAGAGAGAGAGAGAGAGAGACTAAGACTAAGATTAAGGCACACTGACTGTGAGGTAGAGAGTGACAGGGCGGAAAGGCAATCTTCTCTGCAGTCAGAGACAGAGTGAGCAGTTAAGAGCAGTGGAACACAAGGCCAAGAATGGGCCTGATTGCTCCCCTTTCACACCGGTCCTGATCATCCTGGGTTTGATTCAAACGCCAGTGAATTATTGATTGGTTCCTATGCTCATCAGAGGAGCATATCTAGGGCGGATGAGAAATCAAAGACAGAAAACAGCTGGCATGCATTCATTCACACGTCAGTGAGGGGAGTGATGGTAGAGGAGGGAAGGGTGTACTGGAGGAGGAAATGCAGACAGCAAGAAAAAAAATAGGAAGGGGGGGGGGGCGGTGAGGCAGAAACAAATATAATCCCATGAATTGAAATGATGAACTCATATGACATAATGATGTTGCTTTTAGCCTGAATAAATAATAAAAGCAGGCAAATGCTTTATTATGTGTTATAAGTTAGATGAGATTCTTTATGCTCCAAAAAGTATGCAGCAGTTGGGGCATCTACTGTTTAAAGCTAAGAGAAAACTGTCAGTTTCGAAGGGAATCATTTCAAAAAGAAAAAAAAAAAAATCACCACCACAGCCGCAAATGACATTTGGTGGATTTTCTGACAGTCTCCAGACAGTGTGAGACCATTTGTTTAAGTGGTTGGCCAGGAGTTCTCTCCTCATGGTAAAAATAGCTTGCAGTCCATGTTTGACTGGTTGTATCATCTATCATCCCTGTGATGAGAGATATGTCACCAATCTGACACTTGGCTCGAAACATGTTTCAGAATAGATTGGAGCCCCAGGTTTGACTGTCAAAACCATATAGACTTGTGAATGGCATTCAATCCAATTTATGTTTCTGTTCTTGAATTGATAAAAATAGTATTCCTTTCAGTCATGTTTTGACAGTGAAGTAAACAATGGAGTCTTGCCCTCTGAAGTTAGGCATATCATCAGCATTATCAAATCACAAAATAAAACACATTGTACTCCGACACGTTTTTATAGGTGAATGTATTAGCACTGACAATGCAATGGACTTCCATCCCATTGCCAATCCGCAAGTGTGATCATTTCTTATCAAGATTTGTGCCATTCATAACGAGCAATAAAAACAAGCTGGCACAGTTATGCTGAACTTGTGTCGGCATTGATCTTGCAAAGGGAAAATAAAAATTCCAAAGATGTTGAGAAGCACTTAGACAGACAAAAGAAGAAGAAAGAAAAAGGAAATATCACAACCTCCCTCACATAACTCTAAACTCTTCTGACAGATATGATAGAGGAGTAGGGGTTATATGGGGAAGGTTATACATCCTTTTGCTCTCATCTGAATCTCGCAACATCCATTTTCCATTGGAGAAACCATTTAAAAAGATGGCAAATGGTGCCAAAGACAGGGCATGACGGAGGGTTCTCAGCACAGCGAGTGACACATAGGGTTGGGTGAATCATTTTTTGGGGTGGCGGTGGGTGGGGTGGGAGCTTTGTTCCGACACCTCCTCCTATTTTTACTGCTGAGCTAACATTGCAGAGGAGTCTCCAGAAAGCTTATAGACATCTAACAGAGGAGAGGGGTAATAAAAGAAAGAAAAAGAAAAGAAACACAGCTAAAGACATCATCCTTTTGGGCACCTAAACCAGAAGAGTCTGGATAAGGCCTGCTTGTACCTGTCCACAATGGAAACACGCAAGTGTCCTCAAAGCAGCAATTGTGAGAAAATGTCCCTCTATTACAATTTTCTCTTGGCACATGAATCTGAATCTGATAGTGGCTGCCATTTTTTTTTTCTTATGACAGAAGGTGCTGGAGAATAGAATGAGAGAGATAGAGGGATAACAGAGCTATCTGTTCTATTTTATCCTTCAGGAAGAAAAAAAGAGAAAAATCTAATTTGATTGGCCTCTCGTCTACACTCATTCAATTCTCACTTAATTAACTGTCCCAAATCTGGGCTGCTTTTTCACATCTGGAGGAGATTTGAATAGAAGAACCCCCATCGTCAGCCACCTGTCCAACACCGTTATATGACAGGAGATATAATAGACATGCCCAGTGAAGGCAAACCAAATGGATTATAAATGAGATACACATTGATGGCCACCACAATAGCCACTGTTCAACTTCCAGTGGTATTTTTGGCAAATTGAGACCTCTGAATCACCCCTTCATTGCTATGGTCAACCTTGACAATGCTGCCAAAGATGTGGTGGCGGAGGGTGGGAAGTCACGCTGCTCTTTTGTCAGCTGAATGGTCTTGTGGGTCTCGCTGGGGAGATCAGTTAGGTGTGTTTTGCATAAGTAAGCGCCTTTTAAAATAACTGACTGGCTTAGCTTGGCAAGTGATGATGCCCATGATGAAAGACTTCAGGAGTTGCTATGGCCTTTGTGGTCACACAGCAAAAAAGTCACCACATGCTTCCTCACTAATTAAAAAAAGTAATGATCTATTTTGTTCTTGTGGACCTGCTATCCTGCAGTTTAGGTTGCTGGCAGGGTGCATCAGGTAGCGTTGAGACCTGAAGGACCTTTTCTTGGGGGACAGCCAAAACAAATCTCAGTGTGGGTGAGTGAACCAAAAAAAGTGTGTGTAAATTGTGCACCTGTGTCCGAGAAAACATTGTAAGTTTGAGGTGAGGCTAGCTTGTAAAATTGTAGAAAAACAAATAAATATGATTTAACAAAATTGCAAGAGTGTTCCCTATGTTGACTCTGTGTAATTACAGCAACATGGCATTCAAGACAAAACTGTGCAGTAGAATACAGACTAACTCACTGGGGGCTTAGTTTTCCATCTGTCACTTTTAGGTGCTCCTTTCTCCTCGATGGACTTGACTGCTAGAGAAAGCGCTTCAAGGGAAGACCAAAAACAGAGGAGTCCGGTTGCTGAACTACAAGCCAGTTGCTTTTGAAATAGCCCCCTGGCATCACCGCACTGCCTGACAGTATTTATGGCCACAACAGAAGGGGTACATTCTGATGTCTCAGCCATTGTTTGCTCAAGAAACAACCCAGGGAACAAACAGTAACGTGAGACACCCGCCAACTCTGTGTCATCTCTGATGGACGTTTCCAATAGGCAGTGGTATTGATGCTTCTTCTCGGACTCAAGGAGTGCTGCCGATCATTAGAACCAAAGGGCGGTTATTTTAACCAGCCTCCAACTGTCCCCCAATAGCTGTCCACCCCACACCCCACTTTGCCATGTTGACTCCCTGTCAACCGTCAACTGCTGCCACCGCTCCGTACTGGCTGGGCTGACAGCGACACAAAGGCCAGGCCTTTATCCATGCCAGCCATCATCATTACAGGCCTGTTTGCAAACTCGGCAGCCCCTAATGGCTCCAAATTAGCGCTTTACTGCAGCCACTCGATAGATTTCTCATGAGCCGGTCAGCGGCGCGGATTGATCGCTCCCCTTTAATTACCGGCTGGCTGGGTGCAATCCTTCCCCTGCTGCCTCTTTTTCTTTCTCTCTCTCTCTCTCTCTCTGTCCCATGCTCATGCCTTTTTTAAAAGTTATATTACCAGTGACCATCTCCATGATGTATATACACAAACCTGCCTCTTTCATTGCCACTCTCAGGCTGCATGCAGGCCAAAGTAATTTGCTTAGTGTAGGTAGGAGGGGCAAGGTTAAGGGGAGACAGACTGCATGTGTGTGTGTGAGGCAGAGATGGATGTAAGATGGATAGTTGAGGTGTGTGTGTGTGTGTGTGTGTGTGTGTGTGTGTGTGTGTGTGTGGAGGGGTGGTAGGATGCTAGCAGGAGTGCAGGTTTCATTTTACAAATCAGTTCTAAGTAAGTGTCTGGTTTCCAAGTGTTGGGGGGAAGGGCTTGAGTTTTTGTAGGGAAGTATAGAGGCAGTTATATGAGACCATAAAATCTGCAGCAGTTAACAACAACTCATGTTTGTTTCATATCTGAGCCTCATCAAATCCCTCATTCATCCCCCTCTGCTATCAGCTAAACACTAAGCGATTGATAGAAAGCGTGTGTGAGAGAGAGAGAAAGATAGAGTGAGACATAAAAGGACAAAGAGAATGAGGGCATCAAGAGTGAGGTGCTAGCAAAGTCATTTGCTTTTATTACATAATCAAAGAAATCTATAGGCCAAATGAAGGCGAATGGATTTGCAATCAACCCCGCCACAACATGAGCTATTTGGCCTGTCATCCTCTGGAGCTGAAAGAATTTCCTTTTTTTTTTTCTTTGTTCCTGCAGAATCTATCTGAGAGTGAACTCGGCATCATGGGTGCCTGTGGTGATTTTTTAAGGCCCCAGTAAAGCTTGATGGCGCTGTAATTGCTGGAGAAGGGACCCCCTGGTCTATTTACAGTGGGATTTGCCAGGCGGCCGGGGAACGCCAGAGTTATTGACAGCCAAAGCAAGGCTGAGAAGTGGACAATGAATGGCGTGTAATTCCCTGCTCCACAGCTGTGTGGGTGAACAAGAGAGAGAGAGAGGGAGAAAGAGAGAGCGTTGGAGAAAGGAAAGAAGAAGGGGGAGAAAGTAATTTGGAGGAGAGTGTATGAGCAGAGGTCTCCAGGATGTGGTGGTTACAAGATGGAAGCGAGGTACTGTTTGTGTGTGTGTGTGTGTGTGTGTGTGTGAGTGAGTGCGTGTGTGTGTGTGTGTGTGTGTGTGTATGTTTGTGTGTGTGTGTGTGTGTGTGTGAAAGAGAGAGAGAGGAGAGAGCGACATAGAGAGAGAGTGGCAGGGGTGAATGGGGGGTAGGCTGTCTGAAAATGAAGTGGGCACAGAGCTTCGCCTCCTGCTGACGTGTCTTGAACAACAATGTGCCCGAGGGTTATGCCGCACTGCCCTGCAATGGCAAACACCATCCACCCCCCACCCCCCACCCTAACACACACACACACACACACACACACACACACACAAACACATGCGCACACACACAAATGCTGTTCTAGTGCAACTTCTGCCACCTCCATACTCTCACACACACACACACACACACACACACACACGCTGTTCTGGTGCGACTGCTGCCACCTCCACAGTGGGCCGTGATGGATAAGCCACAAAAAGTAGGGTGAGTTTAAAAAAAAAAAAAAACCTACATGCCTGAAATGGAGACAAGAGAAATACGTGGCTCACTGGCCCAAATCAAAGCCCCCTTCAAGCGCTGTCAGGAATGCAACTGTTTGCAAGACACATCCACCATCGCTCTCCCTGAGCGTATGGATCTGGCACAGCTGAATGTATTCACCCCCTGTTTTTTCCTCTATGTCTATATGCATGAGTGATGCCAAACCAAATTGCCTCCCTCCCTCTCTCTCTCTCTCTCTCCACGTTTCTGTCTCCATTGTAGTAGGCAGAAGGGTTTGAAATAACAGTATAAATGTGAGTGTATGTTTGGCTGGGGGTTAGGGGAGGTGAGATGGGACTGGACCAAATCAGCTACGATGGAGAGAAAATGAGAGATTTACCTTTCATATAAGTGCTCAAGTGGCGTGAGCCCATCTTATGTGGTGAGAAGGGTAGTGTCTGTCACTCAAGGGAAATGTCAGTGCTGACAGATGAGAGGTTGGGCAGGTGAGGTGGGGGGTGGGGGGTGGGGGTGACTCGGGGCAGAGAAGTGAAGGGGAGGGGATGGGAGCAACTTCATCACAAGAGTATTGAGATATACAGCAATAACTGCTCTCTGTCAGATTGCAAAGCCACTGTGTGTGTGTGTGTGTGTGTGTGTTGTGTGTGTGTGTGTGTTTGTGTGTGACTGAGTGTGTGTGTGTATGGGAGAGAGAGAGAGAGAAAGAGAGAGAGAAACAGATGACAAGTCATTATGTGTGTATGTGTATCATAGAAGTCATTGTTATAATGAACAGCAAAGAAAGAGAAGAGAGGAAGAGTGAGCTTTGTTCTCCATTCTTCTGCCTTGTCTGCCTCCAGCTGATTTCATTTTTCCATTTGTTTTGCTATTGTTCTGTTGTACTTGTATCTAGAAAATCTGAGGATGGAAATGTTTTTTACAACATTTCTGATAATCACAGTTAACTAATTTATATCCTCATTCAACCCACAATCTTAAGTCACACACCAAATACAAACAAATTGTAGAATATTTGTACAGGCAGTGCCCAAGTCTTGTAGCAGTGGTCTTTGTTGAGATCGTGCTTTTCAGTTCTGTGACCTCAGTTTAATCATTTGTAGGCTTACAGACTGTTGCTCATGTGATAAACTATAGCTAAAGGGCTGTTAGGCTGTTTTTTTTTTTTTTTTTGTTTTTTTTTAAGTAAATTTCCTAAATAATGTATGCTATACTTGATCTTCCCCTCGTAGTGTAATTCTAATGAATAATTTGCTTGACAACAAGCAAAAAAAAAAAAAAAAAAAAAAACTGAGGAGGAAGGCAAAGGCGGATCTAGCCCTTTTATTTTCCTTGGGAGTCAGTCTGTGGCAAAGTAAATATTTCCTAATGGGCAATTTCAGGAACTTAAATTACGAGAGAATACTTGTGAATTTATTAGAACTCGTGGTGTTACTTTGCATCCCTTTAATGTTGTCTTTCATCTTCGACTGCATCAAAATCAGCAATCAGAGACGGAAGCAGAGGCATATTAACTAGCAAGACAGTGAAGAGGAGGGGAACCAAATGATGGAGAAAAAAACAAAACAAAACACAACAAGCCACTCACAGGGAAAATAAATTAGGAGATGATGGAAAGGGTTCTTAGAGAGAAATGAGAGCAGATGCTTACGAGTTTTGCAAATGTTGATGGTATCAACTCTGATGTTAACAGAGGGTGTATCTCAACCTAGCCTTATGTAAATGTGCGTAGGTGTGTGTATGTATGTGTGTGCGTGTGTGTGTGTGCATGCTAATGGAGAGATGTGACCCTAGACCAGAGAGAGCTAAGCTCCTTTTCTCCACCCAGGCTAAATGGAAGGAGGCCCTTCCGCTCCCATCACCTCTTGCTGTCTCCCTCCTGCTCAGCAGCGCTTTGCCGGGGTGGGGCACCAAGGCGGGCAGGCCCTGGACCCACTAGCCTTGCTGGCAGATCCAGTAATTAGCCTCAAGGGTTTGCAGCACTTCTACCGTGTAACCTCTCACTCAAACTTCATGCCTAATTCAACATCCCTTAGCCTCCTGGGGGCGTCACTGGTCCCAGACCTGTGCAACTATACAGTCCAAAGTGCAGAGGTCAAGCTGTGAAGGCCCCTGTGTTTGACAACTCTCTATATATAGATACTGTGTGTGTGTGTGTGAGAGAGAGAGTGTGTGTTTTTCCTTTCATGGGTCACCTCGACGCGAGTTTCTAGTCTGCAGTCTGCTCTGGTGTTTTGCTTGACAGCATAACTCATGCTAAATCCCTGCTGGCCTCACCTCTGGTGTCAGTGCAGCAACACATTGTGGCAGCAAAACAACAGTGCAAGCTGCAGTTGGCTCAAGCAGTCTCTTCACTTCCTCACCTCTCCATTTCTCTCAGGGGCAGTGATGCCTAATGACTAATGCCTAATCTGAGCTCCTCATCTTTTTAAAAGTTTGCATAACACACAAAAATTATGTACTGTATTATGCAAGTATAACATACTGTAAGTCTATATGCATGCTACTGTCTGTGTTATCTACTGGCTGAGTCACAATGACACCCCGTATGCCCTTAGCCCTGAACAATCAAAAATGTTGATGATATGGAGTATTGTACCTTGTTCTGTGATATTAAAATATATAATAATATATCATAGAATCAATAAATAAATAGAATATAAATACAATAATGAACTTTGCTTTATTAAAAAAAAATAAGCTCAAATGTCATCAAATGTCAGCAAAACCAGTTATAACCTTATATTTAGGTTGGAGATTGAAATGGTCCATTTTCGGCTAAATGGCATCCTCTTTTGAACATCGGTTGATTTGTGACATGTGACATTTTTAATGGCCAATTCTAAGTTATGTACAGAGATATAAAGTCTGAAGGAGGGGACATCCATGTTTCACGTAACAGCTCTGTGACCAGTACAACCTCCCCTAAAACAAAGGAGTTTAACAAAGTTTTAAATGGTTCTCCATTCTATGTCCCCTTTAAAGTCTTAGTGTCAGGGAGGACATTGGGATTCAGTCACTGTTTGTCTATCTATGGGCATGCGTCTATTGTACATCCATTATCTGCCCAACATAGCATACAGTACACAACATACACAGCTAATTTACAAAAGCAGTAGGCCTATAAAACCAAAAAGAGCTGCTTCAAAGAACTATACTGTGCATATCAAAGACTTATGTGAGCAATGGCTGTCCCTGTATGTGGCAGCAGGGCAGGCACTTTTGGAGAAAGCTCTGGGTTGTGAGCGGCCGTGTCAGGGCTGGGGGATTTCTGCGGCTGACAGGTGAGAGATACAGGAGAGCCTGCTGTGCTCCCAGCCCTGTCATGAAAGTTACTCGGCATTCGGCGTCATCCTGCGCCGGTGTTAAAGGACAGCTCCGAGTTTGCTGTGACACAGAGCTTGAATACATTTCACTCTGTGCCATATGAAATATTCCTGTGCAAAAACAGCCCCCCCTCCTTTCTTTCTTTCTCTCCTCCGCTGTCTTTCTTTCCTTCTCTCCCCTGTCTTCTCTTTGTCACCACAGATCTAGCCAGCAAACAGATAATGCAGACATACAGCACTGGCTTTCCATTTGCCCGCTCAAAGACAGTGCCTGCGACTAGCGGGTGTCCCTGCATGATGCAACCGTAATGGCAATCTGTGTTTTGCACGGCGGTCTTTGTGCGAGCTCCACCGAGCAGCAGACGCACTGTAAGTGAGTCTGGATATAAATACCACTCCCCTGACAGATGTTATGGTTTCAAGCCCACCATGAGTAATTGAGCTAACTAACAATAGTTTAGGGAGGCCCAGAGCAATACTATAATCAGAGCCCAATTCATCAGGTCAAAGAACAAAATGAGAGCACCCTCGCAACAAACAAACTCTAAGTCATTACTGAGTTTCGCTCAGGATTTCCTGCTGCATGCTCAGCTAACTTGGAGGTGAATGACCTCCCAGACAGAGGGATCATGGGAGAGAGGCTGGGGGCTTCAGCTTCCCGTGAAGCTTATGTAATTGCTCATTCATACCCATTTCTGGGTGGGTGCGGTGGAGTGAAAGATGCAGCAGGCGCACAATTTGTCTTCTTTCCCCTTTTCCCCCTTTCTCTCGTTCACTTACTCTCTCTCTCTCTCTCTGCATCTGTCTCTTGGCCTTACCACCCCTCTCCTCCTCCTTTTCCTTCACATCCCCTTCTCCCGACATACACACACCAAGTGCCTCCTCCCCTACAGATCATTAGTTTCACTTTTCATTAGAAGAGATCAATAGGGTGGATCAGTCGCTCGTGGCAAGGATAGCGAGATACTCTTTTTTTTCTCTCCTCCTCGCTCCTCTTTCTTTTTGCCCCCCCATGCCCCCACCCCAAATCTTCTCAAACCACCTACGTCTTCGTTCTCTACCATGACCACCACGAACGGGGTCGAGATAACAGGTGTGTGGAAGGGGTGTGGGGTGGCTGGTGGCTGGCAGACAGGTTGGGTGGGTGCTGGATGGTGCAGATAAACCCCTCAGGTGGGAGATTACAGATATCTACAATGGCTGCCCAATAACGCAGAAACAGCAACGCTGAATAATACGCCAATAAAGTTTAATTAGGATTCACTGACCTCACTGGTTTAATAATGAAGAGGGGAGGTTTGCAGCAGGAAATTAAAACTGAGGACTTATGGGATCGGCAGAGTTGGTCAGTGATAAATTTACTTTCTCCCCATACAGTGTGCCTGGCTAATAATGACTTCGGCATGACCGAATGATTATTTCTAGCTTTGCAATTTTTGCTCTTTTTCCAACATAGTCACTAGTATTAGTCATGTAATTTAGGAGAATGTGTCATTATTTCATCACTATAGCCTGCAAGAGAAGAATTCTCCTGTTATAATTGTGCTATAAAAATATGAAACATTTCAAAAGCTCATTAAACCATGCTATATGGGCAATGTTTAATAATGTCATTAGGTATAATTACACCTTATAATGGTCCATGAAACTATTATCTGACATGAGAATAACAGTATTGACGCCCACTGTATATAAATGAGACTCAGAATATTGGTCTGTATGGAGGAAGTAGTTGTGTAAGTGATAAGACGCTAACGGAGACTACTAACCCAGAACTGTGAGGCGGGCTGGTCGAGACCTCATGGCTGCCTGGATCGCTTGACACTCGAACACGGCATCGTCCATCAGCTCCACGCGCTGGATGCGTAGGTGGTGCTCACCGGAGCTGTGGTCCCCCACCACAGTGTAGCGAGGGTAGCCTGCAGCACACAGCATTGCGTCTCTGGTCAAAGCACTTACACTAAAGCATTTCTAAAAGGAGAAGTATGGGAGGCAGGTGCTGGTGGGTGGAAATCATGAGACTCAAGATCTCTATTGAACTGTTAAACAGGGTTCATGAAATATCTGTCAAAAGATACCACAGTTTGAGACTACATTTCTAACCTGACCCTTCATACATAAAAAAGATCAATTACTCACTGTCGAAAGGAATAGGTTTCACAATATGATGCATCAATGATAAGTGTCAGTCATCCAAATGATGTGTGGCCACGCAGACAGACTTCATGTCTCATAGTCATATTCGGTCTTAAGCAAACTTTGTGAATATTCCACTTTCATTCTGCACCAAAAACACTAAACTGTAATATAACTGAAAGTCTTAAAGGTCATGCACATACAGTAACATATGATGAATATGGAGGATGATATAGCATCGAAAACTGGAGATATCTTATGCTTCAGCAGAGGCCTGTCCCTGTGTGTGATTTATGGAATACTCATCCGGAGGGAGGTGTTTCTGAGGACCTGTCTGTCTCACAGCAGGACAGTTAGCCCTGGCACTCGTTAGCAGGATAAATATTAGCAGGAATTTGCATTGAGAGCGAGCACAAGAACTCGCTTCCCCCTGTTGCGAGAAGTAGACGGCAGAGGACTTTTCTTGATTGTGACGCTTCGTGGTTCATTTCACTACCTCTCAACACGAGTGACTTCAATGACCCTCAGTAGGCACTGTTAGCGCTAATTATCAAGGAGTGAGTTGAAATAACACTGGCCTTTTTTAGGGATCTCAGTCAGTTCTCTTATGCAGTCATGCAAAACAGACACATGGCTATTTTCTGTCCGTGTAACTGTGAAACGATAATCTAATCCAATGTTGGAGCATTCTAACACAGACAGTGACCAAGTCTGAAAATTGTGTTTAATTTAGTTAATTTCATTTGAATCTAATATGGTTTATGAAAGTATAGGACCCCATACTTTATATGTTGACGAGCTCTGGTTTTGGACTGCCATCAAATGCCAGGAGGGACGGTATTGATTTTGGTAGATCCATCAGGGTGAGTCATGTCCACCCCAGAGAATTCTTTGTGACATAACTGTGACACATTGAAAGGTTGTACCACCACCTCTGGCTTTTTCCATCAGCACTTCTTGGACTGTAGGTAATCCTTCATGTGTCGATTTAGGAAGACTGTAACTTCCAGAGGACAATGTTGGAGATTTTTTTCCCTGTCCTTGCAAAGGTTGCTCCAGTTTATTCCAGTGACAAAAATGCCTCAGAACAAATCAATGTGTTATTACTATGTAATTACAATACTTGTACCATATCACTGAGAGTGCTTTTTGCTGCTAGTGCAAAACTAGCTTAATATCCACTGTGTTACCATCCTTGCATTTTACAATGATGCTTGAGAGAGGACCGCATATTGCTATGGGAAAAAAAGAGCACAAAAAGACCAAATGGTGTATAATGGGTTTTAAGTCCTCCAGTTCTGCTATTGAAGCCAGAGTGTTACAAAAAAAACCAATTATTATCTGTTGCTCCATTGGATCCCATTCACTTTTAATAGACCATGGAGTAGCTCTTGTTTCTGTACTCAGAGAAAGAGTTACTGCTCATTACAGTACTTTTCTTTTCAGCTACCCACATACAGCTTTTAATCTCTCTCCCAGAGATCACTGGGGCATCACAGAATACCAAATAAACAAAAGGGGAAATTTACAGTGCACACAGATGTATTGTGTTATTGAAAAGTCAGGAGAAAGTATTGTCGGTGCAGTGCTTTGTTCCGTGGTTTGCACTGTTGTTCTGGCAAGTAAGTCACAAAGAACAGAAATTACTTAAACTGAAGGGTGGTCAAATGGAGCTCTCACTAAATAACTTTAATGAACATTGACCCAGCATTCAATAGTGTGGTTTATTTCAATGCCAAAAAAAATCAATAGGATTGTTGAACTACCTACTGTATCACTATTCACTATCAAGCCCTAAATCTGAAAGAATTACTTTCCAATTCATCCATGATGAATCTAGCGAAACATTATGTTGGAATATCTAATAAACCATTATTCATATAATGGGAATTATTGATGTTACTATTTTTTACACAAAATCACAGCATTAAAAAATCTATTTTTTAATCTCTCTGTAAACTCACCTGAAGAACACTGAGCCTCCAGAGCGAAAAGATATGGAACTGAACTGACGGAACTGAAGATTATTTAAACCACACACACACACACCCTTATCCCATCATGCTGTGCTGAGGCTTGAGCTTCTCTGTGTGCCCTGTAAGGATGCTGGACTGACCCGGAGTGCCCAAGCAATCATCATGCCTCCTTAACAACCATGCATGATAATCAGATGCATAACCCTGGCATAACCCCTCCTACTACATCTCTTGGGCCTCAACATTAAGTGCACCTCGCAAAGATGGTGGTATTTAAACATTTATTTCTGTACATATTTTCGATCAGTTGTGGGGTTAGAGCAGCACATTATTTTCAATAATTTAATTTACTATGACTCGCTGGCAAAGAAAAATAGGCCTAGTGGCATAACGGTCAATGCAAATACATTTTTACCATTTCACAGCGACTCTCTTTTTTCAAGACAAATTACACTTTGCGTATTCATGACTTCTCGACACACAAAGCGGATTGCAGACCTAACAGTGACAAATGGGTTTTGGAACATGCAAAAAGCTAAAATTGCAGTCACACGCACGATGTACAGGCGTGAGCTTCTCGAAGAAATTAAATAATGCTGCCATTGATCTCAATGAAATCCACAGACAACCTATGTCACCAAAAGCAAACAATGTAAAATAGTCCCATTAAGAGTAATGAATTCATCAGGGAGAGCAATGGATTAGGCTCTACGATGGATCAATGCCATGGGAAATGGCCATGAGGAGAGACAAGGGACAGCGATTTACTGCATGGTGGTGCATCATGCCATTCTCAGGGGAGACAGCATGTTGGTGGCAGGAGATATGTGGGGAGTGGTTGGTGTACAGTGTTATATTCACCACTGAGACTATTATATTCCCATAGGATTTTCATGATTTCAGAGCATCCTCCATTTTCCATGTTGGCATCCTTGTCACAGTAAGGTTTTTTTTTATTTTTCTTCTTTTTTTTGCCCACACTGTAAAAGTTTAGTCTAGTCGGCACCTCACTTCTTTGGCTCTCATTTATATGTGTTGACAGTTTACCCTCCCAAAGCGGCATCCGGTAGACCCCCCTCACCACGCTGTGTTTCAAAATGCAGACTGTCTACTTCTGATTCTCGCTCTCATTCTCTCCCTCGCTCTCTGGAGCGGCACACACAATGCATATTCATGGTGTTCATTTGTGTGTTTGGCGCAGTCTTGAGTCTCTCTTTAATTAGAACAAAGGACAATGGAGAGAGAATGTGAGGGACTGATAGGAATCAGAGGTCCTTTGTCTGGTGATTTATTAAAATGAATAGCGGAAGATTTTTTCCATTTTAATCACTGTACCCCCTGAATTGAAACAAGCCTGGGCTGAGTGTCCCACTGGCTGTGATGGCTGACACGCTGAATACCCGAGGAGTTTTTCGCAGAGAAACGAGTGTGTATGTGCTGATTCTTTTATGTATACAGCTGCCATGTTCGTTTACTATAAATGTGTCGCTCCTTTATGGCGTGCTGCACATGTATTCATGACTTGTTGATGCAAGCAGGGACGATAAAGAGAGCAGCTGTGTGTCATTTCACAGAAGTGTCATTCATGTTGATACAGCAGCTCTCAGACCTGGCCATGACGTTGAGTGAACAGCGTGCTCTTGTTCAGACCAACAGCCTGTTTGCTCGCTCATTTGCACAAAGGCACTGGCATTTTCAGCATTCTGGCCTATTGGCTGTCCATTTAATGGTATTTCTTTGTGTGTGTTTTTGTTGTATTTTGTTGTTATTGTTTTTGTTGTTGTTTTTAGTTTTGATTCACCCAGAGGCTTCAGCTAATTCACCTCAGTCTGCACATGAGCAGGTCAGCCTGTGGCTACCAAAACTATTTGGCATACACCATCAAACATGCAGCTTGCACTCACTCAACTCATTGTCAAAATACCCTCTTCGGTCTTCTCACAATCGCGAAAAAGACCCTCTTATTTCCTTTCTATTCAGCCACTTTCAGCCTTCTCCATTCCTTTTAGTTTACCGAACCTCCCTGCAGCACGATAAGGCCAGGCCAGGGAAACAGATTGGATTTACTGGGACACATGTGGTCCCATGGAGAATTAATTAAAGGGACGATATCGGCAACAAAACGGGTCACAAGAACCAGGCGTTTAAGGTTAGGAGGGCGAACAGACCCACACGTCTCTCCAGCAGAATACATATTTAATCTGGGGGATGGCAACACTTGAGAGAAGGAACGAGAGAAAGAGAGAGAGAGAGAGAGAGAGAGAGAGAGAGAAACCAGGGTTTTTAAAGAGTTCTGGTGGGTTTAAAGAGGTCTGTGTGGCGCCTTGCATAGAGAACACTCGGAGTGACAATGCTGAGCCGGCAGCTGATGGTTGGGGGATTAAAGTAATTGCAGATGCCTCATTCACTTCTTTTGGAGAGACACTGATGAATCTCCAAAACAGATCTTCAGAGGATTTCCTTAATCACATCATAGGGCTCTGTGTCGCGTGTACCATTGACGCATACGACCTCAGACGATGTCTTGTCTCAACAGGTTGTCAAGCATTCATTTTTGGCTGCCTGCTTTGCAGATATTGTTCAGGAACAGCATGAATATAGATGAGATGTTTTTAAGGGGGGGGGGGGGGGGATTTAGTCGAAGGGCAAGGGAATGTAAACCATTGAGATGACAATGCAATAAGTGTTACTTCAAATTAAACTATTAAGCTAATTACGCGAAGCGCACATTCAAATTAGCGCTAGCCTCTTAAGAACCCATTTTCGAACCACAAGAGCCTGAAATGCGTCCCTCTTCCATGCTCATGTGTACATTTTGAGGCTTGTTTTCATTTGGTAATGCAGGGCCTATGTTCACGGGTAACAATTTACTCAGATGCTATGCTGAGGCAGAGTCGATCCTCATTATACAAATCCTCCTTTAAAAGCTATCTAAGGGCACGATATGCTGGTTAAACTGAATTGAGTAGTCCTCAGGGATATGCTGAGATGCCTTTCATTTGTCATCAAATTAAAACTGGAACCTTTCCATGGTACGTTTGGGCAACTTTTGGCTTTTTTAACAAGGCTGTCAAATGAAACCGAGCCAAGAATAAAATCAAACAGTTTGAAACATCTTCAGAATATGACAGTTGGTGTACTTACAACATTAGAATAGACAGCTAAATTATATAATAATTATATTTTGAAGAACTATTGGACAGATTTTGAGATATGACTGAGATGTGACATGGCACCTTTAATACCTAATATTTAATTTGTTAAAAACTGTATGGAATATTTCAACACAGTTTCATACCCGAGAGGTCTCTTCCTACACCCAGGGCCAGGCCATCCTTAATCCAGAGCACCACACCATGGTATCCAGGGATGGAGCACGGCAGGGTGACTGGCTGTCCGGCCACCACCACCAGATCCTGAGGCTCCTGGGCGAACCTGGCCGATACCCCTGGAAAAGGACAAGAAACAAGGTGACAGCGTTAGACCACTTGAAGCTGCATAATGGTTTGGTTTTAGACAGAGAGCTCTCAAACACCTCCACAGCCAGCCCCAGAACTCCCATTAGCGCCTCCTGTTTCTATTTTGGCACCTTGTACCGCTTGACATGTGTGTACCAACACCCTGATACTCCTCTCTTGATACTGGTTGGTGGGGAGGAGTTGGGGTTCCTACAGTAAGAGCTTTTTTTTTTTTTGCCCCCGCTGAGCAGAGCCAGAGATGAGATGACAGCTCTCTGGCCTACCTGACAACACCATGTCTCTGTCACATGCGCTACATTAACATCCACTGTGTGCTGGAGCCACCTCATTTACCCATCATGCACTGAGGCGTGAGGAGGTAAGAGGGGAGATGAGAGTAAATAGTGGAAATGGCAGGAGCACTCTGTGTGTGTGTGTGTGTGTGTGTGTGGTAAAGCTCAGTGGGAGGCCTCTTTTGCGTGAGGTGTCTGTGACATGTCGAGGTGCGCTGCCCCTGTGCCAGAGCCTTTACCTCTGTGTCACACGTAAACAGGTCCCCTTCTCCAGGCACAAAGGGCCTGCCAGAATAATTGGGATGGCTTGTGAAACCAGACACAGAGGAAGGGAAAGGGAAGGAGAAGAGAGCACAAAAACCTTTCAGGACTTGCCTGACATAATGGCTTTTAATGGTGTCTCAGCCACCATGACACCATTGGAAGAAAAGAGAGATGGTGTGCCTGTGTGTATGTTTTGGGAGAGTAGTCATCTCCTGGAGAACTATGTGTACAACCTAGCTGTAACACAAAAATAAACACCATGAAAACTATATCTAAGGAGTCTCAATACCTGGCCACAAGAACTGAGTCACAAACAAGCTGTGTATTGAACTGGACTATGCTTTGATGCACCATCTTTTTTGTTCTTAGCATTTCAGATGTCGCTATCTGCCTTTCGACACAAAAGCTTTATGTGGCAGATGGCAAAAAAAATGGAAGCTTTATATCCTTAAGCATGTTCTGAATACAAGCTGCAAATTCACTGTCGCTACCACTAACACAAACCAATATGCACTCAATTGAAGTATCATCTCTTTTTATGTGCCTGTGTCTGCAGCTGAAGGCAGACACAGGGCCACCAATAATAGAGTGTAAATGAGAGTCAGAATGAATGATGGTTTTTACTGCAACATTCGACCAGACGCAGGTGTTGTTTTCTCCGCGAGACAAGTATCCCCGCCCATGTTTATATGTAGCTTTTCTGTCTTTTCTTAGTTTTCTTACTTGTCACCAAAACAAGGACTTAACTTCAGTTATAAAGTTTACAAATACGACACTGGAAACTTACAAGTTGTAGATGACAGGAGCGACTAAGCTGTAGCTCTAATTTATAACAAACACAGTTCTACATTAGTAAACAGATCAGTCATGGTGTTTTTTTCACCCTGTCTCCGGTGGAAAAAATAAATAAATAAAAGAATAAAAAAAGGAGTGATGTATGGCTTGTTAATCGGTAAATACGAGTACAGGGATTGATTTATACAAATTTTCCTTGGCAGAACTCCACATCTGCTGCCCGTTGTACCGTTATTAAATCAACATCTGAAAAATTGTACCACAAGTCCTCGGGCATATTTTCAGCCCTTCATCTTCAGAGGCCGCCAGTCTGTCCTGCAGCAAATATGCTTGTGTATGAGTGTGTGTGTGTGTGTATGTGTGTGTGTGTGTGTCGGTGTGTGTGTGTGTGTGTGTGGTGTGTGTGTGTGTGGTGTGTGTGTGTGTGTGTGTGTGTGTGTGTGTGTCGGTGTGTGTGTGTGTGTGTGTGTGTGTGCATGTTGTTGGGGATGGAACCTCAGCTTATCAGCTACACAGTTTTGTTCAGCAGGCATTTAGTAGAGGTGTTTATTTTCATTGTGCTCCTAGTTTCCACCAGCCTATTTTTTTACCTTTCTTGCTGCCTCCTTTTTTCATCTCTCTCTCTCTCTCTCTCTCTCTCTCTCTCACTCTTACTCACAGACTCAAACCCACACACATTCACACACATACACTAACAGACACATACGCACACACACACCACAGATACACAATACACACACACACAACAACAAACACAACAAACAAACAAACACACACACACACACACACACACACACACACAGCATGTCGATGTTTCTTCTTGTGCATGTTAGAACAGCACAAGCACATAGTGAACAGTGGGCTGAGAGAAAATTCTCCATTTCAGCTCTGTCTCTTCTTCTCCAGCAGACAGAGCTGGAATTATCACCCACTCCAGCCTGGCCTGTAATTGATTTCATGTCGGAGACTTCTCCGCGCTTGCAGCAGTGATGCCCCCCCACCCCCTTACATACACACACACACACACCTCGTCACTTACTACCCCTTAAACCTTTATTCCCTACCTTGTCAGACCCCCGTCACAGTAGCAAATTAGACAGATTATGATGATTTTCTCTGAGCTTTCTACGGCTTGCTCTACCCCAAGTGTCTGATCGTCAGCTCAATGGTAATTATGACTTCTGCATTGGATAATTATCTTGATTATAGCGAGCTGTTCGTTAGAATAATGCACAAACTGTGCGTGAATCTTAGCATATGCATACAAAATAAACAAGACAATGTTTTTTGTTTGTTTGTTTGTTTTTTTCATGGGGGCACATTCCTACTGGAGAATGCGGAATACTTTACTCTACTCATGCTTTGCTCATCTTTATACCTAGCTATTCTCAAGTATGAAAAAAGAGCTTTCATATTCCAACGACTCGATGACTTGAATGCTAAATAGTCTAATCTCAGTGACTCTTCACATTTCTGGTACGGCAGCACCCTCCACATAGCTCCACTTTGGTCGTCGTAAGCTCCATATGCCCTTTGTGCTAGCTGAGATTAGAAGAGGCCAGGGGGGTGTGGGGGGTGGTTGGCAGGAATGGCTGAGTGGACCCAAGGCCCCCTTTCAGCCAGACAAACAGATTGCCAGCACCACCTGGCAAGGCCACTTGACCAACTAAACGAGGGCCAGGTTTATTCTCATGAAAGACTCATGGAGGCAGGTCACATATGTGGGTCACTAGAGGAGAGTAGATCAGAGAAAGGGTGGGGTGAGAGAGAAAGGAAGGAAGGAAGTGAGAAAGAAAGGGAGAGAGAGAGAGAAAGAGAGAGAGAGAGAAAGAGAGAGAGAGGAGGGCTGAAGGGGGTTTGGGTCCCTCTGCAGTGTGGGATGAACTTGCTTTGCCTTTCGAGTGCCACGCCACTTTGGTCGCATCTGCCAGCGTTCCGCTCGGCTGCGCGGCAGGCTGGCCCTGGCGGAGACCCCTGCTTTACCTCCTCCTCTTCCTCCCTAGGCCAGCTGCAGGAGCAGCCGAGCGTGGCACTCAGTCGAGTGAAGACAACAGATTCCTCTACTCCCCTTCACAGAACAGTGTGTGCGTGTTTGTGTGTGTGAGTGTGTGTGCGTGTGAGTGTGTACATTTGTGTAATGCGTGTGTGGAAGTGGGGGGTGTTAATACCAGATGATCAAGAATCGCAACAAGAGACAAAGAGAATAAAACAAGATTCTCCCTAATCTAATAAACGTTCCTTGGACACAAGACTGGAATATGTTACTTAGGAGAGGACGACAAAGATGTGTTCAGACGGGTTCTTTCAGGTGCTAATGCCTTTTTCATCTACTTTGGTAAATTGGTAAACAAAAAAAGCAAGGTCAAAGGTGATGATCATTCTTGTGTACACACACACACAGGACTTAAGTCGACTTAATTCCAATACACGTCATCATCTTCATAACCCTTGATGCCATCCATATTTTTGAATTTATCACTTCACACAACCACCTCTGCACCTGCGCAGGTGTGCTCCTTACGGATTCAAAGGGGAAAAAAATAATTAAAAAGTGAGTCTTTTTTATTAATAGCAAAAAGTTTGGTGAAAGGACAGGAAACTCAGTCTTTGTCTTCATCTAATTGTGTTGCTTTTTCCTATATTGGTGTCCCAAATACTGTGTTGGTATGCAAGATAGTGCAGCAGAATAATGGCTGTTTACCACTAAATGGGATTTGCTGAGTTGGCAGTCCCTGAGCTTTGGGGCTATCTCTGTGGGACACAGCATGGGATAATAGATGTAACAATGACAATGCACTACAGACATGTTAGAATACTGAGCACATTGGGGTGTTGGTAGCGTAGTGGTTAAGGAACCTGGCTAGCGTGTAAGTAGCCTGAAAAGTTGTGGGTTCGAATCCCGGCTGCCACCGTTGTGCCCTTGAGCAAGGCACTTAACCCAAACTGGCCCTGAACAATTGATAGTTGATGAGTTGTAAGTCGCTTTGGCTAAAAGCGTCTGCTAAATGCATAAATGTAAATGCACACTAATGGCATGCCTGTGTCAGATTGCACACACGTTTCTGTGCAAATAAACAGGGATATATATTGATATATATTGTTTTTCCTCTTGTCAACTTGTTGTTGGTAATCCAACTTGATACAAGCTGTCATAATACATGGTATTGTCATGCTAAGATCAAAACAACAACATTCTTTCTCGATTATGTCTTCATACTGGTTGCATACTTTACGGGTTTATATCAAACCCGTAAAGTCCACATTTTGGCTATTATTGGACAAATAAGCACCCTTTGTTTAAAATGCCTCACAAACTGAAAACTAATTTATATGTAAATATAACTGGGAAGATTAAATACCGCTCGACATTTAAAAGGGCGGAGGTGGCCATGATGGTGTTACTGCTGGTGGTGGGGGCGGTGGTTGGCGGTTCAATCAGATTTGAGGCGTCAAAAAAGAAAACCCGGTAATGAAGGCATATGTGCTGTTTACATTGCATTTGAATAATTTGTTTACTATTCAAGGTATCCTTCAGCCCTATTTTCCTATAAGCCATTGCCATGGCCAATCTCCAAGCACTCTGTATATTTGCCTTGAAATTACTGTTTAACATGGCATTTGCAATGCTGTTGGGCGTACTAATCAAAAGTATTTGTGAGACTGCAATGCCATAGCGCCGCACAAGAGCTGAGGCCTAATCACCAGCCATTCCACTCAATAGCATTTCTTGGAGACATCAGGGTAGGGACAAGATAGATAGATAGATAGAGAGAGAGAGAGAGAGAGAGAGAGAGAGAGGGGGAGAGCGCTATCCAGGGTTGCAGGTTACCTGCAGAAATCTGGCATTTTTCAGTGATGAAAATGGTCATATTTTCTCCCCCTTCATTCCATATGTGGATGTGCTGTTGTTGGAGCCAGTCCTCCCACTCCTACCTTTAATACCCACAGTGCCCGAATGCGCCGGTGAGTTCATTTGCGGTGGGCTAGGAGCGATGGCTTTTAATCCGGTAACAACGTGTTTACCTAAGCCACAGCAACGAATCCCCTCCCCGCGGCGGCCTCCAATGAAAGTGTGTGCTCGGAATGAGGAATCCAAGTCATTATTGGGCTGTTTTGCCCCCATTCCCAGCTTCTCTCTGTAACCTCCGAGAAAATTAGGACGCTCATCCTCTCTTTCTCTCTCTCTCTCTCTGTTAGCAAGACTCCCATCATTCCACTGCCTTTGCCCCAAAAGATGAAAAGCCCCTAGCAGGAGACGGTAGGCAAATGACTGGAGCGCTAGCTGAAACCATCCTATTTACCTGTGCCTGGGCACTGCGAGTTATTTGAGATCATAATAATGAGCCCAGAAACTCCTGCAGCTCCTCTAATCCAAGCCAGCAGACCAAGGTAAACATGCAGCCGAGTAATATGGATTACTCTATCTAAGACCATCGCCACCTAATTGAATTCTGCCTACTGGGCCTGATCCGATGGTCGGATCAATCTCCACTCCCCATCTGCCTGCTTGTGTGTGAAGGTGTGTATGAGTGTGTGTGTGTGTGTGTGTGTATTTGCGTGTGTGGATCTGAAGCAAAATGTTTATCTGTAGCTGATCTTTTCCATGCATTACTAATTTGCTCTATCCTTCTTCCCAGCACAGCCACCCTGTGTTGCAAGCGGTGCCATGTCTAGGGGAAAGGTAAACCTTGCTGCAGGCCCATCAGATATGTTTTGTTCTTACTAATTTATGTAGTTTTCGCCTCATAACAAAGAGTGATGTCGTCTGAGGATATCGACACAGCAGGAAATTATTGTAGCCTACTAAGTTCTATGCAAGTATAGCGCTTTTGTTGCTCCCCGTTAGACACTATTTGCCTAAGTTTCTCTAATTTTCAGGCCCTGTTATAGATCTGTTTTCAAACTTGAAGGACAATTAAGTAAACATTGGCATGCTGCAATGTGAAATGCAACGTAAAAGTCGATTTAATGTGAACGGCATTTGAATTATGCATTAAAGACATATAAACACAAATAAACTCAGCATTCCTCTGGATCAGTCAGCATAGTAAGTGGAAATAAAAACTCATCATGCCACTAAAATGCTGTAAAATCAGTATGCAGCACAGTATATTTATAAGTTATGCATAGTTATACAAGTTTTGCTATGCAACATGACTTTAACTGGTCATACGTTATTCCTCTAAAGACAATATAGCAATGGACTTTACACAACAAGGTCACAGAACTTAAAAATCAAACTTTTGGAGGATGGAATGGTACGCATGTGCTTGTCTGGCCATAACAGTCTTGGCAATGGTGAGCAGAGAAGTAACAAGATAACAGTTTTCCTGAAGGTTTATTTAATGATAAATGACAAATATCCTGTGTAATTACACAGGGAAATGCATTGTTTTCTCTGTCTTTGTCTGTCACCACGAGCTTACCACTGTGTTGCTGAGGAACAAATAATTCGCATGGCCTTGTCCACAACTTGTTTGTATGGAGCAGTGTGAGGTGATTGACAGCAGTGATTTACACCTCTGTCCTTCCCCATGGAGACTGACAGAGAGAGAGTGAGAGAGCGAGAGAGAGAGCGAGAGAGAGAGAGGACAAAAAGAGAGAGACAGAGAGAAAAGTGGACTTGGCCTTCGCTGTTGTGTACTGATCACTCAAGCGCTAACTGTTCCAAGGCGCCTCGCTCCAAGGTGCAAGGCTTGATTGACGCACTTAATTATCTGCAGAGCAATCTCTAATTCAACAATCCCACAGAACCTTGCTGTGAAGTGCATCAATTAATTAGGAGACAATAAAGCGAGAAAGAAGTGTTTTTATAGCAGTCGCGGCTAGTCCTTCCCTCAAATCAATTCATCAGAGAGCTCAGGTTTCGTAAAAGCGTTATTTTAGCAGTTAGCAAAGGCCTTTCTCACAATCAGTGATCTTTAAAAGAAGTTCAGGTGCACACAGTGTGTATGGGAGAATGATAACATGGAGATAAAGAGTCCTTTGATGCTATAGTTATGTTTTTCCTCAGTCCCTTTAACATTTGTGGCCTATAGGCTGCCACATATACAACACAACTAAACAGAAGGTAACATTTCATACCACTCAGTGTGGTTGAATGTAAAATGAAGAGCAGTATTCTGTCTAAAGATTTTTGTGTGGACTGAAGTGGCTAAAAGTGGTTGTCTGGATAATTCCTGTCTCAGACATATTTCCTTCAGCATATTATGATTTACAGTTGTTATGTTTTGAATGGTTGAGCTGATGCTGAGTTAAAGATGGTATATAGGTTTTAGTTGTAGTCGCAAAGTGCCCTGCACTCTAAGTGATATATGATGATAATAGCTCCCTTTTGAGCATAATCAAGTGCGAAAGAGATAACTCTTATCTTAATGTTCTTTATGCACTCACGTTAAAAGTAGTTCACTGCTAATTTCCAGGTTAATGCAATTAAAGACACTGACCATCAGCTTGACAATTGCTCTGAAATATTGCTCTGATTCATGAAGGTAGTACCTATAGAATCTTTTGTCAATTTCACATTGATTGAACCGTTTTTCACACTGAACCTTGCAGTACTTGAAACTGTTGTCTGTCTATTTCTGACCCATTGTTATTTTTTCTGTCCATTCCACACTCATGAAGAAGAAAGTGGTTTGCAATAGGGAGCGTCAATGCAGCTTCCAACCATAGCCCTGCTGTTTGAGTTTATACAGAGAGGTTTTGGTACAACATGGGCTGAGTAACAAGAGGATTTGGTACAACATAGAAAGAATACTGAAGAATACAGCCAATGCTAACTGACTGCCATACGGCCATATGTTCACTATTCTTCTTCGAACCAACAGCATTTAGTGAGCTTCAATAACAGGGCTATGTTTGGAAGTAGTCCACGCTATCACCATCAGAAAAAAAGGAGAGGCCAATTGGAGTGGAAATGAACTGGTAATTCACAGGCTTCTCTTCTCTGATGGAGATGCATCAGAAGCTAAGCCACACTGACAGCCAAAATCACCACTTAAAACTGCTTAATCTTCACCTGCCCAATCAAGTTTCTGTCTGATGAGGGAAAAAATTACAGAAGGAAATGCTTGTTCTATTTCTTTTTTTTGTCTTTCCTAAGCACACACCTTCAAACCTGGCACTAGTCATTAAAGTGTAAAAAAATATGTAATGGGGAATTTGTTTAGTGACCAGGGCAAGGGAGCTTGAGCTGAAAAAGGCTATAGGCTAAAAAAAGAAGTAAAAAAAATAATTTAATAACTCAGCAGAAACACGTCTTCCTCTGAGATGTTGCCGGGGGCTCTAGGACGGATACATTTTATCCGGCCATTAAATGTAAACAGGGCTGAAGGTAAGCCTTCCCACCCTCGGTCTCATTAGATGGATAGCTACTGTATGTGTGTGTATGTATGTGTGTGTGTGTGTGTGTGTGTGGGGGGGGTTGTATGTAATGTCTTTGTGGGGGATATCAAAGTGGGAAGTACAAAATCTGGCCCACCACCACCTTTACCCCATTTCTCTATCTTCCCCTTCTGCACCCCCTGGCATGTGGGGCTGAAGCAGAGTAATAGTCAAATAAACATTTCATACCAGTGATGTGGATAATGCAAGATGAGCTGCGCCGTCGGATTGCGTTCTTTATCTTCCGCCCCCATCAGAATGTAAAAACTCATTTTCCTCACGCATCCTCGGCCGGGGAAACAAATAAGCAGACACATGATCTGCCAGCGCCCGGCCGTGCCGCTGCTAGCAGCCTTCCTAATGAAGATTTGTCTCGCCGATGGTAAATACACCAAACAGGGGAGATAAACTGGGTGGTGGTGGTTGGTGGAGGTTTGTGGGGGGTGGGGGGTGGGGTGGGGGGGTAAGACGGAAACTCTGAATTAATGCCCTTCTTTAGCCAGCTGAGGGTGTGGGGGGGGGGGGTTGGGGGTGTTGGTCGTGGTACGGGGAAGGCATTAGGAGAACCAGACAGTTTGCTGTGCCACAATCAAGATGGATTGACTTCAATGATGGTTTCAAAAAATTACAAATGGTAGATGGGTAGAGCCTGAGGAGGGAGGTTTATGTCTCCAGGGAGCCACAGGGAGGAAGTGGAGGCAGCAGAAACTGCCGATCACGGATGACTTACATTGAAGTGGAGGGAATCATAAGGGTTTTATTGAATTTTTCCCCCTCTGAATCATTCTAGTTGATCATATAAAAAGGACCTGAAATGTGCTCGCTAAGGTTTCATAAGGCAGCGATTGGCTTGTTCGCCCTTTATAAATTCTCATTCTGGTTGAGGTGGATGGTTTTGGTTGGTATGGAGGGATAGATAGGGACCATTGTGTCAAGTGGCCTGGTTAATTTTCTTTTTACTCCTGGGTGAGGCAGGACAAAAACAAAACTTGCTATTGGTTTCAGTGCGTGTTAAACTTATGAAAAAAATATCTGTGTTTCAGAGTATGTGTGTGTGTGTGCGTGTGAGTGTCTATCTGTGATAATTATTTCAACCAGCAAATGTGAAGAGGACTGGAGTATGGTTTCCAAGGTAACTTACGTTCAAACCAAATGTGATCTTCTTTCACTGAGGGTGTGAACAGTATAACAAGGGTCAACTTCTGGGGGCAGTTGATGCTACACTACCGAGGACAAAACACTAGATAAGACCATATATTGAGATCAGTGGATGAGTCCCATTTAACATTCATTTTCATAACCACAGGTTTTTCTATTCAAGGCAACAGTGTCAAGTCTGCGTCAACCAATTCCCTGTAAAAATGGTTACGTTTTTTTGTTGTATCAAAATTTTAAGGTAGTTCATTGCAGATGTGAGACTATATAATGACTGTTGTTATTGATAAAGAAATGTCTCAAAGTGTATCCTATGAAACACTGTACTCTATTCTCCAAAAAGGATCACTATATAATGTCATTGTTGGACTTAGTGATTGGAGTGAGTGGATGTCTATCTATTTCCCTCCAGGGTGCCTCGCGTGCCTGGGGAGAGAAGAGGTCTAGATGTATCTTGAAGTCTATAATAGAGGAGGAAGAGAAACACTCCCTTTTGACTTTTACAAAATGTGGCTCAAAGGAATTGCCCCTCCTCTAGCTGTGGAATCAGAGGGAAGATCAAAGCCTTATAAAACGGAATACCTGAGATGTAATTTCAGTGTCAAGGAAGTTGAAGAAACGGACTCATTTATCGTGTACAACTTCCCAAAGTTAATGACTAAGTATCTCATATCCCCATTCCCCAGCTATGCTGCTGTGGGATCAACCGCATTCACCTCTTTGGTGCGCAAAGACTAATATTTCACCATGCTAAGTATATTTCCTTTCTCTGTCCATCCAAAGAAGTTCTGTATTTACACTTGAGACAAAATGTCATAAAATTATTTGTAGTTTGAAACAAAAAAAAAGACTTTTTGGCAAAGCCTCCCATTTAACGTGAGACTTGATCTTATGAGGATTCTGATTCATCAAAACGTTTCCACTTCGCCAGCAGAAGAGCCATCTATGTTCCCTGTGTTTAGTCTTCTGTTTACTGTTTACTGTAAATAAAGATATGACAGAATCAGCAAAGCCCTCTCCGAGTCAGTGTAATCCCCAGCCGCTTTAAAACGAGAGAGGCAAGATAATTTGTTGGCTTCATTTAATTGTTGCAGCACACAGGAGTGCAGGGGGGGGGGGGGGGGCTACGTTGGGAAAACGTACAATGAGTTGAGCTAAACAATGTCAGCAATTAAATGAAAGTGTTTTGGATGGTTACTGAGCTTGGTTTTAATGAAGTCAGCCCTAAACTAAACACTCTCAGCTTTGCTGTTTGGAGCCTCTATCAAGCACAGCCTTGGCTATTATATAACACTATTATTTTCAATAGGAGTAAATTGGTCTGGCGGAGTTTATGATTGTTGAAAATACTGGTAGCACTGTATAGCCCTAATTGGACATAATGACTTGCTTGTCCACCATAGAACATCACATGAAATGATGTGAAGTTTGCTGGCCCTGAGTAGAACTGATACTAAATCTTGTATATTAGATAGGAGAGTGAGATTTCAAAGGGATACGCTGGCAGCTGCCACAAGGTTGACACAATGCTGTTACAAAGCTGCACTGTTTACATTGTTATTAGTTGATGATTTTTAGTATATAAATATACTGTATCAAACAGTTGTGTTGCCATTATCGTGGATTACACTCGGAACCTTCTAGTCGTAGGCTGTGCAAAACCCTGCAACTCTTTCTGTACTATGTGTGTGAAGAGTGGCTGTTGTTTTTGTTGGTTGTTTTTATTTTGAGATCGTGGTTGACTTTATTTATTTCTCATGTGTCATCCTCTAAGCCTACTGTGCAGATATTTTTTCCAGTTTGGAGTGGTGGGGGCAGTGGGGGTGGTGATGGGGGGCTAGGGTGAGGGGATCGGAGGGCTACAACTGACAGTGCTGTTCTTGGAGTCGAATTGCCACACGTAACACAGCAGTGCTGCTTCTGCCTTTGTTGGATTTAACACCAGAGGAGGGTGAAGGAGAGGAGCCGCAGCCGCAACCGTAGCTGTAGCCTCTGAGACTTTGATTTCTCAGACTGATTCTCTTGTTGTGAGTACAAAAGACTCAAAAACACAGCCCAAGGCCACCCGTCCAAGAAAAGAAAATGAACGTCAAAGCGAGAGTGAGGCAGGGAGAAACGCACACATGCAGAGAGTGAGAGAAAGAGAGAGAGTATGAAAATCACAGCGAGCAACTTTACAAATCAAAAATACTGTACACAGTGCTTCTTTTGCTCTCTCTCTCTCTTGCGTTTTATGTTTTTTTTTTCTCTCTCTCTTTTGTCTTTATTCTCTCTCTCCTCTTGTGAACAAAGAGTAGCTGGAGATGGCTACACTTAATACATCTACCGTGTGGAGTGAGAAGTGCCTGAGGTTGACGTCCATTAAATCACATCTGAGGAATTCTAATAAGTTCTTGGGTGGCTCGACGGGGGTCTGCTACAATGAATTATTGTCTGAGCGCCAACCCGTGAGAGAGCAAGGCAACTAATGCTCGTCTTGTGAAATAAAACCACTAATGCCCCAGTGCCTTGAAAGTAATGGGTTTTCACTCCATGCCACATCAAATGGCGGCAGCCAGGACCAAGCGACAGGCCCTTGATGTAGCAAGGAGATGGGACACAGCAAGAGAAACAGAGGGATAGAGAAAGAGAGAGAGGTTGATGAAACACTGTTAAGAGATCCCTTATCAAGCGGAGAGCAGCGGTGCCCTGCATCCACAGAGAAGGTCAAAACATCTCTGCTCCAAAGGCTGTCTCGACGACTAGCTGACGTGACACAACAACTTGATAATGTTATTTCAATCGTCCGCCCCTTGCATATGCCACAGGAAGTTAAGGACGTATCACTTTGTGGACTTTTGCAGGACAAAGAAACAGATGTGTCTGATGCAATTGTGTGATGTGTGTGCACTGTATTTCTACAGCTTATGACCAAAATATTTGATGAAGTAACTCAACCTCAAAAACAAACAACCAAATAAGTGTGCTGTATGTACAGTTGCTGCTGTATGTATAGTTCAACTGATTCATCTGGGTGGTGTTTCTATATATCCATCCCAGACTTCCCATCTCAATAATGAATGGCCCCTCCATAGCCAGATGTTTTACTTTAAGAGTGAGTGTGTACTAGGAGCAGAGGCAAGGTGCACAGTGAGTCAGAGCACAGTGCCTTTGTTCTGTTGCCACACAATATGCCACTGTTGCCAAGCAGAGACCTTGTGCTGGCATTCCAAAAGCCTCACAGAGAGACTGAGATTTCCACTCCAAAGACCCTATTGCAGTGCGCCACCAGAAATAACAGCATCCCTCATCTTTCTTTCTTTCTTTCTTTCTTTCTTTTTCTTTCTCTCTCTTTCTTGCATTCTTTCTTCCACCTTTTTCCTGACAAAGAGACTCTTGGCTTTATTGGCTGGCTGGCGACATTGAGCGAGATCCCTAATCAAAACATTTGTCTTTCTTTCCGCCGCTGCCGCTCGGATCGGTGGACGAGGGCACTGACACCAAGGGGAGACGGATTTGTCCCAATCAAGCACCGACGGCAGCAAGCGGCATTGTGTCACGAGGCGGCAAGAGTGAAGCGCCGCTCCCGCCGGGACTCTGATGAATCCGCCACTTCGCCTTGATTTCCGAGGGCCGCTCGCCGCTTGCCAAAGTGGTAGGTCAAATCAAAACAGCCACGTGGACACTGTGGCTCCAGTGAGGTGTCTACCTCCAACACATCCATCACTTGTTTGTTTATGGTCACGTACAGACCTCAATTAGGCTGCCTAAATTTGCCCATAAACAGCAGGGTTTTTTTTTCCTTCTTTCACTTTCCTTTGTTGTCTGCCTGACAGTATGCAAATTGTGGCATTCAAGGGATACTTAAGTAGCATCTGACTTGCATTTGTGTAGGGCATTAAGATAAGAGCAGTGATTGCTCTCTCTCTCTCTCTCTCTCTCTCTCTCTCTCTCTCTCTCTCTTGGTCTGTCTGTCTCTCTCACTTTCTCTCTTTCTCTGTCCCTGTTTCTCTCTACATTTTCAGAGTAAATCATCATTTGAAGTGCATTGCATGGTCTTATATCCACCATCTATGTTGCCTACTGCACTGTCAGCAGTGTGTGTGTGTGTGTGTGTGTGTGTGTGTGTGTGTGTGTGTGTATGTGTGTGGTGGTTAGTAGGGGGATTGCTGAAGATGCAAATGACACTGAGTATAACCTCCACATTCTCATAAAGCCTTCGCACCACCACCACCACTCCCTCCTCCCTCCAGCTCCCAGCAAAAAAAAGGACGTAATGGACAGCCCCAATCCCCCAACACCGCCAAGATGAGCCGGTGTCACGGGGTCAGTGTCATCCTCTGCCGTCATGTCCCTTAATGGGTCCGCTCGAGCATCCCATTTAGACGCACACATCATCGGCTGACACGCCTCTGATGAAGCCTCTTCCCCCGGCAGTGCTTGCTGACAGTGGAGTGGCGCGGGAGGAAAAAAGGCAGTCTTATTAAGCTCCTTTCTCTGCTCATGCTCATTCACTCCGCACTCCTCCCCAAAGGCCCAGGGGCCAGAGGAAAGAGCTGTCCAGGTTGCGTTTGTCCGCCTCGCAGGTAAGTTGTCAGACAGTGAGAGCGTTATTACAGAGGAGCGTTGAGTGGGGGAGAGTGGAGGAGGTGTGTGTGTGTGTGGGGGGGGGGGGTCTCTGCTCAGCTCTGTTCTCTAGGCCCGAAGTGCTACACACACATACACATACACACAAAGCTGGCAGGAAATAATGGCGGCCAGAGTCAGAGGTGCATTACTGAACACCTCCGTAAAGAGAAATCCATTGAGACAGATATAAGGAAAATCCATCTTACATGAAGCTGAGCAGAGTCATCATCTTCAAAAAGCATGCTCTCGTCTTTAAGTGCATATGAGCCAGTAAGAGGCCATCCTGTCCAGCACGTAATAAAGGCCCACCCGAAAGAGGCTTTCTCAATCTCTCTATCCCTCTTTTGCTCTCTCTTTCTCCCTCTATTTTTCTCTCTCACTCTCTCCACTGTAGTATGGAATGTCAAACCACATACTGTAGATACTGAGTTGTTGAAGAACATAAACTTGGTTTATATGAAGGTAACAAAGTCCCATTGCTGAGCTTTTCGTTTGTGTGTGTGTGTGTGTGTGTGTGTGTGTGTGTGTGTGTGTGTTTAGAGTAAACCAGGCACTTACTGCAAACAGGTTTTAGTTGAAAGCTTCTGGGGAAACAGTTTTAAGAGATAGAACCACCTTGTTTGTGGAGAGGGGTAGATACGAATGTGGAGGACAGCCATCATCTAACTTAGATGAAGCAATTTAGAGGGAGGACTGGTGTCAAGCATATCTCCAATGACAAGAAAGCAAAGATGATCTTGTTTCGAGATCACCATGGTTTCTCTGTTTTCTCTCCTCCACACAAATAGTGAGAATCGCTGTTCTATCAAAACTGCATTTACATTTCAAAGAACAGCTCACTGCCTAGGCGGCGGGCACAAAATCGCATCTGCCTTCAAATAAATAGTCAAGAATATACAAAGCTGAAGATGCCAAGAAAGCAAAATGGCAGATTTTTTTGTTACTCTCAGAACATTACCAAATGTTTCTCCAAGCGCACAGCTGTGTAACATTGGAGCGTGCAAAGCACTTAGCTAGATGTAACTATGGAGCAGAAATGGGGGTACGATGATTGCGAGGATGAAAATGATCTTTTATCTAAAAGCCTGTGGTATGCCAGCCTCCACGTGCGTGGAGAAAAAAAGGAAGCAGTTCGAGGAGCTCCCCACTTTTTTAACGCATTCCGTATCAGAGCCTCAGACATGCAGACCGTTTCAGCAGGCTTCAGAAAGCTGTTTATCAAATGCAGCGAAAGAGAGAGAGAGAGAGAGAGAGAGAGAGAGAGAGAGAGAGAGAGGGAGAGGGAGGATGCAAGAGAAGAAGTGAAGATAAACAACCTTATTATGCAACGGCGGGATTCAGGGAAGGAACTGAATGTCACAATTTAGCCGGATGAAGGCGTTTCACTTTCCTCAAACTCCCCGTGAAGGCTTTGCACAAGACATGAAGGTGTTTTTGCTAAAAATAAAATATATACACACATATACATACACACAAGCACACACACACACACAAACACACACACTCTCTCTCACACACACACACACACACACACACATACAAACACTCTACAAAGACTTCAGGCTATCACCCATAGCTTGGTCACGGTGAGTGTGAACGTGCACTGAATCAGAGGTCCATAAAAGAATGCTTTTTGTCTACTTTTACTCCGAAACCAGGCCTGGGGTACTGGGGTTCATTATTTCCTTATGCAGTAACCCCCAAAGCAGCCTCACATAAGGTTAATATGATCTAAATGACTGTTCTCTTTTCCAAATCCTCAGTGACCAGTTAAGTGACCAGTTGAGCAGTGTAGTCTTTGATGAGTGGACTCAGGTGAGTCAATTGGCCCTCTCATCCCTGTCTCTGTCATTCCTTTGGGTCAGCTGTTGGCCTTAGCACATTTTTGGAAAAGCTTTTTAAAAGCTTCCACAAGCCTTTCTTTTGGGCAGTGTGTCTCCCTCTCTCTGTCTTTCTCTCTATTCTGTTTCTCCCCCTTCTCTGCTTCCTCAAGTTTCAGTTGCCTGAAGCAAAGCCTGAGGCAATGATTCCCTCTCTCAACAGTTGCAAGCCTATTTTACAGAGCCGCCTCCTGTCTGGGCCTTTCAGCCACAGCCTCTCTAATTTGATGTCTGCTTTAGGCCTGTCAATCCATGCAGAGTCTGTGGGCTGGTTCCCCTCATGTTCCTCCTAGGAGACCATTATATGCCGTGCCCAGCGTCCAGACACAATAACACATGCTGTCAAGCTGGCAAAATGGGGAAAACACACAAGACACCAACACATGCACATGCACACACACACACACACACACACACACACACACACACACACACACGCACGCACACACACAGACAACAAAAACACGTCATGCACAGACACAATTTGCACACGGAGACACACACCACACGCACGGACGAGCACACAACCAATTACAAACCAAAGTAAACTTCAGCTGCCTCTTTGATAGCTAATGGCTCTGAAGCGACGGCCCAGCAGGGCTTCGCCTTCGCCCTTGGCAGGTCAGATTCACCACACCAGATCCGAAGCGAATCCGGTCATCAGACCCAACTGGTCGACTCGACTGCCACTTCGCTTGAGAGGTTGTAGTAGGAGGCAGGCAGGAGTTCACCAGCTATCTCCGCCGGTCTTTAGCAAGTGATAATTAAAGCTCTGGCAACAGCCTGCAAGCCACACCATCAAGAAGAGGGACCACTGCTGCAATCTCATTAACACTGATCCCACACCAGGCCCTTGCCTTGCACACACACACACACACACACACGCACACACAAACACACACTCTCTCTCTCTGTTTCTTCCTCTCTCTCTTTTTCCAGTGGAGTTGATTAGAGGGCAGGGGGGAGAGGGAGGAGCGGCAAGGAGCGCAGTGGGAGCGCCGGGGAGCGGCCATTAGAACCGGAGCCCGTGTTTATGGAATAGCGGGGCCTCTAATGAGAGCGCGCGGGGAATACAATCGGATCCGGAATGCCAGGCAGCAATATTGGGCCGCTGCACCGCTGACGACACTCAAGTTGTGGGGGAGACGGAGGAAGGAGGAAAGGCGTGGGGCGCTGGGGGGGTGGGTGGAGGGGAGTCTGGCAGGGGCAGAGAGATTGGGCCATCAACCCTTCTCTCCTGAGGTTGGGATATACCTCATTACCAGAAAATGAGTCCCCGCTCATGCTTAGGCTGCCGACACATGCCATAGAGGCAACCCGCCCCGCACACATTCCCCCACTCCCTCGTGTTTTTACCGTTTCGCCTCGCCGCGACGTGTTTAAACGAACTCTGCCACGCGTTCAGGCAGTGGCTGCTACAACTCCCTGATGGAAAGTGCTGGAAACATGCCAAAAAGTTGAACAGCAGAGGAGGAGTTTTTTTTTTTTCAAATGGACCCACTAAGGCTGCACCAAAAAGTGATCTCTATTAACACCTAATTCTCTTTTTTTTTATTTTCTCAGACAAGCTGTTTTTGACTGTCTCTTCTAGAAAAAAACACATAATCTGTCTCAGGCAAGTGGACACCGTGTCAGCCTACACCATTCATACAATTTACAAATCAGCTGTCACAAACTAAAAGACCAGGTTGACTATCACGTTATGGATTGCATCGCAGGCAGTGTTTTAGTAGTGTGAAAGGTACACGCTAGCTGTGTTGTTAGGTGAGGTGGTGTATCTCTGCGTGTATGTATGTGTGTGTTTGTGTGTGTGTATGTGTGGTTATGTGTTGATAAGGGTGTGTGGTATGTGTGTGAGTTTTTGTGCTCATGGTTTAGTGTTTTGTATTTGTGAATGCCAGTGTATTGTGTTTTAAGTATGTGTCTGTGTGTGTGTGTGTGTGTGTGTGTATGCCCGCATGTGTGTGTGTGGATGTTTGCTGCAGAGGAATAAGGACATGTGCCACGCACTGACAGTGTGACCTTTTCACTGCTAAGCCCTGGGGCCAGGATCTGGCCCGCTGTGCGTCACTCCATCACCGCGCGCCAACCTTCGTCCCCGCCACTGCCACTGCCACCGCCATGGCGTGAGCAGCCGCCGCTGCAGCCAAAGGCCCCCACTCATGCCCTAGCGCGCCCCTGCCCTTTCCTGACTCCTCTCGGCCAGCCACAGCCTCTGTGTGGCAGGAGGTGCGAGCTGCCCTGCGGTGAGCGCCAGGCCTCCCCTGTCCAGGCTGTCGGTGTGAGTTGGAGCCGGCAAGGCTGAGGTGCCGGCGTGGGAGCCAACATTGCCATGACAAGCTAGCTTAGCTGTGCTGGACAGACATATGCAGGGCTTTTGGGGGAGGGACACACACACACACACACACACCCACACGTGCACACACAAATTTATCTACTGCATTAAAGCATGTCTTCTATATAAAACTCTGTGCAGAATGGCAATGATTGTTGTAGAGAATAGGTTGTTGAAATTAAAGATACAAGTTTGCTGAATTGCTTTTTTTTCAATGAGTCTCCTGGTGCCAACTTCGAATAGTGAAAGTTCAAAAGGGAATGATAAATGATTCTACCAGCAGGAGATTCATAACATTGTATTAGTATTCAGAGAGTGCCTCCTCTGGCTTTATTTGTATCATGAAAATATCATCTCACAACTAATACTGAGTATTAGCATAGAAGATAAGACAAAGTTGGTGGTTTTAATGAATAGACGGGATATAAAAGAACAGAAACCTTAATATAAAAGAAAGGTAAAATGAAGAGAGAGAGAGAGAGAAGTACAGAGGACAGAAAGGGAAAAAATTGGAGGAAAATAGTAGTATAGTGAGAAGTGGAAGGAAAGAGAAATTAAATCTGACCCCAGCTGGTTAGGTTTGACCTCACAGGCTGACAGCTCCTTCACACACCTGACTCCAGTACTCCAAGCTTCCACAGTAATTAAAATGTCAGCACTGCAGTGGACCTGTTCCCCAGTTCTGACACGACCCGACCCAAAACCACTGCCGGAGTCGAGTCGATTCGAGCCTGACAGGATGTGTCATAACCGCAAGCCTTGGCCTCCAATTAACAGAACTTATCCAAAGCCAACGAGTGCCAGCCTCGCAGGGGAGACAGGGAGCCAAATTAAGCTGTCACCTGCATCTGCGGCCCAAATGGGTGTGAAGGGAACCAGTGCGGAGACACCAATCGCAGGGTCATAGTAGTGGTTGGGTGTTCACAAAGAATCTGGGCCAGGATTTATTATGTCCTCATAAACCTTAATGTCCATACATGCACACGCACACGCACACACACACACACACACACACACACACACACACACACACACACACACTCTCTCTCTCTCTCTCTCTTTCTATCTCTCTCACACACTTCACATGTGTGTGAACATACACACACAAACACACACACACACACACACACACACACACACACACACACACACACACATACAGCAGGAACCACACACCACACATCTCAGCACCATAATTAATCTTGATAATGTCATGGCTTAAAGGTGACTGGCCCTAAGGTTAATTGCCAAAACTCTCACAATGAACCCAACAAATAGGTTTCACATATCTTGACTACCCACACAATCGAAACAACATGTACTACCGTGTACATTCACCACAGCGAAAACATTTTTTAAAAACCCTTCTAGTTTCACCTCCATGCGCTACATGTCCTTCCCATGTTCCTGTTTAACCTTGGCAGGTGGCTGCCATTGAATCAGCATGTGGATGGATTGTTCAGGGGTTAAAAATACCTTTAGATATTAAGCAGATGGAGGATCGGAGCCAGAACAATGGCAGCTGCCTTATAATAGGACCCTTGATTTCTCTTTTTAATTACTGCCTCCATGGTTTCATCCACCTACCCACCCACACACACACACACACACACACACACACACACACACACACACACACACACACATATACACACATATACACACACACTGGCTGGAAGCAGAGAAAGCAGAGAAGCTGTAATTCCCTGGCCATCCCTGAGTCACCAACTGATTGTTGAGGATATTATTCCCTGGTTTAAGGAGTGGACAGAGGGCGAGATGGCGGAGGTCTTAATGGGAAAGGAGGAATGATTAATGTGTGGCCTGAGCGGCGAGGTGATTCGTCAAACAGCCATGCTCTGGGGGAAGGGGGTGAAGACGATGACTGTGCATGAATGGACTGATTAAAAATATTAATAAGCCTGTTCAAATGTCTTAATGAACTCACAGAGGAATATGAAGACCTTGCACAGTGATGTGTGCTTTGGAAACTGATGTTCCAATACTTGGGCATGCATATGCGCATGCATACACATACGTGTGCACACACATGTACGCGCAGACACACACAACACACACACACACACACACACACACACACACACACACACACACACGACTACAGAAAGGTCTCTGAACATGGGGCTTTGCTTAGGCAGACTTCGTTTGCACTGTATTTAATGACTATCACTATGATTGGGCTGGAATACTGTTATTGTCTCAGTGATATGTTGGATTACTTAATCGCAAGTGCTGAAGTGTAGGCACTAAGGAGCTAGATCTGTGCCATTAATAACATTGCACATCTACAACAAAAGGCACAGAGGGTCTGCTAAACTGAAGCATTATCGTTATACTTTAGATGGTGGAACTTGTCAGTCGGCACACGGAGGGGAAAGTGACAAAACTCTTCTTTGATAAATACAGCCAGCTCGTCAGTGTCTAATAAATAGTTTAAAGACTGGGGCCACTTAAATTGAATTACATTGATGAAGGAAAATGAATTAATTTGTCACAGCAAGTCTCTTGCCGTCATGAAACACTTCATCTCTACTGAGAGATGACACATACACTCTCTCTTTCTCTCTCTCGTTGCCAAAGTCTAAGCTTTGTTTACTTTCTACCACAGTCTCACGCCCTTTGACAGGCAGTTGTGTGTCCGGAGGGGACGGAACTTTAGCATCACTCGCCCAGAAAACAGACAGCGGGGGCCAGTGGAGGCTTCTGGAGAATTACATTAGCGCGTTGGGGGCCAGATTGCGAATTAGCAGAACACCCCCCACTCTTCACCCCCTGCGGCCATGACAAACTCAGGCAGAATGCAACTCGGGGTAACTCAATCAGAGGAAGAGCACTGTGACGCTAGGTTCGCATATCAAGTACGTGTGTGAGGGGATGTGTTTTGCGTGGCAGATCTGCCCGAAGCCGCGGAGCTGTGATGTTTCCATCTGGCGCGGGGCACGGAGAAAGCGGGAACCACGGGAACCATGGGGCACGGTGCAGGAGACAGGGAAGTGAGAGAGAGTGGCGTGGTGCAGAATAATTTGAGTGAAGGTTAATCGAATGACATGGGCAATAACTGATGTTCCTCTGATACAGTGACTGGCATGGCCATGCACACAAGCACTCTCGTCTTTCTCTTCATATCTTGTTTTCTCTCTCTCTCTTTCTCTCTCTCTCAGCCTGTCCCTCTCCAGCACAAACACACTGTGGAGGAGAAGCTGAGCTAGAAACTGGGGGAGTGAGAAGACAGAGTGTTCGCTGAGGTCTATCTGTCTCCACTGGGAATATATATCTCACAGCAGCCATGACTTTAGGCCACCAGTGTCAAACCCAGGGCCTTACATGATGTGACTTCTCATCTCACACATTGAGTCACATGGTACGCTGGAGATTATGTTCTCTCTCTCTCTCTCTTTCTCTCTCTCTCTCTCTCTCTTTTTCTCTCATCCCCCTCCCACTCCATCAGCACATTCTAGCCATGTAATTCACCTCTCTTCTTTTTCTACATTGGATTTCTATGACCGATGAATCAATATGTTATTAAATGTCACAGCGTAGGATTCATTCGTCATCCGGAGGAATTTCTTTGCTGAAGTTCTGCTGTCCGCTCAGGCTGGCTGCCTTCTCAGGATTCCCTCTCTAAGCTTGTGCTCTTCATAACGCGACACTGAGGGTGATGTTGCTCTGCGTTGCTTGTGCTGAATGAGAGAGAATGAGGAGAGGGCTTAAGCAGTCGAACGAGCGCTAACGAGGGCTTTCTGCGTGACCACAAAGACTGCAGTGAAGTGCTGACCTTTCACACGACTAATAAGGAAGCAGTGACCTGAATTCTCATTGGCAAATCAAAGCTGTCCTACGTTCGATGTGTTATTTATTTTCCATGTCCATGAAAGATAAATGTGGAGGAAAAAAAAACAAGATTACATGGCCTTGGTTTGTTAGAAAGATGAAATGAAATCTGAAGGAGAAAAGCAGAAAGTTAGTTGGATTTTTGTGCGCGCTCAGGTCGAAAAAGCCCGTTGAAAGAGATACATAGACATTCCTGAGAGTGATTACATATTGTGCTGCAAAATGGCAGTCCTTGAAGACTTTGACTTCAGTGGAAAATAAAATGTTAAAGACATTATCGGGCATAATAAGGTATTCTGTTAATCTTAGACACCTTTTATGACAAGGAGAATTTATATTGTATATTGTATGTGTTTGCGGAAAGAAATATGGTTGTAATTCAGCACACAAATCTGCGGTAACCTCTGCCGTTGCCAAGCTGACTAAGGCCAGGGGTGAGAAATGTTTTTTGTCATTGTGATGACCTAGACTAGTGTGTTAAGACTGTGTGCTTTGGTGAAAAGAGATATGTATAGTGAAAAGGCCTCTTAGTGTTCAGAGTGTCTTGTCCGTGATCATGGAGGACTTGAAAGACTTTGATTCTCTGACTCCTCTCATTGTCTGAATCCCTTTTTAAGCTTTATGCCCTGTGACTGTACAAGTTAGTGCACAAATACTCAAAAGTTGTCTCTTGAGATAACCCAAGGAGCATATGAAAAATTTGAATCAGATCCTAATATGTCTGAGAACAAAAAGCCTGCAATGATATTTTAGTGTACATTGCTATGAAAGGCCATTACAAAAATATATAAATTATACAGAATAAAATATTACAAAAAAGCCACACTGACGCATCTAAAGCCAACATAACATTCAGATCCCATTTGCAATATAATGACTTCTCAATGCCAGCAGATTTTTCTTTATAGCCTGTGAAGATGTCATGCTTATTCAGAATGATGAGAGACCAAATAGAAACAAACAATGGCATAGTGATGATCAGATTCTGAGGGGGTGAGGCAAAAAAAGAGAAAGTGTGTGAAACGTGAAAAAGAAATGAAAAAAGGACTTTTTTGCATTATCAAAGCCTTGCTGCTGGAGCATATGCTCAAAAAACAAACATGCACACAGACACATTTTGGTCATTAAGAGGGTGTGCGTGTTTTTATGTGTGTGTGTGTGTGTGTGCGTGCGTGTGTGTGTGTGTGTGTGTGTGTGTGCATCAGAGCATTTTTCCTGGAGGTGGGGAAAGCACGGGGCTCTCAGGCAAACAGATACACACTCTAAGACATCCTTTCACCCGCGTAGAGGACCCTTAATTAGGACCCTTGCTTTTCATTACGTGTGCCGTTAATGTCAGCTCTGGTTAGTGTCAGACGCTATGCACTTACGCTCCACTCTAACACACACACACACAGACACACACGCACACACAAGTTATCAGGCCCTGTGCCTCTAACATAGCCCGTGTTAATCCAGCTTGTGGGCCTTTGTGACAAGAAGCAGTACTTCATCTTGCTATAATTAAGAAGATGTGGAGTGACTAGTGTGTGAGTGTGCAATGTGAGTGGGGATGTTTGACCACACTTACATAAACAGCAGTGTTTGTGTCTGGAGACTCATCATTGTGTGTGTGTGTGTGTGTGTGTGTGTGTGTGTGTGTGTTTCTATGAGTGTGTGAGTATGTGCCTGTGTGTGTTTGCTTGTCTGTGTAGATGTGTATGTGTGTGTGTGTTGAGTAATGTGTATGTGAGTACAGCATGTGTGTGTGTGTGTGTGTGTACAGCTTGTATATCCATGTTAGGAGGCTGGATGCCAACAGAGGTGATGGAGGTGGGAGGGCGGGGGAGGCTGGGAGGGGGGCATTCATCATTTCGCCTTCAATGCGATTAGCATTGCGCTGAAGGGGAAATGGATTTTGTGTGAAATTACAGAGGACACTCAAATCACAGTTACACGGGAGTGCGTCCGCATACATCACCCGATTCATACATTTTCTCCGTAATGGCCACTCCACTTCTGCACTTGCAGTGGCGTGTGGCTCCCTGTTATTTGGGATTCGCATTCATATTTTTGATTAACCTTTGGGATTGAATTTAATGGATCGGAATTTTTTGTGGCGATAATTTTCGTGAAATTTTTGGAAATCCCTCTGGACATTTCCATCGACGGAATAAAATTGGGTTAGAATGCTGTGATTTGGAGGCGCTTGTAAATTCAGAACATCCATAATATCCAAATTTACAATATTTCTTTAATTTATGAAGCACTTTTGAAAAGCACCATCATGGGGAAGTTTTTTTTTTTTTTTCCTTATTTGTCATAAAATTGCTTTGCAAGAGTTCAGGATAAACTCACAATACTGCATGTCAACACTCTGCCTGCCTATTTCATCCACTACTATGCCCCACATAGCTCACTACAGTTTCCAAATGGCTTGCAAGTCAGAGGCTGAAGCTGGACTGACTTGACTGTGCTAAGAGATGACCAAAAGTGACACATAAGGAGATGAGAAACACACAGAGCACAGGTGAGGAGACCGGGAAACTGAAATAAGAGGAAAGGTGTGGATGATGCCAGCTAATAAAGACTGAATGAGAGAAGGGAGAGAAAGAGAGAGAGAGGGGGATACAGAAATGGAGAGGGGATGAATGAGAGAAAAGAAGGATAGATTTGAGAGGGAGAAATGGAAAGATAGACTCATGGGGGGAGCCGTATGGCGGCAACAGCGAGAGATAGAGTGAAAGCTAGGGTAGAGGAGATACCTATGGTGAGGTCTTGTTCATGTTAGAGAAGCCATAAGGGGTTGTGCAAATAAGCAATTAGCCACACAAACCAGGAAATGTCAGCTATTACCTAGAGCACAACAGACTAGCAGGCTCTGAGCAAGCATACTTCTGTGCTCAGCATCACAGATATTGTACATATAACACACACACACACACACACACACACACACATGCACACGCGCATGCATATGCACATACACATACACACAACACACACACATGCACATGCACACACTTCTCCTTTTCTGACACATCTGCCTCTTTACCCTATTTCACTCACACACACACACAAGGCTGTATGTCTAATGTGTTTGGCTCAATTAAAAGCATTTGTTTGAGGGCAGCCGTGACAGTTGCCCCAGGAGAGCCCAACAAAAAGAACTTCATAAAAAGTGGTGCTTCAGAGCACAGTGCCATAGAGAAGAGTTGAGAAGGGAGGAAAGGAAAGGAGAGAGGAGAAGAGAAGGGAGACTTACTTACTGAGAGACTCACACACACTATACCTCTCCAAACACACAAACAGATAAAAGGTGAGAGAGATTTTTTTTTTTTTCATGGTATGACTGAAGGTGAAAATTAAAAGCAGAGCTTCACACCGACACTCATAAAAGGTGGAGAAGATGTCACTGTGCATTTAAAACAGGTCATATCCTGTTTTCCTTTTTACGATTCTGTTGTTCTGGAAAATGCTCTTCCTCCTGCTGAATGCTTTGGATTTGAATTAGAGAATCTGCAGATAGGAGAGTCCCAAGGTTTTGGAAAGTGCAGCCAAATTGTGAGCATGCAGTGATTTAGTCGCAAATCCCTCAGAGGGATGTTTAATGCACAGCTTTGAGATGAATCACAGCCTTTGTTGAGTTCATTAAAATTTCTCATTTTGTACATTAGTATGAGTTGTTGTTCACTCCCTCATACGTCATAATAAAAAGCATAGTTTTGACATCGTACATACGCAGGGACAACATGAGTGTGTGCGCAATAAACTAATCTTTCGCCATATCCATGACAAGACCATATAGATAAATAAGAAAACTTGACCCTGAAACACCATCCTCGCGCCATTTTGTGAGGTATTTTGCTGTAATGAACAGATTGCAAAGGCGTCATGCCCTGCCCACATACAGGAGAGAAGGAAGAGCAGCTGAGGAGGAAGTGGGGGTGTGGGGTGGGTGCCATTTTTTTTTTTTTCCGACGCCGTCAACAGATTGGCCTAATTATCCAGCCACCCAAACACTGGGCACTAATCCGCCGGCACATCGGGCCGTCAGCCTCCTCGCAACGTTCCAGCTCACATCAGCACTCAGCTGCCCTGGCAGGGCCGATGGGGCCACACAGAGATGGAGTTGGGAGGAAGGGGGGGGGCAGAGGGGATGAATGAGAGAGGAGGAGGAGAGGAGAAAAGCGAGGGAGAGATGGAGAGGCAGGAATTGGATGAATGGGAGAGAAAGAGTAAGGAGGAAAAGACGGCGAAAGAAAAAAAGAAGAGTAGAGAGGACAGAGAGAGAGAGAAGTGCAAGGATGAGTTGTGAGATGTGTGTGTGAGAGAGACAGAGTGTGTGTGTAGATGAATGTAGGAGAGAGAAAAGATAGAAGAGGGATGGATGGAGAGAGAAGAGGATAGATAGATAAAGAGATGAGATGAGGGTGAGTTATGGGTGAGTGTGAAAGCTTGGAGGTGCGGAAATGACATCATCATTGCCTGGCCCACTTTTCGTGTGTGTGTGTGTGTGTGTGTGTGTGTGGTGAGAGAGGGGGGAGTCAGAGGGAGGGAGATGGGTAGATGCTCCAGACTCAGAGGAAGAGGATGAGGCGGTGTGGGGGGCGGTGGAAGGGGGAACAGAACAATCCCTTCAGCAACACACAGCCTGTAATGCATGTTATTAAAGACACCGCCAGGCTAGGCCACAGCGCCTGGCAGTGTACAGAGCTTCTGCAATGCATCATGGGAGATGGCACCTAACGATGACACACACTTCAGTCCAGAGAGTTGCTAAGAAGACGCACGACATCCTGGGGTTGACTCATCTGTGTCCCTCAGCGTGAACGAGGGAGGATTAAAAAAAAAAAAAAAAAAAGATTTTTTTTTCTTTGTTGTGTGGAGCAAACGATGCTCTTGTTTGCCCTACATAGCTGAGGCCATCTCTGAGCGGTTCACAGGTGGAACCCAGAACCAGGTTAGTGCTGCGCGCCAGACAATTGGAGCACAGCCAATTTAGCTGGTGGCAAGAGGTTGCAGGTGTGGGGCCGCAGTCATGCCAGCGCTTTATCAGATCTGTGTGTTCATTTGAGCGGAGAGCTGGTTCAGTAAGCAAAACGGGATCTAAGTCATGTGGAAATAATGAAGCTGGAATTATGAAAGACAAATTTAATTCCACTTTTCACGACCCCAGTTAGCTTAAAAAAAAGGGAAGGATAAAAGAGATATTTATGTTGTCCTCTAAGACAGGCTGGGAGTGACTGCTTGGGAGATAGAGAGAGTGAGTGCAACCGAGAGAGACAGAGAGAAAGCGTGATAGAGAGAGAGAGTGACAGAGACAGAAAGGACAGAAGGAAGGAGGGCAGACAGAAGACAGACAAAAGATATCTGTGTGTTTGTCACGATTACAATGGCTAGACAGACTGAAATGAAATTTCATTGTGGAGTGTTTGTGTGCTTCCTGACAAACCCAGCCCTTTTGGAATAGCACAAATAAATGAAAATGAAAAAATAAATGAAGAGTCCCTTCTAAGTTGACATCCAGTATATCGCATTTTACAAATACCGCATGGGAGAACTCTTCCTCATAGACTTACGGGCACCAAAGCCACAGCAACAATGCCCTTTCCCACAACAATGGCCAAGCAAACACCTAATGGATTCATAACAAGAGCAACAGTGAAACAGATGGACAGACAGACATACAGAAAGAAAGAAAGAAAGAAAGAAGAAGGCCATCCTTCCTGTCCCAATCCAGCTGAGCAAGCACAGCTGTGTGGAAGCTGTTTGAAGTCGCTCTGGCCTCTCTTCACAAAGCTCTGTTCTCTCCCCTCGTCTTCCTCCTCACCACATATGCTTGCCTGTCTCTCAAGGATGTACGTGTGTGTGGGTACATGTGTGTGTTTGTGCGTGCCAGTGTGTGTTTGTGAGTGTGTGCGCCTTGCCGTATGAAGATATTACTACTGCTGCACCCCACTGCTGCCCCTGACCTCCCACAAAGCCATCATTTGTGACGCCTACGGCTGTGAGAGTCTGCAACTGTAAGATGACTGGATTCATCGCACTTACACACACACACAAACACACACACGCACACACGCGCACACACACACACACACACGCATAAACAGAGCCACAACACCTCCTCCGGGGCTAAAAAACAGGGGTCTCTGTATGCTAATGAAAGGAAGCAGATAAGCAGAAGCAGTAACGGGCTGCAAGAGGCAGGGGGCATTGAATCACGTCTCTTTCCCATCCTTAAAGAATAGTAATGGTGTCTTAATATCACACTCACAGAGTTTTTTTTTTTTTTTTTTTTTTTTTTTTCTAAGCACTGCTCTGGCTGCAGGGGTGTGGCTGTATGGCTGAGGGAATGGCGAGGCATCTCACAGGTTACTGATGTCTCTTTTATGTTAAAAAAAGCCTTCCCGAATGGTAGAGCCGCGATGCTAATACGTGCCCCGTGGGCAACAAGATCCGAGCAGGGCAGAGGCAGGCGTAAACAAAAAAAAAAAAAAAGCAAGGAGGCAGCGGTGGGGTGGCGGGTAGGCGAGGAAAGCTGAAGAAATGCATTTGTTTGCATAAGTGGGCCAAATTGAGCAACACACACAAACACACACACACACCACACACACACACACACACACACACACACACACCCACACACACATACCAAAAACAATAAATAAATAAAAGACAGGCACTCTGAGTGCTGTTAAAGAGATTCACATCTATCCATTACAAGGTGTTTCAGGAGCACGTGTCAACAACAATGCGAGCACGCACAGCAATCATCACATTTGTTATTATTACCGCCTCTCTCTCTCTCTTTTACTCTCTCTCTCTCTCTCTTTTTCTCTCTCTCTCTCTCTCTCAAGGTTTTTATGGATCTCTGAGAGTGGATGAGGAGTGCAAGGAAATGGGTCGTTAAGGCCCCACAGAGCTTGGCGGAGAAAGTGGGCACCTGACACTGGGCCACTTCCTCTTCTCTTCTCCCTCTCTCCCCTCCTGTCCTCCTCTCCTGTCCTCTCTTCTCCTTTCCTCTCCTCTGCTCTGCGCTCCAGCTGATGGGCTGATTGTAGTGAGGAAGAAACAGATGCCCCCAGGCACTGTGGCTATGTGCCGTGACAGTGCGACTCAGATGGGCCTGAGCCACCATTTGCTTACTACCCCCATGCCCCCCCCCCCCCATCCCAAACACACACACACACACCACAAACTCTTTACACACCCCCTCACCCACATCCACTAATACCCCTATCCACTCCTATCCCCCTGCCTTTGGCAGCACTTTGCATCCATATGTTGCCACTTGAATCAAGGGGCCTCACCGTTAGCCAATCAGCTGTGCCCAACTCATAGCAAAAACTGTTTGCCCTTGGTTTCTTTTTTTTTAAATTTTCTTTGCCTTTTCTATTGCAGGGTCAGTGAGTTCAACCTATTTGAGGCCCCAGTTGTGCACTCTGTTTGAATGTGCATCATTATGATGCCCACTGTTGTTATGACACCGTAAATAGGACTGGCTTTAACGGTAGACATTAAAAAAACATATTGTAAGTCTACCTTCTCATTTTGTTGACTGTTCCTGTTGACACAGCTGCGGTCGTCCGCGGTAATTGTTTCTACTGCTACTCTCTGGCTCAGGCTAAAGTAATGATCAGGTTTACAGTAGAGTGATAATTTAAAACTGAACCAGTTTCTAAGCTATTGTCCAAAACTGTGAAAGTGTAAAGTTTAGCCTTCGCTTTACTCGTCCTGTGTCAGTGTATAAATGGCAGCGTCTGCTCTATTTTATTCCTGTATAGTGGGTCATGCACGCTGTGATGTCTGAGTAGGGGTCAGGATGAATGAATGGACCATGGGGAGTTGCTCCCCTCATCTCTCACCCCACCTCACCTGCACTGAGTGCGGATGCATACTTTGAGCATTATGCATGGCCAGTGGAGCTTTCTCTTGCTATCCATCTCTCTCTCTTTCTCTCTCTGTCTGTCTCTCTCTAATGACCACTTATTCAGCTCCAACTGAACTGTCTGTATTATGGCATTTATAGTCTCACTTTCACTTCCATTATTTCTGCATAATACCCCTCTCTCTTCTCTCAGTTCTGTCTGTTTCTCATTCTTTCTCTCACATCTCTCTCTCTCTCTCTCTCTTTCACTCTGTGTGTGTGTGTGTGTGTGTGTTTGTTCTTGTGCGCAAAATTCACAGCAACACAGCTGGGCTCTTGTTGTCTCATCTTTCTCATCATGCCATCCCTCTGGCCCTCTCATCGACACCACTAAGACCTCTCTCTCTCTCTCTCTCTCTCTCTCACACACACACTCTCTCTCTCCTCTTTTCTCTCTCCCCCATGCACCTGTTTGCCCCTGGCACACAGCGCATCCTCCACCTACACAATTAGAGCGGACGGGCTCCCGGTTTCCCTGTTAAAAACGCGGCCTCTTCAGACATCTCCGCAGATCAGCTCCTGGCGGCCCCGACAATGAAAGGCGTGTTTGCATAGCGTGGGCCAGGGACACAAAGCAACTCACTCTCGACGCAACTCAAAGAGTACACTCAAGCGAGACAAAGCATAGGGCTGAGGCTCTCCCTTAGCAGGCCAGGCTATCAGGCAGTAACGTGAATTGCTTCGTTTTTGAACGTCGTTAATGAACATTTCTAAGGCTCTGTTGTCCTGCAGTTGTCAGTGAGAGATAATTACCAAAAAAATGTGGAGAGTGGATGTTACATACTTTTGCCTCAGCTGTGACAAACTGCTAAAACCGTGCACCAAAAATGCCCTAATTGGTTGCTGGAAAGTGACACAGTCGGGCTAATGTGGATAGTGACTTCCTTTATTGCTGTCGTTTGTTGATGGGGCCAAAGGTTGCTGTACAGCCGTATGGAAATAATAGTGTGTCTGTGTATGGCCTTGTAGTAAGGGGTGGAGGGGGGGGGGGGGTTGTGGCAGGGAGAGGAGCATTGATGGGTTTTTAATATTCATCGCCGGGTCGTTACAGAAAGCAGGAACCGTCCTCTCCAGGGGACTCAGCTATTGCCACAAAAGCCACAGATGCAGACGAGAGTGGGAAGGGGAAAGGGGTCAGGGTCAGTCCTAACCTAATGATGGTCTGTGGCACGTCTGGACACGTCTGGACATGTCTGGTTGGCGGAAGTGGAGGTGCTCCCAGAGAGAGAGAGAGAGAGAGAGAGAGAGAGAGAGAGAAAGGTTTGTTGTAATTAACTGGGCGAACACGGCGACTTCTCCAGCAAGAGGGGCTAATCGCGTTTGAGACAGGGTGAAGCAAGGGCATGCTGACCTGCAATGGGGGTGGAAGTGTAGTGTGGGTGGTGCGCAGTCAATGTGTGTGTGTGTGTATGTGTTTGTGTGTCCACATGTCCAAACGTCCCCAAGAAGAAGTAGACAGTGACTTCCATGAGAGAGAAAGAGAAAGCGAGGTAGAGAGAGAGAGAGAGAGAGAGAGACAGAGAGAGCAAGAGCAAAGCAAAAGGGAGAGAGAGACAGAGGGAGAGAGAGAGAGAGAAAGACACACGTGCCTCCTTAGAGCCAGCCATCTTGTCAGCGGCGACCTTGGATGAATCATCCGACACGCGGTGTACGCTCTGCTTGGCGGTGTAGGTCAGCATGCACTTTCACACATTCTTCATCCTGAGCCTGAGCTTTGCTTCCCCAGCCATCATTACCGGAGGATCACAGGGACAGCTTTAAGAAAAGAACAACTGCCCTCTACCTGCTCCGCTCACCACACACACACGCACACACACACACACACACACACAGACACACACACACACACAAGCGCGCGCTTGCGGATGCAAACTTTTTAAAGCATGTCAACCCCTCGTGAACCCCAGACTGGATTCCCAATTATTCCAAGGTATGCCTAATTTGACACCTGCCTCATCATTTACAATTAGGCATTATGGGACGTAATTGGCCATCTGCCTCGGCCATCTTGTACTCCTGGAGAGGGGCCACATCTTCTTCCAGCTGTTTTTCCAAAGAAGGGGAGGTGTGCAGACCCAGTCACGGGCCTTCCCTCTCTGGTTCCTAGCTGCTGTCACTCGCTAAAAGGAATCAAGAATGTCTTAAGACCGCAGAGGCCTCGGCGGGCATGCGAGTGCGCACAGATCCCTAAAAACGAGCCAATTGCTTTCTTTTTTCTGAACTTATTCATAAAGGACCTGCATTCAGTGGGCAGTAATTGCTGGGCAAATAGGCCCATTCCACAAAATACACACGTACAGAACAGAAGAATAGAGGCATTTCAGAGCGAAGACCATCTCGTCTCAAAAGAGTAAGGGGGGGAGGCAGAAATCGCACTCAATCCATTGTCGTCCTTCTCTCTCTCCTAATACCCAGCCAGCGCTAGGTAATTGCTCACTTCCCCCTGTCAATCAAGGCGCTCCCTCGTCATCACTGTAGCCTCTTTTTTGTTTGCTTTGCCTGTGTCTCTTGTGTTCTCTTCAGAGCCTCCGCTCCACATTAGTAATGACAGGCGAGGACGGCCTGATTGCCTAGGCCGATTTTGACAGCAACTCTATTTTTATCCCCCTTGCTATGCCCGTGCCTGCAAGAGGACTGTGGGTGAAAGAGACAGGGAAGGAGAAGAAGAAGAAGAAGAGGAAGTGATGGGAAGGAAAAAGAGGAGGGTTGAAGAAAATGAATGGAACAGAGACTGAAAAGAAAGAAAGAAAGAAAGAGTTGTGGTAAATGGATAATGATAATTATTGAAAATAAAGAATGATAGAAAAAAAGAAAGGGCTCAAAAAATTAAAAAAAGACAAATGAATAATAGACGAAAGTTCTCAACTTCCACCATGAGACTAGAGCCATATTAAATGGCTGTCATATATATTCAAGCCAGCATCATTGTCTCAAAGATCAATATTCAGTGGAACTCTGTCATTTATCAGAGCTGATTAGGCTGATTCAGAGTCACATTCTTGGAAACCATTTTGGCAAGACTTTCAGATGCAGGGCTTCCCGCAAGCTACAATAGGAAACAAGCCTCATGTATATTTCAGCAATTACTGTAAAAGTGGCTGTGACTTGCGCTTGGCAGGGCTTTGACCTGCGTTACTTAATGCAGCCCTAAATGGTTGCTGTGAAAACACCCTGCAGGGTTTTGCCCAGCAGATTCTTTCACAGGATGATGGAGGGGTGATCTATTTAGACTTCACTGTTGTGGTGAGAGAAAGGTCTCAGACCTCTGGGAAACACTATGTTTGTCAACTAGCGTGCTGAGTGCTACTGTTGTCTTGTCTTACAGATCATTCTGCAAGCGAAGTTGTGCTATGTTGCCCCCTCCACCATCCCCCCTCACCCCCCCCCCGGAAAACAAGCACACACACACACACACACACACACACACACACACACACACACACACACACACACACACACACAGACACACACACACACACACACACATCACACCCTCTTTCACCTTTTTCACCTTGGCATAAACCACTTTGTGTGGATGAACTTATTCTCAGTGCTATCGGAGAAAACTACAGGAAATCTCTGTTTACAAATTTTCTCGCAGTTTTTCTTTTTTGTCACCAGAGGCCCAAATCAATACAGTACAATATATCTGCAACAAGTAGCATTTGGAGTGCCTCCCAAAACTGTCTAATATAAATCACTGTCTCTCAGAGCGTGCTCCCACTCCTGCGGCTATTTATAACAAAACCCTCATTGTGATCCTCTTATGTGAACCAATAATTGGATGAAGGTGCCAGTTTCATGAGGGAGAATGCCGTTATAAAGATGATTGTCAAAGCAATGATGGAACTATTGTTATCCTGGAGCACTGCCATCTTTGGTTCTGACAACCCCGGCGAGCGTGCACGTCCAGGGACACATGCACATGCACGCTCGTCCCTCAGTGACCCACAGTCGTGTCTGTCTGCTGTTTGTCCACAGCTAAGGAACATCGGCAGGTGTCTGCTTCCTCCGGGGGGGATTTAAGCGAAAACAAACACGCTGGCCCTTACTCACAAACAAGGATATGCTGGCGTGCATTCTATTACGGACAAGCCGTGCATCAGAGTGCATGCGGAGGAGGGATAGTTTTATGAGCAAAGATAAATTTGCATGAATTAGTTCATTCTGCTCACTCAACTTTCCACATGCAGGCACACACACATACATACACACACACACACACACACACACACACACACACACACACACTGTCCTCTCTGGGCACTAAAGAGGCTGCCATGCAGAGATCTTTGTGGCTGATGAAGAGGGATGTGAGTCATTGAACCACTCTGCATGCACATCTGTCACTAGTTATGTGACTGACCTTTTTTTTCCTTGTCTCTCCCTCCCTCTCTCCTTCCCTCTCTCCTTCTCTCCATCTCTCCTCAAGAGATGCTGTAAAGTGGGCCCAGCCCTCATCTATCTTGCTTACATTTGGATGGACCCTCCCCACGGCTCCCTGAGCACTTGAGGCCCGAGGGCAAGATGAGATGCACGAGGGAGCACGAGGCCCACCACACAGCCATGGAAAGGTCCTTTTTAGCATGACATGTCCTCGCACATCAACACACATCACCCCCTCATGCCCCACCCCCCCTCCCACACACACACACACACAAATACATCAGTACACCTACACACAAACAAACACAAACATCAACACACCTACACACACATACATGAATGTAGGTAGAGGAATGTGTCTATTTAGACAAAAGCATGAACATGTACAATAGACTACAACCATACTCTCATACATTTCTATACACATAAATACATTAAGGCTTTGTACTCACCTAAACCATGAAGAAGGTGTGCAGGTCAGGACAACAGGACATGGAAAAAAGAGAAGAAACGAATTAATTAAATTACAAAACAACAGTCCCCAGCAGGCCATCGCGTGACAACAACATGTATTCTTTTTTAATTACGAGAATGTGACATAGTGACACAGTAAAAATGTTCTTGACGGACCACCACACTCAAAAGACTAGCTAGAGACCAATTTAAAAGCTTCGCCATTTGTGCATTCATTAACTCCCTAACTGGGTGGCATCTCTCCCTTCAAGGATTGTGCAGTGGTCACTCTGTGTCCAGTGTTAATGGATGCTACCGCCCCCTTTTACCCTCTCTCTCTCTGTGGGGAATCGCTGTCCTTATCAGGGCCCAGATGAGCTGGGCGGCCTGAGTTAATCCCTCTTCCCTTCCGCTCGAAACTCAAGTCAAACTGGCAGACACACAGCTCACGGCACCCTCCACCAAGCGCGCATACACACACACACACACACACACACACACACACACACACACACACACACACACACAAACACACACACACACATATACGCATGCAACACACACACAAACAAACACACACACATACAAACAAACAAACACACACACACAAATAAGAGAAGAGAAAGCCCAAGCACACTTTGTGAGGAGTCTGGCAGGGAGGGGTAATGGAATGGGAGGCAGGCAGGCAAGCAAACAGACAGTCTCATTGGCTTTTGCCGACAGAGCCAGTGAGCATGATGGCAATTTTGTCAAGGCATTAATGAGCAGTCTTCTAAGAGTGTTTGTTTTGATTTTTCACACTCCAAGCAATCGTGAATAGGTAATGTGTTCTGGAGATGTGGGAGAAATCTGAAAAGAAAAGGGAGGGGTGGTTGGAGGAAAGAGAGAGAGAGAGGAGAGAGAGAGAGAGAGAGATGATTGGAATTGCACCTGTGGTTTGATCAGATCAACTGCTTTGAAGTAAAAAAAAAATATGTGCAAGTGAGGTTTCGGGGTAAAATAGACAGAGAAAATTGAACATACTGGTGCACACAGGAACCAAAAGCATTTCAGGGCCACACTTGTGAATTTGTCTTGAAAGGTTCAAATCAATTAATATTGATTACGCAAACAGAGCATTTCAGGTGCTTAAGTCTTGCAGTAAAGGAAGATGGGCTTTGTTTCAAGCGCCTGTGAGAGAGACTGTTTCCAGTCTTTTCTCTTCACCTCTGAAACAGTAATGTTTGAGTGCCAGTATGGGTGAGTTGCTTGTGAATAGAGCTGGTGTATTTCTGTGTGTGTGTGTGTGTGTGTGTGTGTGTGTGTGTGTGTGCCTTTTAAGGTGTATGTGTGCATCTGAGAAAGGGTGTTGCAGATTAGTGTACTTGTGTGTATGTGTGAGAGAGTATGTGTGAGTGAAAGAGGTATGTGTGTGTGTGTGTAGGTGTGTATTTGTGTGTGTGTGTGTATGTGTTTGTGTGTGTGTGTGTATATGTGTGTGTGAGTGTAGACTGTGACACGTGTGTAGGCCCGGCATGCTGTGCTGGGCGCAGGCAGGTCTCCAGCAGAGGTGAGAGATGACTGGTTGCTGTCATGACATGACAGATGTGTTTGGACAGAGCGGTGCCAGTGCTGCCATTCTGCATTAACCTCAGACAGTCAACCCACTGCGCTAGGGTATTCCCACTCACAGACCAATCATGGAGACAATACTGTCTGTCCATGAAAAAGCCTGTGCGTGTGGGTTTACAGTGTGTGTTCATGTGTGTGTGTGTGTGTGTGTGTGTGTGTGTGAGAGAGTGCTGGCTTGCACTTGAGTTCATGGTTTCCAGTGTTTTTGGTGGGTGGGTGGATAATGTGAAAAAGTGTTTTCTACAATAAAAAGACCTTTTGTGTGTTGCCTTTTCAAATAGAATGCAATAGAGGATCACGTTTGCAATCTGCAAGATAATGACACTTCATTAAAAAGTTAAAGTTTGACCTGTTCTAATTCATCAGAGCAAAATATCAATTAGCCAGAGACATAAATGATGCACTTAGATAATTGTCTGCTCCTTTAAACATACTGATAATTAGTCGGCTGGTCAAACGGCATAAAAGATTTATTTTTTTCATTTCACCAGCTTTTGCATCACTGTCAAATGTGTAATTCATCAATCATGTGCGGAGGTGTGGGGGGTGGGGTAGGGGGCGTGGGGTTGGGTGGCAGACAACTGGGAGAAGGTGGAAGAGAAAGATGAGTTGCGTGATGAGGACGGGTTTGGCAGGAACTCTTCCTCTGACATTTGGTTTCCATGTCCCTGTCTCTCCCATTTCATTCAGGCAGTAGAAAATAAAACACCCAGCTGACACAAGCCCACCCCACCCTGCCCTACCCCCTGCCAGTAGACAGAAATCTCCTTGCTAACATGGAGGAGTCTTAAAAAATTCACATCAGCCAATGAATTATGGAGGCCCCTAATGAGTGCCATGCGGGACTCCACAATTTCTCTCTCTCCCTCTCTCTCTGTCTCTATCTCACTTTCCCCTCTCTGTGCCTCCTACACATGGGTACCAAGCAAGTCATTGGATAACTCCTTCTCTTCTGCACACACACTCACACCTCACACTCACACACACACACACACACACACACCAATGCCATAACATGCTGGACAACTAATGAACATACTCCCCTCTCTTTTGTCCCCTGCCACTGCTTCGTTCGCAGTTTCTCTATCCTGCCACCATTGTAATTGAACCATGGCAATTACCCTGGCAACAACCTCGACCTCATAAGAACACTGAGGAAGAGAGGATTGGTGGTGAGGGGTAGGGGGTGAGTGTGGAGGCTGCATTTACTGGGGGGTGGCGAGGGGGGGTATAGAGTGTAGATGGAACTCAGATATAACCTTGGGAAAGACGGTGCCTGATTATCATAAAATTAATTGCCACATTTATTACGTAATATCTTGCCTGGACATTTATCGTAGCTGAGGGAAACCTTTGCCTGGTATATGGCAAAGTGTGATTATGCTGCGATTTTAATTACTATACGAGAAATGAATACCGCAATGCATTGCTGTGCATGCCACTCACCCACCCCCTTCCCACACACACACACACACACACACTCTTTTTATGTGCATATTTGAATAGTCAGTGCTAAGTGGATGACACACTGGATCTATTTGTTTGTTTTCTTGGCTCTTCCTCCCCAATTACTGCAATGGCGGCCGGGCAAACTGGGTGGCAGTTAAAGTGTCCCTCCGTGGCGCGGAGTGTGAAATGCAAGCGGACTGCTGATGGGCAATTTTCACACCAAAGCTCAGCCTGCCACTACAATAGGTGGCCCTGGATGTCTAATTATATCACGGCAGTGAAGAACAAACCACCGGCCTCAACCCCACACTGGCCCTGCAAGCACTCTCCGTCGACAGTGTGGCACTAAACAAGACACAACAGAAGAAGTCTGATGTTCGTATACAAGTGGACAGGGTTTAATACACAACACATCTCCCCCACCCCCCACCCCCCTCTTTTTCCGTCGCACATATTCTGTCTCATTTGTTTTCGTTCTTCTTTTCTCGGTTTCAAGTTGCTCCTGACATGTTGCCGGGTGGCTCACGGAGATGAGAGAATGTGACTGGAACTCTGGACTCACGCTTCTTGTCTGGTCTCTGAAGGTTACGGACAGATAAAGGCCTGGGGGAGAGTTTGTCTGTGTGAGTGTCTGGGTGTGTGTGTTTGTGTGTGTGTGAGTTTGTCTGTGTGAGTTTGTCTGTGTGTGTGTGTGTGGGTGAGTTTGTCTGGGTGTGTGTGTGTGGCCGTTGTCTCCTGCGCTTCATTGACACAGAGGTCATGAGAGTTCACCCTGAGGCAGGAAAGAGGGTTAAGGCTTCAGTGCAGAAACTCTTTTCTTTTTTTTTTCCTTGCTCCTTCTCTCCCCCATTTATCTCTCCATCCTTGATAGTCATACTTTTTATGTTGTTTCACCATGTTCTTAGCAATTTGTATGGCTTTGTCTTTCTTCTTTTGTGTCTGTATGTTTCTCATTCAAACATTCTCTCTTTTCATTTTCTCTCTCTCTCTCTCTTTTCCACACTCACTTTTGTCTTTGTCTTAGTTTTCTTGTCCTTGTCTTAGTTTTCGCTCACTGTGTCCTTCGTTCTCTGTCACATTTTCATCTCTGAATAGAGACACATCTACTCACGCCCACTAAACAAAAATCGTCAACATGCACAGACAAAGCAGACAATATTACAGTGCAAGGGACAGAATGTAGACAACACAACAGTCAACAGAGAATTGACTATATTTTTTCCTTTTATTTCTTTTTTTTTCTCTTTGACAGTGACTCTGCTGTCACTGAATGGCTCCACACACGCTCCCCCTTGCCTGCTCACCTCTCCTGAATGTGGCTCAAAACTCTGTGTCTAGTTGACCAGCAGGGGCGTCGCTAGCTATTTAAAACATTTGGAGCTATAGCCCAAAAGTTAGAGTCCTTTTTATGTGGGAGTTAGGGAGTTTCTCCCCAGAAAATCGGGCTAATGAACATGCAAATTTAACGTAGTTTGAGAATGAAAGGCCAATCGTCATGACTCACATGCCGAGTAGTTTGATCTTTACATTAAAGATAGGATAGCCTTTAAGGAAGTGAACATCTCTTCTGTCAAATTGCACCACATACAGCCAAAATATGACATTAAAATGCCTATAGCCAAACACTGTCATGCACTTGCACAATGTCAAGTGGACCATGTAGATTTCACTCCTGAATCTGTGCAAACTACAAGCCATCACTGCCAATGATGAATTTGCAACACTTTACAACAAATGATTCTACAACTGTCCATATATGGTCACGTCAGATTTTCTTGCGTTTTTTTAATGGGTTACAATGTTGCATTTGGGGCTTCTGGTAATTCAACTACTCAAGAGTCTCCTCTATGGGGCTATTTTCATCATCATTATTATTTATTTTGATGGAAGAAATCCGGGGCTATTCCCAGAAGATCCGGGGCTATAGCCTCGAATGCCCAGGTCTAACAACGCACCCGTCGACCAGGAAATCACCTGCCCGTGGTCAAGGATCCCAGTCTGTGATCCAGTCACTGGCTGACACAGCTACACTGACACACTCCCCATGTTCGAGGGCGCAGCGCGGTGATGGCCATGTTCCCTGCTCTGACTCATGGCCCGCTGTGTCACCGCTGCAAGGCAAGTTCCATCAGGTGGCTGCTTCACCTTAACCCAAGAAGCGACCAGAGAGCATCCCTCAACTGGCACAAGTCCCGGCCGACCGGATTCATTATCGATGGCGGTATCCTCTGGACCGTATCTTTCATGTTTCTCCACACTGAGCCTAATGAGGATTTTGGCTTCTTGGCCCAACTATTGGACGTGTGAGGGGACATTTGACATGGCAGCTGATACTGCTGCTGCAGTGGGGGTTTGCGTGGCGGGGGAGAGAAGGGCTTCTGCATGCGGACAGGAAGCCGGAGAGTGAGTGTCCACCTCGCTGGTTACCCGCGCCTGCGCACCTGTCACATGTCAAGACTGTACAGAAGCCCGGGGCCTCAGATCATGTGAGAGCTCGACGTGTCTCATCCTTTCACGGCTCCGTGGCTCAGAAAGAAAGAAGAGAAAAGAGCAGTCTGTGCTAACTGGATTGGTCGCGTCGTCTCTCTCTCCCTCACCGGCTAAGCGGCCAAACGTGGTGTGTGGCTGTGGCAGCCGGTGGCAGCTGTGTATGTGTGTGTGTGTAAAGGGGGAGGGGTTGGGTGAGTGTGTATGTGTCTGAGATGTACAGAGCAGATGTGAGCGGACTGGTCAGCGGAGCCTTGCCCGCCCGGGTAAATATCCCACTCCTGACAGGCCTGTGCAAATACAGCCATGCCACGCTCACCCCGCTGTCTCACCTCGCCTTGCTTCACCATCTTACTCTCTCTCTCTCTCTCTCTTTCTCTCTCTCTCCTTTGTTCTTTTTTTGCTCTCTCTCCTGCTGTTTGCAGTTACACTCCAACAGTGCCTGAGTTAAATGAAGGCTGTGAGTGCCTGTCAAGAAGATGACTCTCCACCTCAGGCTGCGCTCTCTCTCTCTCTCTCTCTCTCTCTCTCTCTCTCTCTCTCTCTCTCTCTCCCTCTCTCTCTGTATATTAGCAACATCAGTTCAATTTGCAAAGGAAGAATGATCAGTCTGTTACCTTGCTTATTCATTCTTTGTATGTTTACCACTGAGCCCACTTAAAAGTGTAAATTAACACAAACAATTATTTCTTTTCTTCCTCTCTTAAAGACAGACTCCTGTCAGTCAGTCTGTTAAATACGGAATGGTTATTTGTTTACACATTTGTTTATTTATTTGGCACATGCCTTAAGGAGCAGTTGTAATCTCTGTGTGTTTTCCTTAGGGTAGAGAGCAAGTCTCAGTTTTAGTATAACAAGAGCAACAACCAGCACCATCACATCTCCAATGGTCTAACTAGCAGAGAGAGCCTGCAGGTGTACATTTCTGCCCTTTGGCCATGTTGTTCCAGGTTGATTTTTTTTCTTTGTCTGCCTCTCTCTCTTTTTTCCTCTCTCTCTCTCTTTTTTTGCCCAGAGCGAGAGAATTAAAAGCACCCCTGTCAATTTCCATTATTAGACATCAGGTGGCATACCAGGCCTAAGCAGCATGCTCCAATGCTTCCTGCCATACTCCAGGCCTCTTAACCCTAATTGACAGTCTCAAATCCACTCAGCTGCTGCAGCCAACGGCACTCCAAGATTTAGAGAAGAAGAGAGAGAGAAACAAAAAGGTATGGATTGACAATGGGAGAGAGAAAAATAAAAAGGTACAGTGAGGGACAATGAGAGAGAGAGAGAGAGAGAGAGAGAGAGACAGAGAGAGAGAGAAGGTATTGAAAGGTATAGAGAGGAAGAGTGAGATTAGAGGAATGGAGTGAAGTAAATGGAGGGATGGAGCGATTGCATCCTTCATGTCTTGATATGGATCTGTAATCTTGGCTTACTCCTGACTGCCCGCAGAGAGCACCTTGAACACGTGTCACAGGGCAGCGATACCGTCTAGTGCACACGATCTCTACCTCGTCTTACGCAATATGGGACGTTCTCAGTGACAACGGTGACGACGGTAGCTGCACACTTGCATGAATTGGCCGCCGAGTTATATGTGGCGCTTTCAATTACCACACAGATCATGAAGTGAGCTACAGCCAGATTAATCCAGCATGTGTGGACCCCCTAGGCAGTAGCTGCTGCAGCAACATCAGCAGCAGTAACAGAGAAAACAGTGGCAGAATCATCAACAGGCAACTCTTAAAAATGAAGTCGTGCCTACACTGAGATCAATCTGTGGTGTTGCTCTGTCTTTCTCTCTCTCTCTCTCTCTCTGTCTCCTTCTCTCTCTGCACTCTGTACTTTTCTCTCAAGCTCAGGAGGAGCTTTTTTTTGCTTCTAATCTTCTGAACACGACACAATTCATCTCCTGTCTCCTCCGTAAGCTTCATAATCTCACCCCCTAGATTTGCCTCCTGCGCACCATGCCAAACGGTGCACTAATGGGGAGATGGGCGTGTGTGTTGAGGGAGGGGGAGGAGGGTGGGGTGGGGATAGGCGAATAAATCTGGGCTTATCCGGACTGGAATTACGGGGGAAGTACAAATTAAGAGGACTCAACTCGTTAGCACAGCTTTAATTTGTCGGCCTCCTGGAGTACCACCCCCCCCCCCACACACACACACACACTCACATCCCATCCCATCCCACCCTCCACCCCCCCCAAAAAAAATCTACCCTTAAACACACCCTCTGCAGCATTTTCATAGTCATCAAACCGTTTCACTGCTTCAGTTTTCTGACCTGCTGCGGTGATTAGCGCTGCTTTTTGGAAAAACCAGCGATGCAATATTTGAAAAGCGGCTTGCCTTTTGTTTACGACGGTATTGGGATCTTGTTGCATTCTCTCTCTATAGAGCTCCCTCTACAGCTTCTGGGTGCATATTGCAGTAACAATGCTAAAAAGAAAACCAGAGTTGCTGAGCGCTTCCTTAATGGACAATTATGGTGGGAGACACAGGCTTTTTTGAGGAAGCTATATTTTTGACTTGTTTTTCTCTTCATGATTTCCACTCATGACTCTCTCTCTTTCTATCTCTCCTCTCACACACACACACACACACACATACACTCTTGTTGCCTTGAGTGCTGCACAGACCATCAAACATCACCCACTCTCACCTTTTTGTCAACTGGCAAGGCGATATTCCATCAGAATCCAGGGAATCAGAACGCATGGCATGAAAGCTTTTATTCTGAGAGTGGGTGGGGTGTTTAGAGCTTCTGAGCATTCATCAGACAAGGAAAAGACTGACCCCTCTGATAATCCTTCTATCCAACTTCTTTTTTTTTGTATTGTTATTGTTTTAGAAGGGTCTTCTGGAACATTCCTCTTTTGCGTGTGAGATTTTGTTAAATTCACATTGCCTCCCAATATCTCAACTCCTCACAGCAGAGGTCCATTGAAAAAAAAAGAAAAAAAAAAAATCAAATGTACCAGGCTGATTTTTTCTTACCTGTACAGCAAAGAGCTGGGCTGGGGAACACCAAACAATTTCACTGTGCTTTCACTCGACTCTAAATATTGATTTCAGAAACTCCAAGTATTGCCCTTTGCAGCTAATACTCTGAGAGGGCTACCCAGAAGAGCATCAGACAGATGACTGCACAACTGTGCTGCAATAACTCCCTTTTGGAGTGTTAGCACACGTGGCTACATTACAGATTAGCCACAGCCAAAAACAAAGAGGGCTCACAGAGCACAGAGCTTCGATTTTACTGTGCTGGTGTGAAGCACTGAACACTGTTGTGTAGACCTAACTGCAGATCAGGGATTAGTGTCTAGACAGTGCCAATGCTAGCATCTGAAGCAATCTTGATAATTCAGGCATAGGGTGACGTGGTATAATCAAAGATCATTGAATACCAAGATAGAGCAACATAATATGTTACAACTGAAGCAAACGTGAATAGTTCCGGTCTGCATAAGTGGGAGTGTCACATAACATCACAGTATAAATGATATTCTGTATCGGCATATGAGGGCTCGACTCTGGTCAGCATAAAGGGGAATTTTCCACCCACTCCCTATGACAATAGAACACGAACTTAACAAACATGTGTGCCTCTCACTCCACTTTTGCCTTCTCTGTTAGCAACGACAAAGTTAGCAACAACACTGTCCACTGTCACTCCAAGTAATAGGAGCTCATATTCCACAAATGACTTTTTTTTGACTTTGACAAATTATTTTTGTTATTCTCCTATTCAAAGTAACCAGATTGTATGTGTATGGTAACCAAGTTTTGAGTTACCAACTACTCTCCTAGAGTTGACCACCCCTATGTGTTTGGAGCTAAGTCCTGTAATTTAAGTACTGTAGTTAGGTGGTATTGCAGTCGGAATCATAGACCCAACAAGCACAAAGCCATGAATTAGATCCCTAGTAGAGCTGGCACTGGTGAGAAACATATCATTTAGTTGAAATGACTTTTAACCTTTTTTCCATCATAAACTTTGTCAAATTCCTGCTGGCCGGCAAAGAAAAGAGAGGAAAAGAGAGCAGAGAGTGGTGTGTGATTTAGCCCATGGATAAAAAGCACATGGACGCAGCCGATAGTGCTTTAAAAGCACTTCATGGGCAGTACTTACAGGCCTGAAATGGAACACGTGACGAGCGGCGTAATCAGTGAGAGCCCCCGGAGAAGGGCGACGTTGGAAATGGCGTGTTACCTTTCAGCGTCTGCTGTGGCTGTTTACACTCACCTCAGAAGAGGCAAAACAAACCGCAATCACAGTGGTGGTAATTAACCCCCAGGGCGAATGAATAGGGGACTGATGCGGAGCAAGGTTGCCATTGTGATGAGTCTCCCTCAGTGGACCTCAAGCCCTGGAGTGGGAGGAGGATGGTGAGGGGTGGTGTTGAGTGGGTGGGGTGGTGGTGGTTGTGGTGGTGGTTGTGGGGTTACTGTGGGTGTTACTGTGTGGGCTGGTGAGCATGGATCATAGATCATAGATACACATCCACTTAACTAGCTCAAAACAGGTGTCAGAAAGCTGCCTTTGTGTGTCCTACATGCCCATCAACCAGTCCTCTCAAATACCTCTCAAAGGACCACTGCTAACAATCTGTCAAAAATAATAGTATTAATGTTTTCACTCTATAGATGTCCATCTATAAATGTTTGTATATAGAGGCCAGATATTCTCCTGAGCAGCAGTTTCTCTGAGGACCTTGTTTAGTCAATATAGCTCAGACAGGATATAAATATCTTTAAACAACCAATAAGAAGAAAAGAAGAAAAGAAAAGAAAAGAAAAGAAAAGAAAAGAAAATGGGAAAACAAATTAATAAAGGGGAGGAAATTAAGAAAGCAGTAAAACTGCTTTTTCATTGATAATACCCAAACTCCTGTTAGCATAGCGACAGAGGCAGTGGTGGATGCCATTGTTGTTAGACAAAAGCAACACAATCATGTCTCATTTGAGCATTTAAGAGCTAGTGATCAAGAAGTTATGTGTTCCTTGAATTAAAACTGATTACGCTAGTATTCAGACAACTCGAACAGTCTACTGCACTTAGATTGTGCAGTTTATGTTAAAAGAGACCAACATAAGTATTTACTTTCACTCCTATCTCATTTAATATTTGTTGATATTTGGTAAATTATTCTATCTTTCAAATTCATTCACCTTTGTTGTTTTCCTTTGCTATTGTACTGAAAAGGTTCAATGAGAAAGCAGAGTTGAAACACACCCCCACTCTTTTAATCACAGGCCTTTAGCGTAATCTTAAAACTTAATTCCTCACTCAGGCAAGTTAATTAAACCAGGAAAGGCTAACCAAGTAGATAGTATTCAGGAAGATGTCTGAGCCCTTATCTAGTCTTTATCCTCCATTGCTCACCTCTTCCTTCATCCTTCAGACCATCTTCTTTGAGCAGTGTTTTCAGTATACTCATCTTCTTTGAGCAGTGTTTTCAGTATACTTGTTTTTTTCTTTAATGTAAGCAGGTTTTAACACCCAAGACTTCACACACAAGAGCCTTTCTCTCTCTCTCTCTCTCTCTCTCTCTCTCTCTCTCTCTTTCTCTCTCTGTGTGTGTGTATGTGAGTGTGTGTCTGTGTGTGGGAGTGTGTGTCTATGTGTGTGTGTGTGCGCGCGTGTGTGATGCTTCTCACCGCTCATAAAGGTCAGTTTTGCGGGCAGTGATCAGTGGCTGGTTATCCAGCACCCAAGGTCTATTTGAATAACACTAATGAACCACACGCAAGTCTGATATTAGAGTACCTGCCACAGCACATCACAGATCGCTTGTAGTCATTCGAAGAATAAATTAATATCAAGAGCCTGCCAAAAAAATCACTGGCGACCTTTATCTTAAGCAAGATTAAAGCAATTTATTTTATTTTCCTTTGTATTCATACGAGCACTGCATGTTCAAGTAAATATGCTAATGTCACTGATGATACCTCGACTGTTATTCATAAAATTGTCACAATTGGGTGACCGGTTTGCACAGTGAATAGCAAAATGCATTAAAGTGGGTATATTCCGAACTCATTAAAATTCCTGCATGGTAGTGCTGCATATGCATTTTTTAAGTTTCATATTAGAAACAGCACAACAAGTTCAATAATGCACTCTTTCTCCCTAAGGGGAGTCTAAACTATTCAGACATAGCCGTCCTTCATGAAAACAACAAATGCAAATCCAAATCGATGAATAAATATTTACTAGTGCAAGGACCCCTCTGCATTCAGTGTCACCAGTGCCTCGCCTCATTTCTACTTTCACTCTCTCACTTTCTCGTTCTTTCTTTCTAACCTATACACACAGAGACACACAAACAAGCTCTTCCCCTTTCACACACACACACACACACACACACACAAACACACACACACACACACACATATACATGCACACACGCACACACACACACACACTCACGACACATCTATCAAAATGAAAGGCTGCCACATTACATTTGCATGTGAGCACCCCTTGACAAATGATCCACCTGTGGTATGGTATAAGGGTAGGGTGAGAGAAAGGGTGAGAAAGAGAGAGAGAGAGAGAGAGAAATGCAACAGATTGGCCAGTCAGCCTCTCTAAGGACAAAAGGCAGCAGTTATGATGGCCCTCTATCTAGCGAGCATGGCGCATCAAAGCCAGTGGTTGGTTTTGCGGCGGTTGTTGTTGCTTTTAGCCACCTGTGCTTGCTGCCCAGGTCTGTGGCTGTCAGGGCATTCAGCTCTGGTTAGCCTCACTTCACACGACCACTGCTGTGGGCTACTAATGGCATCCCTCAGCCCTAGACAGTACACATGCATGTCCCTGCGCCCCCAGGAAACCTGCCCCCCCCATCTCCACTCCCCACCCCTCTCTCAGGGCTTCTTGCACCCTGTCAGCCCCATGTCTGCAAAACTCCTGCTCTGCTGAGCCCTTAATGAGCTCGCCATGTGGGAATGGCATGCCAAAATGGACCTCGTTTCGTTACGTCTTTTTTTTTTCTGCTATTTTTGGGCTTTTTACTTCTCTCTCCTGCTCTCTTCTCTCTCTCTTTCTCTTTTTTCTCTCTCTCTTTCTCTATCCCTTGGTCTCTCTTGCTCATTCAGCATCTCTCTCTCTCTAATGGGCTTTCAAGCAAACTGTCACACACACACACACACACACACACACACACGCACACACACACACACACACACACACACACACAATTCATTCTCTGAGTGCTTTAAGTCTTTAAAAATATTTTCTGAACATGTGTGTTTGTGTGTGTGTGTGTGTGTGTGTGTGTGTGTTTATTTGTACTGGTATCAATATGCAGAGGTATAGTAACACCATTACCAAAGTGTTCTGGTGATGCATAAAGTTAAAAAAAAACAAAAAAAAACATGTGAAGCCAATTATTCTGTAGTGCTTCATACATGTAGCCAACATTTGTGCGTGTGTGTGTGTGTGTGTGTGTGTGTGTGTGTGTGTGTGTGTGTGTGTGTGTATGTGTGGTTTTGGTTGTATGTGTTTGTGCCTTCCCAGTGTGCCTTGTTATCCTTCTCCATCAGAGCCTGGTCTTCCTCATTATTGGGAGTGTGTGTGTCTGTGTGTGTGTTTGTGTGTGTGTGTGTGTGTGTGCGAGTTTGCTCTCCCTGTGGAACACACCATGAGTAGGCCTGTGTGTGGCCAACTGATACCAAAGATAAGCCTCCAAAGCTTTCTCTCTCGCGCACTCCTCCTTGTCCTTTGTGCTTTTCTCATCTCTCTCTTTCTCTCTCTCACACACATACACACAATGTTTTTTTTTTTTTAACCCACTCTCTCTCTCTCTCCCTTGTTTCTCATTTTCCCTTACTTCTGTTTCCCTCTTCCTTTTTCTTTGGGAAACACAACTCACTGTCAGATCCACTGTATGTCCTGAGGGACGCCAGGAGAGGCGGAGGTGGAGGAGGGCTGTGGTGGGTGAAGGTGGAGGTGGAGGTGGAGGTGGAGGTGGTAGTGGTGGAGGGGAAGAGGCAGAATTCATTTGTACTTTTCAATCTGCTGCCCACTGCCGCCTGCGGTGCAGCGCTGTCCGAGCCGCGATGGCCGCCTGCCACGTGGATGGATGCATGGCGCCGGGTGACAAACAGATTAATGGAGCAGGGGATCGGTGCCCCACCGGAGGCCCAAGGGACTCAGGGGCAAGAGGGATGGAAGGGAGGGAGGTACGGAGGGAGGAGGAGGAGAGGGACGGAGGTCCCCTGGTGCCTCTGCTCAGCATGTCCTCAGAGTTCCAACAACCTGCCCCTTGCCAAATCCCACTGGCATTAGGCCTAGTGGCACCTGGTGTGTGTGTATGTGTGTGTGTGTTCTAGTGTGTGTGTGGTTTCTGAATGTGTGAACTGGTGAATGTTTCTGCTTCTGTGTGTCTGTGTGCTTGCATATTTTGCATTGTTTTGCTAGAGTGGGTGCACTCATGGGTATTTGTCTGATTGTATGTGTGTGTGTGTGTGTCTGTTTGTATGCACCTGTAGTGGTTTTGCAGGAGCTGGTTGAAACTGTGGGGTAGATTAATGGCCCATTGTCTTCCTGCCCCCTAAGGGGAGGGGACTGGCATAGAGGCATGGCGACTCTATGGGCCATGCAGCTCCATCCCAGGGGGCCAGGTCATTAGTACGGGCCCGGTGCCAGCAGTGCCACCTCACTGACTGGCACACCTGAGGGAGGACCACCTGATTACCACCCCTCATAACACCCCTCACCCCCACCTCCATCACTAGCACCATTGTGTCTGTGAATGCAGACTTGTGTATTTCTCCACCAGTCTGGAGAGGCCTAGCTTTTCTCACTTGTGGCGACACAGAGATCACTGGCAGGTGTTTTAAACATAAGCTAAGATGCAGGTGTGCACCTGATACCCAACCTTACAGCGCTAGCCATGAACCTGAGTGAATATTTGAAGTGAGAATTCCAAAGCATGCATGATATTTTTTATTATTAATTCTTGGGAATCTGCAGAGCAAACACACACACACACACACACACACACACACACACACACACACACACACACACACACACACACACACACATACACACACAGACCTCCCTACCATCACCCCCCCTGTGTAATTTACACTTTCATGAGCTCACCGTAGTCAACTAAACGCACGGAGGCCTAGAACAGATTACCAACGAGAGCTCTGTGCTTAGTCTCCTCTGTGAACTCACAAAGAAAATAAAGGGATTTCCAGTACAAAAAAAAGAAATATCTAAGCTCAATACCTGAGCAACCCTTTAAGCTCTTTCACTGATCTTCTCTGCTTTTCTGTGTCTGTTTATGCTGGAAGAGCTCAGTCGACCCGTTCCTTACTTTGCATGACTTGTGAAACATTTTACAGCTGCCGTGTTGACTGTGGAATTAAATGCAATATTCATTTCTACAGCCTTATCCAATTAGTGTGCACACATTATTTATTTTTCTGTAGCACTAAAACAAGCACATACATACACACACACACACACACACACACACACACTTAAAACTCTCTCTCTCATACACACACTTTCATTACAGTGCAATACTTCTCGCTCTTTCTTATCTATTCTTTTTAGTCTTCCTCCTCTCCTTCCTCCCTGACTATCTTTCTCTCTGTACTGGACGGACATTAGTCTCCCAGCAGACTTGGAGCTCTTGTGGTAATGACCCAATCCCTTGCTGGCTGCCACCCACGATACCCCCCCCCCACACACACACACCCCCAACCACCCCGCCGCGTCACGATGGTGATGTTTGTGGTAGGGGGCCCTGTTGTAGCTTAACCGCGTGGCTAATCAGCAACATCCGCCATCTCCCCATCATTAGGCAAACTTCCTCACCTCCCACACTAACTAACCTCCCCCCAAACCCCCAACCTCACTCTCACCCTCCCCCTTCGGCTGTCAGAGAGGAGAAAAAAAAAAAAAAAAAAAAACGCCTGGGGGCACTGGAAGAAGATCAGGGGATTCTCGCCTCATATGGAGGCGTCTGACTGCGGGCATGGAGGGTGCGGAGAAGGAGAGTGCCAAGAGGAGAAGGAGCCTCAGAGATGAGAGATGGTGGGGTTTGGCAAAGGCAGAGGAAATGGGGGAAAGGGGGGTCGGTGTTGGCGGTGGTGGTGGATGTGGTTGTGGTTGGCCAGTGGGGCTTTTACTCATTACTGCTGGGCCTAACATTTCTTTTTCCTCTCCCCTCAATCTCTTTAGCCTGTGATTATCATGCTCAATAGCAGAGTAACGTGAAATTACTTATTGACTACGGCGTGGGGAAAGCTATTTATAACATCGATGGATAATTCCCCTGTGGCAGTGAACGCCTGACAAGTTTATGCGGTGGCAAATGGGAAGGCCGGCGCAGTGTGCAGTAACACATCATCTGTTGTCTGCCGTGGCTTGGCAAAGACAAGTAAAGCAAGGAAGGGCAGACGGACTGATCATGGTAGGGGGCCGGGGTGTGTGTGTGTGTGTGTGTTTCTGGAGAGAAGTGTGTGTGTGTGTGTGTGTGGGGCGGGTGGGTAGGTGCACAGTGGTTATGACTCTGGTAGAGTTCTCGTGTATAATGACTGATAGAGTGATCATATGTGCAACCTCATACCTGTCAGAGAAACCTAAGCCGTAGGGCCACTTGTTTGTGTCGTGACAGATGGATGGTACCGACGCTGACACTGAGACATGTTCATTAAAACTGAAATGAGCACACAGCCGCCTTGCAGCGCAGGTCAAACCTTTGATTCATCTGGGTCTGTGTGCATAAGTGTGTGTGTGTGTGTGTGTGTGTGTAGAAAGAATCAATTACAATAGCTAACACACTGGCCAGTGGGCCTTTATTTTAATGGTGCAGACATACTTTGGCCGAATCCTTGCCCCGGTGAGCTACAGGGGTTCAGTCATGCCATATTGTGCAAAGGCATAGACAATAATGATCATCGTCCCCCTTTGAGTGACGGCTTTGATGTGGCATTCCTAAATGATCACACGAATACGCAAAAGCGTGCGATCAAAGCCTGGCTACAACAGAACAGGGATTCTGTAGGGACTTTGTCTTTGTCTGTCTTTTGGGTGTAGTTAGGGTACGAACGATTGTGAGGGTGTTGGGGGATTGGAGGTTCGTGGTTGGAGGGATGGTGGTTGTCGGGGCTGGAGATCACTAGTTCCGTCCTTAGTTCCCTGCATTAGTGTAATGTATTCGGTCATTACTCCCACTAACCCATATGTCTATTAGAGATTCATACTCAGCCCCCGCTTGTAGGAAATGAGTGGTAGGAGAGAGTAAAGAGGCATTTGAATAACCAGGAGAATTGATTATCTCTCCAAATGTGCCCGGCTTAAATGGAAATGAAGATGTCCAATAAAATGCCTTAAAAGACAATTTAAGAATTTAAAAGGTGTCTTCCAGGTCACACGTCGAACAAAAGTTTTTGATACATAATCTATATTGATGACATTGCTACTATATTCCCCTGTTCCTTTACCCCATGGTACTTGATTAAGCTCTTATGATAGCCTGTTCAGGCTAAATAAGTGCTACCAAACTAAGTTGTACTACAGCCAATTAAGTTCTTGAAGACTATGTTCTTTTATATCGAACCTCTATGGCCTTCGCGTGACACAAGTGTATTACAAAGTCATCAGCAATTAATTTTCGGGTCAAGAGAAAGTGAAACTCCTTTCCATGAAAGATCATCAAAAGCTTTGTAGCCATTTGCCATCTTATAATAGTCTTTGAGTCGGCAGCACACAACATTAATCTATTGCAGCACAGTGTTGATTTATGAGCACCAAAACACACAGGAATTCAGATTTTTTATTCCACCACCTAAGAACAGAATAGTCATGAAAGTATTTAGCATTCAGAGCCTTTTCTAATGTCACCACTGACTTGTAATGGTATCCCTACAGGGGTGTGTCTCTTACCCATGATCTCTGTGTCACTGAATGGCACAGAGGACCCTTCCAAAATATTTGAATCAGGGTCCTCTTAAGTAGAGGCAGTTCATATTTAAATAAAGATGAACTTGACAGGAATGGGAAGGGGCATAAACAGGCACACACAGAATGTTCTAGAAGCTTGGCATGAACATATGCTGCTCTGTGGTCCTACAATGTTAGATCTGGTTGTGTGTGTGTGTGTGTGGCTGGCTGGCTTAGGCCCTCTGGGCAAGCCCTGGTGTAATCCCAGCCTTTCATTCCCAGCACCTCTGCCAGAGAGAAGGTACACATTAACAGCTGGGAAACTGGCAGAGAGCAGCTGCTAAATGCCAGCAGCAGGAGTCAACTGACTCAGGGTGAACACCCTCCTACACACACAAACACACATGCACACACACACACACACACACACAGATCTGACACAAGTGGACTCACTCACACACACACACACACGCACACGCACACGCACACACACTTGTACATGTATGCACACCAGCACTCACACACACCATCACCCCCGATCTCACACAGAACCGTCAGACATTCTCACCTCTCGGCACGGGGCTGAGCCCTGGCAGCCCCAGTAAACCTAGCATTTACTTCAGCAGCTGGGTCTCACGAATTGCTGCAATTAAGACCATTAGCATGCTTAATTAACGGATTTGCTGGCAGCCGGAGCAGAGTGCGGCACCCTCTTTTAGTCCGCGTCCAAACCAGCAGCCCCGGGAGTGGCACACTCCCACGGTAGCGCAGTAAGGTGTGTAATGTGAGGAAGAAGTGATACAATTACTCTCTTGTACTGTTGGTTCACCACACCTTTCTCTCTCTCTCACACACACACATTTACACACACACATCACACACATTCACACACACACACACACACACACACCTCCCTAGCAGCCCCTCTCGGTCTTTTATTCTGTGCCCTGCCTTCTCTGGCTTCCATTTTCTATCTCCCTTCATCCCTTGCTGCCTTGACTATGTGGCGTGACGGTGACCTGGAACGTGGCTAATAGAAATATTTCCATCAGGCCGTTTAATAATGACATGTGCCATTCATATGCCGCCAGAAAAGATAAGCGAGTAAACAAACGCAATCAGTGGGGGAACACAATAGCTTGTCCTAGTAAGACCGCTGAGGGGTTTTTGGCCCTCACTCAAGTGTTGGCACCAGCCCCTAGCACCAACACTGGCAGACAAAACCAATCACATGCCACCCGACCGCAGCCCCAGTTCCCTACACACACACACACACACACACACACACACACCTCTCTCTCCTTCTATCTATCTCTTTTTCTCAATCCAAGTGATGCTTGTCACCCTGCATGTTATTGTTGGATGCGAGGGGGGGGGAGGTGACAGCACTTACTACGTCAATGATGGCTTTTTCCTTCTCTTTCTCTTCTCTCTCTCTCTCTCTCTCTGTCTCTCTCATTCTGCCCACACCTCCTTTTAATAAAGTCTGAGGTCGCCACTAACAGGTAAACACAGTTGTTTTGGTGCCCCCGATGAGCATCCCTCCATTCCAGTCTTCTCATTAGGCCCTTAGCTAATGACTTTTTAATGAACTCCAAATGACTTCTGCCTATGAAAAACCATTAGTCGCGGAGAGCTGGGGCCACTCGCTGAAAAGGAGAGATTTTCAATTACGAGACCCAGAGACTGCGGGGTCTGCTGGATCTTTTTGTTACTTTATAACCTGCTTCCAGAGCACTCATACAATAAAAATGTATCGGATGTAAGGTGCAGAGAGCCTGCTACTGCTTTCAATAGTACTGTGGTAGTTATTACCTCTATACTTCAGGATCTGACCAGAAGGAAAAAAAAACATTATGTACAGATATATTCATTTGAGGACAAAAAATCACCATTTTATTTGAACAGGGAGGTTAGAGCTTGGGAGTTAGACTGAAAGTGTGAGTGTGTGTACGTGTGTGTGTGTGTATGTGTGTTGGCATGTGTATATAGGGGATTGTTAGAATGGTAAATGATAATGCACGGATGAAAGTCTGAAATGGCCACCATTAAGAGACTGTCACATTTTGAAGATAGAGCTCCCATTTGAGGAGATGGAAGCAGTCCTGTTGCGGCGATCTTATTAAGATGTCGTGTTTAAAAAGTGTGAGTCTGCAGGGTTGATGCCCCAGTGGAGCCTCTCTCTCGCTCTCTCTCAATTGCTCTCTCTCCTTTCTTCCCTCCAACTCTCTCTCTCTCTCTCTCCCTCTCTATGTTTGGCCCGTCGCTCTTTAGCTGTCGATGGCTCTTTAGTGGCTGTCATGGGCCGCGCCGAGTGCCTTCCTAACATATTGTGCTTTTTCACATAATTAGGCTAGAGGGATTTCATTAAAACTCGCCGAGCGGGGGGTGTAGCCACTGAAGCACCCAACACAGTCTGCCTGCCTGGCCCGACATCCTCTGCATCGCTCTCTCACTCAATTACATGCATCAATCTGGCAACCCATAAACAAAGCCAGGTCATATAGAGCCTCCATTCTCAACACTGTCAGCTAGTGTTGTAGAAATGTTCTAAAGTATAATCATCACAGGCAATGTTTTTGTGTATACTTTTTTTTGTCTCATCCTCAGTGAAAACAAACACTTGAAGTGCTATTTGGTGTCTCTCGGGCTAACGCATTGAAATTCTTCCTCAATTAGCAATGGTATTGACAATTTATACTTTAATTTTATTTGCATTTCAATATCACCGCATACTAAAAATGTCTTGGAGGCATTTTGTTTCAGAGCTTTATCTGTACTTGAGTTGTTTTATTAATTCTATTCATTATCATTTTGTATGCATCCTTGCTGCGTTTTTAATTAAATTCATTCTTTTCAACAGTGTGAGTACTCTGCACATGTTCCTCCTGCCTACATCACACCCCTCCTTTTCATACTTTCCAATATGTTTATAGACAGGGGGTGGTAATTTTTGCATAATTACCTTCCACCGCTTCTGTAGATAACCTCCCGCCTGCTTGCCCCCCACCACCACTTTCTGCCTTCCACCCATTAGCCCCCCCCCCCCCCCCCCCCACCTTCCCCCCTCCCTTCTGCTCTCGTCCTCTGCCCCAGAGATACGGGTCTGTGGCCTGAAGAGACTTCAGTGTCTCCCGTGTCGAGGATAATAGAATTTCTCCGGCCTCATTCCAGTTAATTACCGTGGGACCACATTCTGTGTAAATATTTATTCATCGAGGCATGGTTCTCATTGATATGCAAGGCCGGCTTGGCTAATAAGATGTATGTATTGGGCAAGTGTGGGGGCGAGTTGAGTCATTATGTGCCCGCTCTCCTGAAGAGAGCCGAGGCTGACCTGTCTTCATCTCATCTTACTGACCCGGCTGACTGATATGGATGCTTCATTGTTGCCCGAATAAACTCAACCCACCCCCTACCCCCTACCCTCCCCTTACGCCCGTCATCCTGGGACTCGGTGATTAGTGAATTATGCAAATGGATGTAAAAATCATTTCATGATGCCAGCATACAAGTGCTTGACATGAATTTGAAAACATCCCTTGAAGGGAACAGAAATTAGGAACCAAAAACACAATGGCAGCTTAGGGGTAGGAGGCGTCCATATATAGCACTATCAAAGAGTGTTTACATAACAACAAGAGGGGCACTGAGTAATTTTCACATCCACATTTCAAACGATGCCACCCACACATGTATCATGAACACACATACACATGTATGGAAGACTGCAAAATAATGGAAAGGTTATCCTTAGACAAAGAGTGTAGATTTTACCATTTACCAGACAACCACCAGAGTACCACACACGTCAAACACCAGGAGGATGAATAAACCAACAGAGGCACCGAAGACTAGAAAAACACTTTAAAAAAACGAATGTACTTACTCCCTACAAATAATAACCTAGCCTAAAAAGCTCCCTCTCCCCTCTGCTGACAAGCCTGCCATTGATAGGACCTCGGCAAACAACGGGGGCGAGCACTGAGCAATGCCCAGAGTCGGCTATTGCAAATCAATCGGTGCAGCGAGACACACGCGCGAGGCTCACGCGTGGCTGGGCAGGCGACAGGAGGAGAGGGAGGCAAGGGTAGTGTAATCACATTGGCCGTTTGTTATTGCCAGGGATCTCTTATCGCTGTCCTTATCTGCTACCAGTTCCCCACAGATGCTGCTCCTGATACTGTGAGTTTAGGGGACACCGAGGGGAGAAGGAGGAAAGATGGGTGGGAGAAAGAGATGGAGGAAGAGAGAGAGAGAGAAAGAGAGAGAGAGGAAGTAGAGCGGAGAGACAGGTGGATATGTCTACGGCAGATTCTTTTGTGTTGGCGCAGAATGGGCTGACGGGCCTGTCTCGAGTACAGACAGGTTGAAAATGAAATGGTAATGTTTAAAACAACCCTGCTGCAACCCCACACCCAACCCCCGACCACACACACACACACACACACACACACACACACACATGCATAGACATGCATACGCTCTCTGCTCCCTGGGCCAAGCGACAGCTGTGTTTGGTGCAAGTGGAAGAGCAACTAATGAGGCAGACACAACGCTTGACAATTCACATCTGCTGCCACTCTCCTGCCGCTGCCAGCACCCTTGCCACAGAGGAGCCCTAGTGGGCATGGACCTACAGCCAGAGAGCACACCTGGGACACACACACACACACACAGACACACACACTTTCAGCACACATCTCATATGAACCATCCATCAAATTTCTTGTGGAGTACAGGATTGCAAGTCATAATGACTTCAGTCAGAGATACATAAGGTACATTTTACACACACACACACACACACACACACACACACACACACACACACATACACGCACACATTCACATACACGCTCATAAAACCAAACACATGCTATCCTGGCTAAAAGAGACTGCATACACTGCATCTCCTCTGAACGTTTTATGATCATTCTGAAACTACTGTTTACACTCACAATTCACAATGCTGTTTTCTCAGCAATGACATGAAAGCAGTTTTTCACTACACAAGGGGTATGCCAGTCTCCTGAGAAGCTGCTCACAAGGGAATTGGAGGTTGATTAGCTGCAGGGGATGTCTGTGACAGTCAGGCTAATATCACACCATGCATACAGGCCCCTAAAGGCATTGAAGAGAAATAATGGTCTAGCCAGCAGGAGACCAGAACACAACGCAGCTGAATTATAATAAAAAAATAACAATAAAATGGTGTGGTCCTGTAGCCTTCTTCATCTCAGATATGTTCAGGCGCTCCGGTCATTCATCCCACAGTCACCAAGTGACAGACAGTGAGGTCAGTGTGCATGGGAGCCATCTATGTGTCTAATGAGGGAAGAGGGAGATCTTTTGCGGATGCCAGTATGTTACCTGGGCATGATCAGAGTGTTCCTTACAGGCTGGAGCCTCTGTGGGAGACCATGTTCAATCTCTCTCTTTCTCTTTCACTCACTCTCACTTTTCCTATTTCTCTCTCTCTCTCCCTTTTACACTCTCTCTACCTCTTTTCCATTTTTTCCCTCCCTCTCTCTCTAGGTTGTGTCCTCACACACCAGCACCATCCACGGGTGCCCTTCCCTGGTCTACTGGCCACTGGTCAGCCCCTTGGATCCAAGTTCCTCATTATGGCTCTGCTTTCTCGCACATACAGGTGGACGCCCCACTGTCCACCCATCACCACCTCCATCACCACCTTTTCCAAGGCTGGCATTATTGGTATATTTTAATTGATTGACTGGGAGCTGGAGAGAGAAATAAGCAGAGGAGTAGAAAGTTCTGGAGACTTTGCATGAGACACTGATGAATCCTCGCCTGGCTAAGCACCAAGCCTCCCTACCTACTCAGCCATCTGGATAGACTGGGAATGTGGCAAGAATATGCATCTTCTCGTGACTGAGCGTATGTGTGTGTGTGTGTGTGTGTGTCTATGTGTATGTTTCTGTGTTTATAGGCGAATGCTCAATGACAGAATTGTGTCCACTGATGGGTGCGTGCAGGCGTGCAAGGCCTGCCACAAACCAGCACACACACACACACACACACACACAGAGAGATGCATGCTCATGCAAGCTTAAACACAGATTTACTCCCACTGATGTTTTGCAGTAGAATGGGAAACATGGGGGGCCTGACCACAGCCCAAGAGTCAGTAAAACACTAGCCCTGTGTTAGCACTCAGACCATTAGCGCTGAGTGTGGCTAGACAGTAAATAACACTCAGGTTTCACACACAGCCTCTGCCTTCGCTGAAATTCCCCACACACCCTCTCTTTCTCTCTCTCTCTCTTACACACACACACACACACACACACACACACACCCTTAGAGATTAACACAAAAATAGATACAAGTGTGCGCACACACACACATACACACACATGCACGAACAATTAGAAGCTCTCTCTCACACACACATGGATACACACACAGACACACACACACACACACACACACACACACACACAAACTCCCATTCACTAAGCTTACCCTGGGCTTTAGCCCCAGAAAATCCTGTCTGTCTTCCTTCTAATTGCATTTGATAACAATTTTGTCAAGGCTCCTCTGGCTGCGGCCCTGCGTCAGTCCCATCAGCAGCTGTGGCTAATTAGCCGCTATCGCTAGCTCTTTTGGCTCGCTCCCCTCCACATCCCTCGGCCCCACAGATCCTAAGTATAAATTATTGGATTGTCGAGGAAAATGAGCAACAGCAGAAGAGGCAAGAACCCAGAAAGACAGAAAAGACGTCTAGAGAGAGAGAAAAGGATGCAAGAGAAAAAAAGGAGAGAGGAAAAAAGATGGTGAAAATGTCATAAAAAAGAAAATGCTAGAAGAAATGAAAGAGAATTGACCTTGACAATAGGAATTACACTAAGCTTTCATAATATTCATTTTGTATGGTAAGCAGAGAGTTGGTGCATTTGAAGTGCCATTAACAGAATAGCTCTATCCAGTCATCTATGCTATTCTTGTGTTGCCTCTGAAGTAAAGTGTTGCATCAGTTTCTGTTCATACCTAGACTGACTGTCTAGGGGGCTTGTCTCATCACACATGTTTCAGCAGTGTATATCCATTGTATGTATGCATGTGTGTGTGTGTGTGTGTGTGTGTGTGTGTGTGTGTGTGTGTGTGGTGGTAGGAAATAGAAGGGAATTTTCAAAGAACAGCAGATTACCAAGATGAAAAATGCCTGCAGATTACAGCACAGGGAGAGAGTCAAGGTAGGAAAAAGGAGCATGAGAGAGAGAGGGAGGGAGAGAGGGAGCGAGAGAGAGAGAGAGAGAGAGGACAAGGACAAACCTAGACATCTTTTATCCCTTGATTAATAAGTGTGTCTGTACACATGACTCCCATGTCCTCATGCATCTTCATGCTGATGGGGGATTCACCGGGGTCACACCTCGCTATTCCGCTAAGACACTGCCACAACGTGCAAATGGACTGACCTTTTCAACCCACACACTGTTCAGGTAGTCCCCTTTTTTTTCTTCTCTCTCTCTCTCTTTCTCTCTCACGCTCTCTCGCTGTCTCTCTTTTTCCTCTGTTCGTTTTCTTGTCCCTTTCTCTTCTGCTCAGACTGTCCCTGCAGGGTGTATTGCTCTCCATATTCTGGTGCTCTGCTGCTGTACTTTCCAGACTGCTTCCTAGCATTTCATTTTACCCTAATGGCTTTTTTTCTCATTTTCAAAATGCTCTGTTCTGCTCTGGACACATGTATGCTATGTATAGCGGACGCAGTAGCAGAAAAACGTTTGCCACTGAGAGGAAATTTGCATCTCTGAACTAATAGGCCTTCAAGGACTCCCTGTTTGTCCTGTGGGAGGTAAGGCCTCTCGACTGGTTTATTATAATTAAATAGTTGCAATGGAGAAAATAGGGAGTCTGTCATGCAGAGAGGAAAAGAGAGGGAGAGAGGGAGGAGGGGAGGATGGCGAGCTGGGAACTATGAAGGAAGAGAGTAAAACAATATTGTGAAAGACGATTCAGTTTTCAATGAAATGGAATCACGTTTCACAAACATTATTTCCAAGTCTCATGCAACATAATACCTCTGGCGAAAAGTGACGCCAGTGCAATTAGCTGCCTTCCGGAACAGTCTATCACCTCCATCAGCATTGGGATTTGCCAAGATGGGAGTATGTTCATGATGTGGGGTTGCTATTTGCCCCTGGCATCAGAGAAAATAAGAAAGGTTGACTTCCTAGTCATATTCTGCTTAGCATACGACTCATTCTCATTCCCTTTGGAAGAGCCATCTAGTGGAGCTACACAGTATTACAAGAGAGGGGGGGAATGAAATGGCTGTCCCTTGAAAGGATGCATGTGATATTGAACTGCTGAGTGCCTTACATATAATTCAGGGAAAATACCTTAAATTTAGTATTCAGATCTAATAAGTTTATAAAGACATTAAATCAGTACCACCCCTGGTACTATGAAGAAATTAACGAATGTCTACTTCCAGAAGGAGAATTCATGACAAAAAAAGAGACAAAATGTGCATTTTCATTCTCTATTCATTTCCCTCTATTAATGATTAGCAATTTATCATACATGCGCGGCACGTGGAGGAGAAGAGTTCGATGAGTGGCGCTTGCTGCGGCGGCAGTCGCCCGTGTAGCAGGGTAGAGAGCAGAACTAAGAGGGGAGGATTGGGAGCCTGCTGAGGCTGAGCCTCTCCCCCTCCCCCTCCCCCTCCCACTCGATACCTCACTCCATCACTCACCCTCTCTCCCACATGGTTACAGCCCAGTGCAATGCTATCATTAATAGGCCTTTAGCCGCTGTGTGGCCCTGAGACCAGGGCACTGATGTCCATCCACTGGACTACTATTGTGTAGGGAAGGAGACGATGTGAAATCCTTATGGAAGTGGCTATCAGTGTTGTGATCTGGTATTGCTGTGTTCACAGCTTTTTATGTGAAGACATTCTAATAAACACCATCAAGTTGTTTCATGCTTTCAAAATGGCATGTCTGATGCCTATGTGTACTGGGTCACCTATTTTCTCTGAAATATCAACGGAATTTCCTTTGTTCTCTTTGAAGCTTATGTTATGTAAAGTACATGTGACGTCGAATGTGACAGACAGTTATACATTCTCCTCTCTTCTCCTCTCTATATGAGATGACTGACATCTGAGCAAACAGGTATGAGGAAGATAATTGACAGGTGTCTAAGGCTAGCTCGGGTTAGCCACATTTCACACTGCTCTCTGACTTCAGAGACATCATGGTCTGAAATCCATCGCAGGCAAAGGATTTCAGACCATGATTTGAAAGACATGGGGTCTGACAGTATCTGCTTGAAAGAGACAGTGCTCAGGTGCCTGGCATGTGTCTGAGTGGCTTCCAAATGCCACAAGGAATGCCTGATACCTGTCTGTCTCACCAGAGAGAGCAGAGGTGATGTGAGAGATGCAAGATGGTGGATGCAAATGTGTGTCTCTGTGGCACAAGCCCCCACTCCCCCTCTTCTCCTCTCTTTTCTTCTCTCCTCTACTCCCTTGGTATAGCAGATGGATACCAATACAAGCAAAGCTCTTTTTTCTCCTCTTCTCTCTTCTTTGCTCCTCACCACTTCTCTCTTCTCCTTCCTTTCCTCTCCTCAATTCTTCAATCTTCCCCTATCGTCCCTGACATCCGAGTCAGTTACCACTATAAGTCAAATCCTCCACTTCTCTCCTTCATTCTCCTCACCTTTTTGCACCTCATCTCTTCTCTCTTCCTTCCCATTCATCTCTTCCCCTCTGTTCTCAAATCTTTCCCTCCCTCTTGCCCATGTCAATGCAGCTCTCTGAAGAGGCAGCCCTGCGAGGTACTCAGCTGGGCCCTAGTAGTGGGAAGGACACTGGAGGAGAGGGAGTCTATCAAAGGCTGAATAATGTCTCTGTGTGGCGGTTACTATTACTTCCGTCCTTGCCTGTGACCTTAACTCATCTTCACCTTGAGCAGACCACTCTCTACTTTCAATTGTGAGCATTTTTTTATGTGTGTGTGTGTGTGTCTGTGTGTGTGCTGTTTGTGTTTGTGTGTGTACTTGTCCATCTTTTTGTCCATGTACCTGCTTGAAGCCGGCCCTTGCATACGTATTTCCACCTGACATTTACCCTGCTTGCATTCAGGAGGGCTGTTGAATGCACACAGTAGAGAAGGCTTGCTTCAAAAACTAAACCGAATGTAACATTAAACTGTGACCCCACTTAAAATCATTACAAGCCACCATTTCAAGTTGCCCTTCATCTTAGATAGACTAAAAACATTGATTTGTCCTCTCTCTGTCTCTCTCTCTCTTTCCCTCTTCTCCTTTTTGCTTTCTCTCTTCGCCGCCCCTCTCACCCTCTCCTTCTAAAACTTCACTTCCTCTACCACCTCCTCTCCTCCTCCTCCTCCTCCTGAGTGCCACTGCTATTGAGACAGTGAACCCCGGACGACTCGGAATGACAAACTGCCCCTTTGACAAACCTCTCCATAAATCACCCAAACCGTGGCAGGCGCCCGGGTGCCAAGCTTGATGGATTGGGGAAGGATTGTGGGCACTACAGGGGAAACAAAATGACGCACCCCATTAGCTGTACGCTATTGAAACCCCTGGTTTATTCAAACCGATAACGCGCTCTTCCAAAAAATAAGCCTTTTCCCCTTCTGCTATAAAGCCAGGCCCTCAAGCTGATAACGACATCTTATATATAGCACCCATGCTGTAGTTGAGAGGCTTGCTTTTTCTTTCGGTTTATAAATGTTGCAGTGACCTGAGAAGGGTACAAAAACCACAAATCACGACCGGTCAATCAGAGATTAGATGGCAATGCATCACACAACAAAGACAGGATCAGATAGGGTTTTGTGTTTGGTCTGTTGGGGCCTCGATCGGGGTAGATCATAGTGTTGAAAATGAGAAGGGATGAGACTGGAAGCCGCGCCATGAACAGATTCAAGAGTTGTTTAGAGGTAGTTCTCATGGCAGTGCGTGCAATTCAGCAAATGCCAGATGTCAGTGTCAGTTATTTGTAAAGAAACAAGTCTACACAGAGTGTGAGGTCTCACGTAAATGTCACTTTAAAGGTGAGAAAATGCTGAAGGTGGACTGAGAATGTCAAATGAAATCATCAGGCTGTTTTTTCCCCCTTACATGGCGTCCCTATTATCTTGGTTATCTGTAAATTACAATTTAGTTTTGCTTGTAGCTGGGCGGTAATGCCATCACAAGAGCATGGAAGAGAAAGTAATTCATTATCTACACAAGCACACACACACAAACACAACTAGAGCAATACTGATGGCACACACACATGCACACAAACATGCACGCACAAAAATATACACAAACACACATACAAACCACACACAGAAACACACTAGTGTGAGCCCTTACTGCAGCCTGCTTGGTGTGATTTGGGAGCAGTGATTCTTAATCCCATGTGACACGAGGATGAGGAAACGGGCGGAGAAGCGCGGACCTTGGGGTGGATCCACTTCCGCCCACTGGCACCATCTTTCCCTCTCAATCCACTGATTTGTCAAGCATCGTCAGCCTCACTGGGCCCATCCCCACTGCCTGCAGTACACACTTAAAAGCAGAACTAGCAAGCTAGCCACTAGCCGTTAACTTAACCAGCCATTATTATAGTGAGAAGAGATATGAGAAAGCAGAGGGTTATTTAGAAGGTATTAAACCACACATACTCCTGAAAAACTCATAATGTGTCACTGTAGATGACTGACTGAATTACTGTGTTTGCCCAAGGCTCAGTTTGAGGTCTATATATATATATATATATACTGGGTTCCACATTCATGGGGTCTATCTGCAGATGGTGTTAGTGTCAATACACAGAGGCAGTGTTTTACAATGCCCTGAATATGGAAAGCAACCAAGCACATTTCTATGCAATCATTGTCTCGATCCCTCCATGTCTTTCTTCCCTTTCCCCTCCTCACGCTTCTGTGCCAGTCTTGTTTCTCTGGAATAAATGCTGATATTATTCCTCTGACTGTGTGTGTCGTGTGTGTGTGTGTGTGTGTGTGTGTGTGTGTGTGTGTGTGTGTGTGTGTGTTTGTGTGTGTATGGGGGTGGGGGGTGATATTTAAAATGACTGTGGGTTTCTGGGGGAGGCCAAAGGGAAGCACACAGAACAGCATGGTGTTCAGCTCACATTCAACTCATTTAGCACAACGAGCGCTAAAGCGCTGAGCCAGGCCGCCAGAACAGATGTGGAGGAAGAGAGAAGCACGCTTGTCAAGTCGCGCGCACACGCTCCGAGGCTTGTCAAAAAGGGGGTTGGGGGGGATGATGGGGTGATTCACCCACATGAGAGGTGAATGCAGCTGCCACCGCAACAGCTTTGCCGACTGCCTTCCCTCAGATGCCATGCCGTTTCCACAAAAGCCATGTGTTGGTATGGCAGAGCGAGTCATGGTAAATGGTGAGGGTCTTGACTTGGGGTCAAAAAAATAGAGTTGAGGACATGGAAGAGAAAAAAGCAAAGAGAGGGTGAGGCACTGTAAAGTGAAGTGAGGAGACAGAGAGAAAATGATAGCAGAGAAGGGGGAAAAAAAGGTAAGGAGAGACTCTGTGTCCCTTGCCAGCAGCTGTTCAGGGGCGGGGGCCGCTGGAGGATAATGAATTAATTAAAAAGCATGGAGAGATAAAGGAGAGAGAGGGAGAGAGAGAGAGAGGGAGACGGACGACTCGCTCAGTGTCCTAGGAAGAAATAAAAAGAAGGAGAAGAGGAGAAGAAGAAGAAAAGGAAGAAGAAGAAGAAGAAGAAGAGGGGTAGAAAAAAAAGCCAATCACGGCGCAGCGAGCTGTGAGCGCCATCAATTACGTGGGGACTGACAAGTTACCAGCAGTCAGGGTGGGAGCGCCACTTAATAAATCAAACCTGACAACTCTTCCTCGTGCCGATCTCAAGTACAGCTCCCCCAGCCCCGATACCCTCCCCTCACGGCCATTATACCTCACACACACACACACACACACACACACACACACAAACCCTACTCTGCACCAGCCAGTGGCAAAAGCAGAACTGGAGACAGGCAGAGGACAATTGCAGTACATAGGCCATGACTGTACAACACGTCTGACACAGAGCCCCGCAGCCTCCCTGACTCCTGGGGGCTGCTGGACAATCAGAGATCCGGGAGTCAGACATCTGCCATGGTAACGGAACCTGCCAATCACCATCGTTGGAAACCATTAGTCAAGGTTTTTATGTGGTCTTTTTCCCCTTTTTTAAAGGTTATAGCCAAATGCATCTCATTTTTTAATGGAAGTGTTTTTTTTTTTTTCTTCTTTTTTTTATGATGCCTTGATGGCAGTTGAGAAACATGCTTTTCTTCCAACAGTGAGTCATTTTAGATTAAGTCCTAAATCTCACACCAGCTGCTCATTGGAGAGACCAAGAATTACAGGAATGAACATTGCTACAACAAGTATTATCTTTGAATAATTACAGAGATTTAAGAGTTTCTGTCTTGGGCTTTGTATTCACAAATGGTTTTTCTCTTAAACCTTGCAAGTCATCGCTCACAAATTAAGACAAAGATTTCTTCTCTGATTTGTTGCCGTCACTGAGGAACCTCAGAAAGAATGTGTATTCCATAAAAGAAGCTATATATGCCAGCAACTGCGACTGATAAATTGAGTGTAATGAGAATCGGGTAAGTAATTATGTTCGGCAATGCTCTGTGAGTCTGTGATAACCACAGGCCTATGGGTCAAATCATCAGTGACATTCCATTTCACAACACACTGTCCACAGATACCAAATCAAATTTGTATTTTGTAAGTTAAAAAAACAAAAAAAAACAAATGAGTTCTGATGCTGCATTTAGAAAACGCTTAATGAGACAAACACAAACACACACAGACACACCTGGACACAACACATGCACAGACACAGACAATGCAGAGCTGGAAATGTCAGCCTGAATAAGACTATTGTGTGGTGTGGCAAGGTAAAAAGGGCTCTCTGTATGTGTGTGTGTGTGTGTGTGTGTGTGTGTGTGTGTGTGTGTGTGTGTGTGTGTGTGAACAAATGCAGTTCCCCATGCCAAAAGGCTGCTTCTGGCCTGGCTCCCAGATAACTACTTTTCTCCTCCTATATCAGCAGATTCTTCCCTCTTGGTTGATTTCCTCTCTGTGTTCTGTACCTTGCACCTCAGCTAGTAACAGTACTGTGTGTGCATTCTTTTTGTTTTGTCATTTTTGCATGCCGCTTATAAAATCTCACAACAGCAACGCACAAAAAGACACCTTTCATGTTTTACTGGGAGGATAAACGTTGAGGTAAGCTACCTGAAAAGTCCTTATACTATTTTTTTCCTTTAGCGAGAAATAGAGATATCAGAGGTCTTTCCTGATGAATGGATTACAAATACCAAGTAGAGCTTGTGACTTATTCCAAGGAGCACAGATAAACTCTGCTTTCTGGTATCGGGAATGGCTTGCAGTTTATAATTCGTACTGTGTGCGAGTCCACCGACTGATATAGTCCCTTCCCCTCCCCACCGTCAAACAAACCCTTTCCCAAGATGTGATCAGGATCCTAATCGGATGCAGCCGTTTGATGTGCTGATTAATAATGGATATCTAGGAGACGCACTAAATAAGCAGAAGAGCCTTTGAACTTTGAAAGGTCACGAAAGCTCTGCACTGGCTGCCTAGCCAACACCCCCCCCCCTTTTGCTGCACCTAAATGCTCTGTAGAGGAGTGTGTGTGGGGTGGAAGAAAAGTGGTGCAATTGATTTGATTCCCTGCACCCTATTTTCAGTGATGGGCAGCGAAATCACTTGGGCCACACCGACAGAAAGCACATCTTTCTCTCACACTCTCTCAAACAGACACACACGCACACACACACACACACACACACACACACACACGCACACGCAATCCTGTAATTTTATGTCATGGGCTAAAGCGGGCAAAAAAAAAACCCCTGGCTCTAATGATGCTTCAGCCCTACAGGCATACATACAGCTCTGCCATTTTTATATTTAATCATATGATGCTGTTTGAAGAAGTGAGCTTAGGAAGAGGAGGCAAAAATCACATCCCTCTTCCCTCGTTCCCTCGTTTCTCCTGCCACTTTGGTCCACCAACCTGTGCCAACCAGATATTTTTCACGATGTCGTCGGGGCAAACTCATTCCAGTAATGTGGAGCCCTTTTTGGCGCACCAACTCCTTTCGATATCATACTTTTTTGCCCTCTCTCTCTCTCTACAGGTAATTGGGCTGTCTGTCCCTAGGCCTCGGTGAGAAGGGGGTTATGGGACTTTGCGGGGAGCATGGTAATGGCACGCCGCCAGCAGGTATGCCTTTCCTTGCGCTGACTTGATGAGGTCCCGCGAGCGCTCTGC